>PVKZ01000211.1:600000-1162861 GCA_004027375.1 Macroglossus sobrinus
GTTATGGAGAGAAGTCAGGCTTAAAAGTGATTAGACTCAGGTTCAAATCCCAGGTCTACCAATTCCTTCACAGGAAACTTTGGGCATGTTACTTCTTTTAAAGCCTCATCCATAAAAGTATGCATTTCTTTATAGGCAGTTTTGAGAATTAAGGCAGGCAATGTGTCTGGGATTATCAATAATCTTAGAGGAAAGGAGGAAGGAAGAAAATAGACTATCAGGCTAGCCTAGGCAAAACTCAACTCTCAGCAAGAAAAGCAAAAGTCATCCCAAGGTGCCAATCACACGGCCCCCATCCCCTGAAGCACCCTTCCCCCTCGTTCTCCCAAGAAAGTCATTTTTCATCCCCAAAGTCATTTGGCTTAGAGAGAAGGGGGAGATGCAGTGGCAGGGTCTGTATTGTGCCTGCCCTGCTGCCATCCATCACCCGGCCGACAGGAACTCACCTCCCACAAATAAAGTTATGACAAGCGTCCCCAACCCATTCTTTCAGCCATCGCCTCCCTGTTTCCATCATCTCTGACATTATAAGCCATCAGCCAAGCTGTTTGTCACGCCTCTGACAGGGTCTTTGCATCTCTGGCAGGAGAGCTGTGCTAAGGTATGGCCAGACGCACGGGTGGGTGTCCAACCCCCACCTGCCATTAGTAACCTCCAGCTATTTCACATGTGCTCTCAGAAAGGGTTCCCCCGGCAAGGAGCAGGAGTCCAGATATGGAGCAGAACTGGAGGCTAACTGAACATTCGTTCATTTATTCATTCACCAAGCATTAGTGAATATCCTTACTGTATTAGGCATAGCTGCAGCCACAAAAGGAAATCATGCATAGTCCTGCCCTTGAGCAGTACCCAGTGGGGGAGTGGAAAACAAGCCATGTCACAGCACCACTGTGGCAGAGGCAGTCTAGGGACTATGGGAGCACAGAAATGGCTAGGAACATAGGGAAGGTTTCTAGGAGGTGATGGAATTTGAGCTGAGATCTGCAGGACAAGGAGAAAAGACATGACAGGACAGTGAGAGTGATTCCTTAGCAGGTCCCCTTTGTTCTCTGCAGGTTTGTGTACTTATAAGCCTCAAATGACAGAGTGGAATGAAGATTTGGAAAAGGGAGGAGGATCGGATGCCAGGCAAATGGAATGGCATGTGCAAAGGTCTGATATTAGTTTCCTAGGGCTGTTATAACAAATTACCACAAACAGGTGACCCAAAACAACAGAAATTTATTCTCTCAGTCCTGAAAGCCAGAAGTCTAACATGAAGGGACCAGCAGAACTGGTGCTTTCTGGAGGCTCCAAGAGAGAACCTGTTTCAGGGTTCCTTCCTAGCTTCTAGTGGTTGTGGGCAAGCCTCTGTGTTCCTTGGCTTATAGATGCATCATTACAATCTCTGCCACTGCTCTCTGCCTTTACCTGGCCTTCTCCTCTGCATCTCTGTCTCAAGTCTCTTTCTCCTTTCTCTTATAAGAACATCAGATTTAGAGCCTACTCTAAATCCAAGATTATCTCAGCTCGAGATCTTTAACATAATTATATCTACAAAGAACCTATTTCCAAAAAAAGGTCACATTTGCAGATACCTGGGGTAAGGACTTAAATGTATCCTTTGGCAGGGGGTGGGAGGGCGCTATTCAACCTAGTGCAGACCCAGAGCCAGAGTATGGCATATTCAGGGGACAGAGAGTGGCTAAATGTGGCTAGAACAATTGCGACTGGGCCAAGTTCAGATCCCACCTCTGCCACTAATGAACCAGTTGACCTAGAGCAAGTCTCTTAACCTTTCTGAGCCTCATTTTGCTGACCTGCAACATGAATTCCCTCTCGACCTCTGATAACTCTGGTGAGGGTGAAATGCAGTCATTTCATTAAAGGGCCAGATTCTCAATGGGAGTATCTCAAACAGGAACTTTTGGTTGCAAGAGACAGAAACCAATCCACAGTAGTCTAAGCAAAAAGAGGACTTATTAGCTTACATAGCTCAAGAACCCAGGAATAGAATTGCTTCAGGATCTGCTGGACTCAGGTGATATATTTAGGATCCAGTTCCCCTCCACCTAGCCTCTCTGTCTTGTGCTGTGCTCTTTCATTTTCAGATTTCCCAAGGCCCTTTGTGCAGGCTGTCTACCTCGGGCCCTGCAGATCTTCTGTGTTCCCTGTCCACTCTGCTCTGTGACGTGGAGGCTCAGCTGTATGGACTGCATCAACAAGCTCCCCCCTTGACCTCTGGCCTCCAGTGGGGTCCAGCCAATGGGAAGCAATGGCAGGTGATTAAGGGAAGTCGAAGATGAAGGTAGACTGTTTTTCCCTCCTGGGATGCTCCCTGTCAAATCCCTCTGCCAAAGGCCCCTGTTCCTATTAGGCAGCTGCCCCTTAGAGCCAGCTACTCTCCTTGGATTCTAGTAACTAGACCTTATTATTGCCCTTCAGGTATAGGGGTGCAAAAGGCTCCCCACTATTATTAGCCCAGAGGCACGTCACCATCCTTTGTTGGATTCTCTAAACACTTTTAACACCTTTGAAAATCGCCCACTTATTATACTCCCCTGAAATTACAGTTCGAGTGCATCTGTTTCCTTTAAGGGCACAGCTTGGTGACACACCGGCAGCTCATGGCTCTGCCTGACCCTCCTCGCCAGGTGGTGAGTAAGCCCTATGTGGCGTACTATTACGTCGGCGGCCCTCAGTGACCGTGCCTCCCAATACTAGTGCCCTCGAATGCTGGGCTTGACCATGTGGCTGGCTTTGGCCAATGGAATATTAGCATCTATGATGGAAAGAGGGGCTTCATAAGCACTTGTCCATTTGTGCCTGATGTCTGGAAATGCTCCCTCTTGGGATCTTGCTGTCATGCTGTAAGGAAGTCTGCGGTATCTTGCTGAAGAGAGACCATGGGGAGAGGTCCGGGAAGACAATATGCCACATGGAAAGCAAAGCTACACAGGGGAGAACTGAGGTATTCCAGCTAACAGTCACTACAAGGGTTCCAGACACTGAGAGAGGCCTTTGTAATAAGGTAGAGTGGCAGTCCACCCCAGTGGGGTGGGGCATTTAACACTAATATTGTTTAGAATTGCCAGCATCCAGCAATGATAAAAAAAACAGACTGACTTTTAGTCAGTGTTATTATCATCTTTAAGCTTTCTGCAAAAAATGTTATTATCATCTTTAAGCTTTCTGCAAAAAATCCTTCTTAGGAGTGGGGTAGACCACTCTTAACTTCCTCCCTCTAACTCCCCCCCACACACTATTATTTCTTTTTGGATCTTCCAGTCCAGCCACAGCTGAATGCATCCAAACTAGTGGCCCCAACCAACACTGTATTGGAAAAGAACCACCACTGTCAACTTACAGAATCCTGAGCAATAATAAGTCAGTGTTCCTTGAAGACACTTAGTTTTGGGGTGGTTTGTTATATGGCAGCAAATATCTGAAACATACCAGCACTGCAGTTCTATATTGTTGCAGGTTCAAAAGTCCTGAAATCCACTCTGATTTGTTCCCCTCTGGTTATGTTTCAGCTATGAACCAATTGCCTGACCTGAGGAATGGGATGCATTGATTGGCTTAGCCTGGGTCCTATGCTTTATATTGGAGCAGGTTGTAGAGCCCCACTTGGACCACATGGACTGAGAGTAGGGGAAGGGGATGGTTCTAAAAAAAGATGAGGGAAATGAGGCTGGATGCTAAGGACATTTTGTGGGGGATAAAAGTGTGGAAAAATTATCCTTGATTCTCCCCATCCAGCCACCATTTGCACCTACAAGAAATGGGTAAACATGGATCCTCAGTGCAAAGAACTCCTACGATATTGTGAGAAGACCATAAAACTTTGACCACGGACAGACCTGGCTTCTAACTCTAATTTGCTTTTTGGAAGCAACTTTGGGCTCTGCTCAACCTCTGTGGACTTATCTGTAAAATAGGTTAGTTAATTTCTGCACAAATGTGGGGGGTTTGATCAGATCACGGCTGCTGTGGTAAACAGAGAGAGGCTGCCAGACCCCCCTTTATAGAAGGGCTTGCTGCCTGGCACAGGGAGTGTGATCAGCAGAGAGTCTCCAGCTGTTAGCTCTTTCAAGTCTGCAGAGTCACCTAGCCTGAGGTCATGCTCTTCTCAGAGAAGCCTGCATCCAGTGACTGAGAGAGGGGTTTAAAGGCTGGCCAGGCTACTGCCATGCCACTCTGAACTCACCCAAACCCATCTGATCTTGGAAGCTAAGCAGGGTTGGGCCTGGTTAGTATTTGAATGGGAGACATCTAGGAAGACCAGGTGCTATAAGCATTACAAATGAATGTATGAATGAACGAATGAATGAATGAATAAAGATTGGCCAGGCAATGCTCATTCCAGAGCTCCCTACGGGGTCAGCTGAGGCTTTGTAGAACTGGCATCAGTTGACTTCTCCCTCCTGTCCAATTTTGCTTTCTCTCTTTCTTTTCACCTGCCTTGGTCCCTAATCAATATCTTGCACCCCAAACTTTGCTTGTGGAGATCCCAACCTGTAAGAGATGTTAAATGCTTAACACAGCTCTTAGCACTTAGTAGGCAGTTGAAAAAGGTTTGCTAAGTGAAAATTGGTTCCTTGCTCAGGAGAAAGAGAAAAGGGAAATGGGAGGGGCGGGCAAGGGAGGCTGGTGTGGGGACTGCCAGGCATTAAGCATCTGTTGTCATAGAAGGAGCCTACAGGCTGGCAGAGGCAGCTCCTTCCTTGGAGGCAAGAGGAGAGTCTCTCCAGGAGCCCCCTCCTTGCCTCATGAATTTACAGCTCCCTGCTTGCCAAGCAACTGGATCAATTATGAATGAGGCCTCACTCATCACAGCAGGCAAGAAGACAGGCCAGTCAGGCTTTCCTCCAGGCTGGACTTGGCCCCAGGTGGCCTGTCTGGGGTCCTTAGGCTCCTGGGAGAGATGGCAAAGAGCACTCAAGTCCTAAAACAAAACCTCCTCCTCTATTTGTAGAATATTAGAATTCTAGAATCTGGGAAGGGGAGAACCAGCATTCCAGGGCCATCATCACAAAAGTGCCATCAACTCGATTCTTGGAACAAGGGACTCTGTGGTTTAAAGGATCCCGGTATGTTTAGGCTTGAAGGGGCAAGCCAGGCTCTTCATCTGAGCGTTTCTCTCTCCCTGACCTCTGAGTGCAGACCCTGCATGGCTTGGAGGCGCTAACCACATTCCTCTAGGCAAGGTGGACTAACCCTCAGGCTGCCAGGTGCTGGGTGAGGAGTCAGGGATTCACAGGAGGGAGACGTGCAGGAGCACAGGTGTCACAGCTGGAAAGGGCAGTGTGTAGGGATGGGATGAAGAGCACTAGTTGTATGGGAGGCACTGTTTTTACAAAAGTGAAGGCTTCAGATGAAACGACACAAGTAGAGCAAGTGACGGGCAGGTCGCAGATAATAAAAGTTACTTCTTTTCCCTTTCCCTTCTGCTTACAAGTCTCTGTTCCCTATACTTCCATATTATCCAAGTTCACATTGAGGAGTTTTGGGAAAATAAGATTCAAGACTATCTGGAAGGGAGACACTGGACTGACTCCCCCTGCTACCCAGAGAGAATCACCTGTTACCATGTATGAGGTTGTGTGCTCAGTACAGGCCAGGACTTTGAGGTGAGAGCTGGAGGGAGGACCACTGATTTCAGAGAGAAGCCCAGGATGGGGATGATGGAGCTGGGCTTTGAGAGTAGTTTACCAGGCAGAGAAGGTGGTGGTGGGAGGAGGGGAATTCTACACTCTTTCTGTGTCTGTTAAATGAATTGCTAAGGGCTCCTCTGACCTTCTAGTCCACATCTTAGGGATGAATTCAAGCAGCTACCCACCCCGCCTCTACAAAAGGAAAACCCGATGAACATGGGATGTCCATGCAATCTTCATATTTATCTCCTGTTACCAAAATCCCCAAGCCCAGAATGCAAAGGGAATAATGTGTTCTGAGCCCAAGTTAGACCCTGAGATAGAAGTTTCCAAGAGTCGAGTCAAAATGAGAAAAATAGGGAATTTTTGATAAAGCTAAATTAACTTCATTTACAGGATAGTCT
The DNA here is from genome assembly GCA_004027375.1 of Macroglossus sobrinus. Taxonomy (NCBI): domain Eukaryota; kingdom Metazoa; phylum Chordata; class Mammalia; order Chiroptera; family Pteropodidae; genus Macroglossus; species Macroglossus sobrinus. The sequence continues at coordinate 606,041 of PVKZ01000211.1, forward strand.
TTATTCTGAAATTTTGTTTTTCCTACATGGGGGGAGCGACATTTAAAATGTCCTCTCTCATGGTGATGGTAAATGATCATTGCTGATCAGATTGTTTAAATGTTTTAACTTGGCAAAACAAAAAGTAATTCTGCATCAGTTCTTTAAAAAAACGGGGGGCGGGTGGTGGTGGTTATACTGTACCAACCCCTGAAATCTCAGATTTTCAGAGCCACTGAGTCAGAAACCATTGGTGTGTATGTCTATTCCTTATCATTAGGGCTCTGCTCTGTGTCACCTCCCTAGAGCCACTCTCCCTGACAGCCCTGCCTAAACTAGCCTCTCCTCCCCGCCCCATGTTTTCTATCTATTCCATCTCCCTGTTTCTTCCTTTTGGAACACTTATCACTCTCTGAAAGCATCTTGTTAATTTGCATATACACTTATTGTCAGTCTTCTCTATTCCAATGTAAGTCACACATGGTCACAGGCCATGTCTGTCTCATTCACACACATTCTCCCCAGCACCTAGCACAGTTCTTGGTGCATAGTAGGTGCTGAGGAAGTGCTTGTTGGAGAAAGGAAAGAAGTAAGGAAGGAAGGAAAGATGAAAGGAAGGAAGAAAGGAAGGAAGGAAGGAAGGAAGGAAGGAAGGAAGGAAGGAAGGAAGGAAGGAAGGAAGGAATAAAGGAAGAAAGGAAGGGAGGAAGGGAGGGAGGAGAGAGGGAGGGAAGGGGGTTGATGAAGCTTAAGCACTGAGGCTAGAGAACATGGAGGGGCAATAGAGAGTAGAAGATGCTGTGGGTGTCCCATGCACACTAGCAGCATCCTCCCTCAAGTGCTCACCCAGTCTTTTAGCTTTTCTACCTCAAGGCTTTCTTGGAAACCCTGGTCCCTTGCTCAGCCCATCCATAGACACAGACCAGAGGTGCAAGGTCATTAATGTCCCCTGGAGCAACGGTCAACCCCTGGGGGAATGGGAACTGGTGGATAAGTGCCCCAGCCTCTTGTCCTTTGGGCAAATAACTCTACATAGACTCAGAGGGTTCTTCCTGCTGCCTATAATGCTGGAGTCAGCCGGCTAAGATCGAACAGTTCCCAAGAGGGGGAGTGAGGATTGATAAAAGAAAAGAGAGAGAGACAAAAGATAGAGTCGGGAGGGCTAACAGTAAATACTGCACACCGAGTTTATTAAGCACAGCATATTTATACCCTAGGATGTACATGAGAAGCAACACCCACAGATATGCAAACAATTGCTGACCTTTACATAAGTTCTCTCAAAACATCCTTGTTCCTGTTTTCTGTCTCTTATTCCTTGGGGCAAGGAACATTCAACTCTTTTTATTAAGCCAAACTTCCTCCTTCAGTAACAGCCCACCCACCCTGCAAACTTCTAGCTTGCAGGCAACTTTAACCCTGTCTGTAGGGCATTCAGCAAGAATGGCTCCCAACACCATAACTGCATCTGGCTCTTTCCCTGTCTTCCCACTCCCTCACTCTTATTTCCCAAAGAAATCACTTACACCCAAGTCTTTGTCTCAGTCTCTTCTTTTAGAGAGCACAATCTAAGACATGCTGGGTCACTCCCTTGCAATTCTGAAGTCCCTTTTCAATCATTCTCCTCTCTAAATCCCAAGTTCCATCTGCCCTGCTGTTCCCAGGTGATTTCTAGAGAAATGCCCCCTCCCGTAGTCTTCTCCCCTTGTCAGGCAGACAAGCTGGCAGATCTTGATCATCTTCCAACCCAGCCCTAGTTCTGAGAAATTTTAATAAATGGATTTGGCTGAGTACCTGGGGGTCCAGGTGCTTTGGAGGCAGAAAAAGGGGAAAGGGACTTCTCTAAGTGAGTCTGTGATGATTGAATCATTTACTGTCCCCTGGGCTCCTCCTGCCTTTTGTTCTTTTGGCTGAGATGCTACCTCCAATTCGTTATCCTCTCTTTCTTCTTTCAGCCTCCCAGCTCACAGCCACTTTAGTAGAAACACTGGCAGGGCTGAGAAAGTAGGACAGCCCTATGTAGGTCCAGAAATTTATAGTTTGCAAAGAACTTTACAGGCTGAGAGCTATTTGTGAAGCTTTCTCCTGTTTACAAAGTACTTCATTATTATTATTATTATTATTATTATTATTATTATTATATTATTATTATTATTATTATTATTGATGTTTTTTTCATACAAATGTTTATTACCCTCAGGGAGAGACTCTTTCCCCTTATACCTCCTCCTTTGCTAAGCAAGACTAAAGCTTGGCTAGAAAAGTTACACCATCAAAATTCATTCATTTATTTTTCCATAGCGTCTCTGTGCACAGACTTTGAGAATACAAGATGGAGCCCTTTGCACCAGGAGCTTGTAGCCCAGTAAGGAAGTGTATAGGTCAGTGTCTCACCAGGAAATACCTGAATATTTAAAAAGAGGAACTTTAATCTAGGGAATGGTAGGTGATGGAAGAGCTGAGAAGCCAATTGGAGACAGTGATGCAGCCCAAAGACACGTAATAGCAGAAGGCTGACCCAACCCTAGATCTGAAGGACAGAAGGCAGATGTAGCATTGCCAATGCAGGAGCAGGGTCACTTGATGGAATATGAAACAAATGGAGCTATGAGCAAGCTAAAGAAATAATGGAGACACAGCCACTGCTGGAGATGCTGCCCAGGGTCGAGAGGGAGAATACCCTGGCTTCTCCTTTCCTCCTATCTTTCAATCTCCCAGTAGTACCTCCTATTGATCAAACCTAGCTGGAATCCAGCCATCCCAGGAAATGTAGCCTGTGGGGTTCAGCCTCTTTGCAGTATATAGCAGAGTGACAGAAGAGCAAAGACTGGAGACAAATAGATAAGCAGGAGATACTACACGAGAAGACTTAGGATGGGGTAGGAGCACAGCGCTGGAGAACACAAGAAAGAGTTGTGGCTCACCAGGAGTAATCAGAAAATGGGAAGTCAACTGTAGTTAGGCATTGAAGGGTGAGCGGGAGTTTGCTGAGTATTAAGGTAAAGAAGTGCAGTAGTAGTAGTACATAGACAAAGGTGTATCGGTCAAAGATATTTTGGCTGCAAGTAACAGAAAAATCCCACGCCCAGTCCTTTACTCTTGCTGGCCTCTCTGCTTAAGATGCTCTTCCTTCTCACTCTGGTCCAAATTCTTCTTGCCCCAAATGCCACCCTTTCAGTTACCTTTTCCTAAAACCTGGAGCTGGAATCTACCTTTCCAACACCCACTTTGGCCTTGGCACTTGCGGATGTGCAGGTACCTTGCCTTCCTACTTCATCCTTTTTGTCAGCCAGGAGCTCCTAGTGGAAAGGATTTATTTGCATTGCCTCCTCCTCTGTTCCCTCAGCATGGCTTGGGGACAGGCACCTAGCAGGGACTAATAAATACATGTTGAATGAATGAATGAATAACTGAATAAATGAGGTAATAGATAAATATATCATGTCATTCCCTCTGCTTGGACTACCACCCACCACATCTATCATAACAATAGCCCTTTTCATTGAGTTATGTATCTGCTTCCATGCTAGATTGCATTAGAGACCTCAGTGAACCCTCCCTACCCATCCAATAAGTGATCACCATTATCATCTCTATTTGACAGAAGTGGAAACAGGCTCATAAAAGTTAAGCAACTTGCCAAAGTTATTCAACTCTTAAGAGACAAAGCCAAGATTGAGATTTGACCTTAATAGCTGTATGAACTTGGGGAAGTCATTTCAAGACACGGAACAGAGCTCCCTCCAAGAGCAGACTCTTTGGGTCTTCTCAGGCCAGCCTCTCTCTGTTAACCCTTCTTTGCTCCACCAAAATCAGAAATACTAATAACAATAATAATAGCATCTCATATTAACTGAGTGTTTATCACACATTGGATACTGGGCTCAATACTGTGCTTTTTACACTGAAATCCTCAAAATGTCTTTACAGTGAAGTCACTGAATACCACAAGGTGGATATTCTTATCTTTACTTGGCAGATAAGGCTACAGAGGCCCAAGAATGAGTCATTCAGTCAATGTGTGAACAAAGATTTGTCGAGCATCTCCTATGCCCTGGGCATTGTTAGATATTGGGGATACAGGGATAACCAGGACAGTTGTGTGAACTGCCCCGTGTAGCTGTCACTCTATTGGGAGAAACAGACACTGAAAAGCTAATTCGAAATGATGGTGTGAATGAACTCCTACATTCTGGTTGTAATAGGAGGTGTGTACTGGAGAACCTAACCTAGTCTAGAGAGTTAGGGAGGGCTTCCTAGAGGAGGTGACAGTTAAGCTGAGGGTGAATAATGAGCAGGCTTTGTTTAGATCCCATGTCACACACTCTTTACGAGGGACTGTGATCAATATTTGGCCATACTGCCTATCTAGCTTGGGCCAATCCCCCTGCATCCCTCAGAAGCCCCACTTGTGGCCAGCCATGTGTGGACATACTCTTGCCTGGGATAGTGGCCTGGCCCACCAATGGGGCTGGCAATAACCTCCTAGGTCACCGCCGATGAGAGATTCCTGCTGGGCCCAGAGCAGCTGGAATGCATTCAACCCCAGCACAAGCCAGTGTCTCGAGGAACAGCCCTACTGGCACTGAGGCTTGTCCTCCAGACCCTGCTGGCTGCCCGGAGCCTTGGCAGACAGTCAGGAAGAGGTGGCTAGGAGGTTAAGACAAAGAGATTTCAATTTCCATTTTGCTCCTGGTTCCCTGTTTCCAGTCCAGATGCCTCCAGATCTAATTCCGAATAAATAATTGTACTGAGTAACCCAGGCCCCTTGGTGATTAAGTAAACAGGCCAAGGCGGTGGAAATTGAATTAGTGCAGTGTGCTCAGCCATTATTACCCACCCTTTCTCATGAATATTAATGAGGGGTTATTAAGAAATGTAATGCTGCTTCAGGGGGTGGAAAGATGGGGGTGGGGGTCAGGGTGAGAGGACAGACTGTTCAGAAGGCAGTGATTGAAGGTGTTTTAAAAATTATGTCAGATCTTTCTCTTCTGTGCCGTGGCAATGTTTCCGGATGCTTCATTTTTATTAAAACGAGGGTAAGGGAACACATTTTAATTCGAGGATAAAATTAGCATTTTCCAAGCAGCCTTGGTGGCAGCAAGGACATATTTTACCAGAAAATGGACATTCAGGACGGGGCGGTGTGGGGTTGGGGGAGCCGTGGCTGATGGGCGATTAGTTCTCTCAGTTCATCTCCAGGCAAGGGAGTAAACAAATTAATCTCTGAACAGGGAGCCGCCTGGAAGATGATGGAAGCCTGGAGGATCCAGTAGTGTCTTTGTTGGGAAGCCAGGAAGTGTCACCAAGGCTTAGGTTCTTCTTTCCTGCTGGTTCAGAGAGGTTAGGCACTTGTTTGAGGTCACACAGTGATGTAGGGCACTCCAGCTGGGTTCTGTGGGCAAAGTGAAAGTTGGGAATGAGGCTGCATCTCTCAGACAAGCTCTGGGCAGAAATGCAGCGTCTCCTTCCCCACCGTTATCACTTGACCCCCAGCTGTCTCACCTCTGCAACTCTGGCTTCTGCCCTCATCATTCCTTCTCAATCAGTGTTGCCAGGTTCATATCCCCACTTCCACTACATCCTATTTCTGCTCCATAACCTTCACTGGCTCATTTTTGCCCATAATCCATTTTTCCAATTTAAGTACCCACAGCTCCCTGTAGCTGCAATCATATGCACATAGGAAGGTGAGGAGGTGTGAAGAAAGAAGAAGAAAAGAAGGTGGAAAGACAGAAAAGAAGGGAGGAAGAAAGAAGAAACTAATGTTAAGTATCAGAGTATTCCAGATTTGCTAAATATTTTATGTAACAATAATGAGGATTACAATGATCATAGTAACTGTTATAGTCTACTGAGAGCTCACCCTATGCCAACCACTGACTTTACAGTACTTAATCCTCCTGTTGTGAGGTAGGTATTATTATCTCCACTTCAGAGAGGAAGAAACAGACATCACACAGACCATAAATGACAGAACCGGCCGACTGGACATCGAAACCTGAATTCTTACCTCTTGTACCTCCCACCTCACTTGGAAGTTATTATTATCCCCATTTTACAGATGAAGACAAGGAGGCTCAGTGAGGTTACGTGATTTGTCCTACAAGTACCCAAAAGAAACAAATAAGCAGAAACAAGGGGAAGCAAAATTTTCTAAGCCATCCTTTTTCCATCTTCATAAGCAGCCATTCCTGGAGAATAGGATAAATGCACTGAACAGCCTGGTCCCAGAATCCTGCAGTTGATGGTGTCAGGCACTCTAGAAGAAACTCATAGCCTCTCAGAGACCCAGCTGAGCTGTGCCACAAGCAATGTCCACAGGATGAAGCCTGCAGGTTGATCTTACTGCTTCCCAGAGATAGCCTCACCCAGAGCCACCAACCCCAGTCCTGTGAAATAAAATCTGGAGAGGGAGCTCAAGAACTCAGCCACCTACACTCTGGACAGGAAAGAGTGAATATGATCAAACTCATGCATTTTAACAACTTCTTCAACACGCCTCACTCCACGCACTCGCAGGAATAAAGGCTGACAGGTGCAGCTGAGTTAATCAGAGTGGATAATAGAGGGAAAGACAGGAATCACTGGCCAAATTGCAGCAGAGAAAAATGGAGCAAAATCAGGAGACACAAGTCAAAAGCGTCCAATTAAAGTGTGATGATGTTCGAAGAGCAAGAACCACTTTCTCAGTCCCTTAGAAATTCTAATGCAACACTTACCATAGGGATGCATGGACCAGAAGTATATTAGATAATGTACTTGCAGTACACAGAAGAACCTTTTTTTTTTAATAGGTATGTTTAATATGTATTAGAAAAAATATAACTTGCACATAAAACCTGTGATTTGATGTATATTATTGCCTAGAATGAGTCTAAATTTCACCCAAGGAAGCAATTTAGTTTCTAGTCAATTAAAAAAATATATTTTAAACAGTATAGATAGAAAAAGAATATAGCAAAAATATAAAGTTGGTACTATGTGACCAAATTTGGGGACATGATATTCTAGCTCCTTATTACTTAAAGTGGGGTCCATGAACCAGCAGCAGCATCTAACAGCTTGTGAAAATTGCAGACTCTCAAGACCCTCCCTAGGCCAGTTACTGAAGCAGCAACTGAATTTTAACAAGATTCCCTGGTGATTCATGTACATGTTCATATGTACTTTGTTTTAAAAGCACTGATATATCTTATATATCAGTAGGGACAACGAAGATCTTTTCAGACTTGGTCCCAGGGAAAGAGCACTGGGCTGGGAGTCCATTCTAGCCACGAGATTCTATAACTGAAGAGTCTACAATCTCATAATGACAGAAGAGGTGATGAGGTCCAGAGAGGGCAAGTTCAAGATTGCAATGTGTGATTGCATCAACATTGGGAGCAGTCCAGGTCTCCAAACGTCTTGGTTGATGCAGGAAGAAATTGCTGACAATAAAATTGTTGTCAACAGTGTGACATGGCTTTTAAAAAATGATTTTTAAAGACATCACAAGGAAAGAGAACTACAGATGAATAAAACACTAGCAAAACAAATCTAGCAACATACAGAAATTATTAAACACTATGACTAAGTGGGATGTATCCCATGAGTGCAAGGTTTGGTTAATACATGAAATAAATAAATATAATATGCCATATCAATAGAATAAAAGATAAAAACCACATGATTATCTCAATAAATGCAGGAAAAGCACTTGAAAAATCTAACATTCTTTTGTGATAAAAACACTCAACAAAGTAGGACTAGAAAGAAATATCCTCAACAGATAAAGGTCATCTACAGAAAAAAACCACACCTAACATATTTAATGTGACCAAATGCATTTTCCCCCTAAGATCAAGAACAAACAAAAATGTCTACTCTCACCATTTCTATTCAAGATTATACTGGAGGTTCTAGTGATGACAGTTAGACAAGAAAAAGAAATAAAAGTCATCCAAACTACAAGGGAAAAATAAAACCATCTCTATTTGCAGATGACAGGATCTTACACATAGAAAATACCAAAAAATTCATATTGAAAAAAAAACTATTAGGACCAATAAATGTATTCAGCAAGATCACAGGATATAAATTCGATTTTCAAAAATTAATTGTTTTTCTATATGTTAACAATGAACAATCCAAAAAAAATTAGAAAAACAATTTTATTTACTATAGCAGCCAAAAGAATAAAATTCTGAAGGACAACTTTAACAAAAGAAGTTGCAAAACTAGTAGTCTGAAAGCACAAAATTTAAAGAAGACATATCATGTTCATGGATTAGAAGACTTAATATTTTTAAGATGGCTATACTCCCCAAATTGAAATATAGATTAAATGCAATTCCTATCAGAATTCCAGCTGGGTTTTTGCTCTGTTTAGGGTTTTGTGTTGTTGTTGTTTATTTGTTTTGTTTTGCAGAAAATGACAAGCTGATTCTAAAAATCATATGGACTTACAAGGGACTTCAAATGGCCAAAACAATCTTGAAAAAGAATAACAAAATCCGAGGAGTTACACTTCCTGATTTCAAACCTTACTACAAAGTTACCATAAGTAAGATAGTGTGGTACTGAATAGATGTATAGATCAAAGAAACAGATCTGAGAGTTGAGAAATAAACCCTTACATTTACAGTATATTAATTTTCAACAAAGGTGTCAATAGGAAAGAATCATATTTTCAACAAATGGTGTTGGAACAATTGCATATCTGCTTCTAAAAAGCAAAGTTGAAACACTAGCTCATAATTAACTCAAAATGGATTACAGCCCTATGTGTACGAGATAAAACTATAAAAATTTTAGAATAAATAATAGGAGCAAATCTTCATCGCCTTGGTTTAGTCACTTAGATACCACACCAAAATCACTAGTGATAAAAGAAAAAAATAGGTAAATTTAACTTCATTAAAACTAAAAACATTTTTTGCTGTAAATGATACCATCAGGAAAGTGAAAAGACAAACCATAGAATGGGAGAAAATATTTGCAAACCACATATTTGACAAGGTACTTGGATCCAGAATATATAAACAACTCTTACAACTCAATAATAAAATGATAACTAACTCAAATTTAAAATGGGCAAAAGATCTGAATAGACATTTCTCCAAAGAAGACATATAAATGACTAAAAGCACATGAAAAAGCACTCAATATCATTAGCCATTTGGAGAATGCAAATAAAAACCAGAGGTATCACTTTATACTTATTAGAATTTATAATAAAAATACAGATAGCAAGCACTGACGAAGATGTGGAGAAATTGGAACCCTCAGGCACTGCTAGTGGGAATGTAAAATGGTGCAGTTGCTGTGGAAAGCAGCCTGAAGTTTCCTCAAAATGTTAACTATAGAGTTACCATATCACCATTAATTTCAATTCTATGTATATACCTAAGAGAAATAGAACATGTGTTCACACAAAAACTTGTTCGTGAATGTTTATAGCAGCATTATTCATAAAATTCAAAAAGTAGAAACAACCCATTTCTCAATCAACTGGTAAATGGATAAATAAAATGTGGTATATGCATACAATGGAATATTATTTGGCAATAAAAAGAAATAAAATACTGACATATGCTACAATGTTGTGCTAAGTAAAAGAAGCTAGTCACAAAAGACGGCATATTGTGATTCCATTTATATGAAAAGTTCAGAATGGGCAAATCCATAGAGATAGAAAGTAGATTGATGGTTGCCTAGGGAAGGGCTCAGGGAGAGTGTGTGTGGAGTTGGAAAGAAGTGGGAGTGACTGCTAATAGGTACAGTAATTCTTTTTAATAGGTACAGTAATTCTTTTTAGGGGGAGTAAAGTGTTCTAAAACTGAATGTGGTGATGGCTTCCAACAACTCTGTGAACATACTAAGTGGTGGATTGCATGATGTGGTAGCCAGAATAATGGGCCCTCAGAGACATCTAATCCCCAGAAGTTGTGAATATGTTAGGCTACACAGCAAAGATGAATTAAGACTGCAGGTGGAACTGAGTGTATCGATCATTTGACTTTAGGGAGATTATTCTGAATTATGTGGTGGGCCTGGTGTAATCTCCAGAGACCTTATGAACTGGAAGAGGGACTGGAGGAGAGAACCAGAGCGGTGTCAGTGTGACAGCTCATCCCAACATTGCTGGCCTCGAAGGTGGAAAAATGAGCGATGAACCAAGAAATACAGGCTTCAGAAGCTAGAAAAGATGAGAAAACAGAGTTCTCCCAGCAGCCTTTGGAAAGGCACACAGCCCTGCTGACACCTTGATCGTAGCCCAGTGAGATCTTTGTCAGATATTTGAGCTGTGGAAGTGTAAGATACGTTTGCGTAATTTTAAGCTACTAAATTTGTGCTAATTTGTTGTGGCAGCAATAGAAAACTAATACATACGGTATGTGAGTTATATCTCAACAAAGCTGTTTAAAAAAAGATTATTGTCTTAGGCTACATAGGTAGAAGGAAGGAGGTGATAGTCTGCTTTCAACCTAAATGAAGCAGACTCCATCTGAAATTCAGCTTTCAGTGCCACATTATAAGAGGAATGTGGGAAAAATCTAGGTGAGTGAAAAAGAAAGGTCACTGTGAGGTGAAAATACTCAGAGGTGACATTGGGTGAGGAATCCTCAAAGGACTTGAAAAGTCAGCTTGGCAAAAAAAAAAGAAGGCCCAGAGATCTCTGTCTGCCTGTTCCTGAAGGCCACTGTGGGCCAGTGGGGTGGGGTACAAAGGAATGTGTTACTTATGGATGGGGTTCAACTTGGGAGGAAGATGAATTTTCTTCTTTTTGTTTTAAAAGACAATTTATCTCACCCAAAATACATGTTTACTATTTAGAAAAATTAGAAAATACAGATAAGCGAGAAGAAGGAAAAAAACAAATAATCACTTAACATGTTGCAAGGTATTAATGCTTTCAGCTCTGGGAAGGTAACACCGTGTTTGTCTTTTACTGTGATATTTCCAGAGTGTGGCTCAAGGTAGATGATCATGGGATGCTTGTTGAATGAATATATAACGCACACGCCCATTTTTAATTTGCAAAAATGGGATCCTACTGTACATATTGCTTTATTACCTTCTTTCCCTCCATTACCAATATATTATGAGCTTTTTTCCAGTTCAATAAATATACATTTACATTAGGGATGTAATAGATACTGCCAGACTGCAAATAGAATTCAGGGGGTCTGTGAATTTAAATGGGAAAAAATTACCTCCTTATTTTCCCTAACCTCTAACTGAAATGTCTCATTTCCTTCAACTAGAATGTAGGCAACAAGCCGTAATAGTATTAGCAGTATCTGTGACTTCACCACCAATATAGTGAGCATAGATATTTTCATATCAAAATACTGATGTCGCAGATATCTTGAAATACTGTTGATACTCATCACCACTTAGAAATTACAGTGGTTTTTACACCTGTCACTAGATCTCATTAGTGAATGTTAAAAAAGAAGCATCTATATTACTATATCAGAAATTTCAAAGTATTTTGAGAACTGTCTTTCAATATAATTGGTTTTCTTGGAAAGTGTAAACATCTTTTATGTGTTTAAAACTATTATTCTGAGAAAAAGTCCATGGGCCTCACCGAAAAGTCCATGACTGAACACAGGTTAAGCAGCTCTGATATAAACTATCATCTTTTTTTAAAAAAAATTTTTGAAATAATTTTAAATTTACAGAAAATTTGCAAAAATAGTGCATGTACTCCCCACTCAGCTTCCTCTAATGTCAACATGTTACATAATCAAATAATAATTATTGGAGCAGGAAATTAACACTGGTATAATTTTATTAAGTAATCTTCAGATTGAATTTGAATTTGGCCTGTTTTTCCATTAATGCCCTTTTTCTGTTCCAGGATCTAATCCAGGATCCTCCATTGCATCTAGTTGTCAGGTCTCCTTGGTCTCCTCTAATCCATGATAATTTCTCAGTCTTTCTTTGTCTTTCACGACTTTGACACTTCTAAAAAGTACTAGTCAGTTTGTAGGCTGCTCATCAATTTAGGTTTATCTAATATCTTCTTGGATTGACAGTATGAATTTGCAGTAAGAATAACACAGGAATGATACTGTGCCCTTCTCGGGGCAGCATATCAGGGACACATGATGCCCACATGTCTTTTTCCTGTAATTAATGGCTGCAGATTATCCACTATAGATTTAACTAAAGATGACAATTTATTTAATCAATCCTTTTCCAATGAACCTTTAGTTTATTTTCAGTTTAGGGCTGCTACAAATAGCACTACAATGAACAAAGAAGTACTGTGTGGTGGGCAGAGCTGCCTGGAGAGGCAAGTGGCATCCAGGGGTGGTGATGAGTATTCTGTCCCTGAAGGCATGCAACAGCGGAGTGGCACCAGATGCCACTCCCATTTCCCCACCAAAGAGCATCTGGTGACTTGGAACACTGAACAAAATGTGCAGGGGCAATAATAAAGGGTGTTTCCCTTTCTTGGATCTTCACTCAGGCGCACCAGCTGCAAGGTGGAGCCTCAGCCCCACTGGAGGCCAAAAAAAATACTCCCCAGAATAAGCTAGGTCTGGTTAGTATTCTGAGCTGCCTGCTCCGCTGATGGCTAATTGCCCCTAAGAGCTGAGATCATTGGAGGGGAAAATGCAAGGCGGCCTAACCTTTGCTGGGCTCAGCGAGCCAGTCAGCCTCCTAGCAGAAAGGTCTGCTCTGCCACTCAGCTCAAGCCCCTCTCCTTGCCATGATTGCTAATGGAGCAGGGTGATTCAGGGCTCCAGTGCCCAGCAGAGGCGTAGCTTTGTGACTTATTCAATCTCAGGAAAGCTAGGCGGGCTGCAGGGGAGTCAGCGCCGAACCTTCGGCTGCTGGGTTCCTGAAATGCTCATGGTACAACTATTTTTTAAAAACTATCTATTTTTTCAATTGTAGAAAGTTAGCCATTTGCGGTATCTAGGAAAGCTAACCACATGCCTACTCAGTTACTCAACCATTCCAGTATATGTTATATATACCCAACAAAAAGAAATGCTTGCATCTACCAACAGAATGCTCGTAGAAGCATTATTCACAATCTCCAAAACCTGGAAACAGCTCAAATGCCCAACAATGGAATGGATAAACAAACTGATACATTTACACGATGGGATACTAAATGGCAATACAGAAAACATGCTACTGCTACATGCAAGAACCTGGATGAGCTCCAAATATTGTGTTAAATGAAAGAAACCAGACACAAGAGGTCATACTAAATGAGACTATTTATATAAAGTTCAAAAACAGGCCAAGTATGGTGATAAAAATGAGAATATTTGTTACCCTTGGGAGGAGAGTGGTATTGACCGGCAAGGGGTCCATATCGAGGGGGCTTCTGCAATGCTGTTCTATAACTTGGTCAGGGTGAGAATTCTGTGAGTGAAAACATAATTAAAAATTGAATAAACCTAAACTTAAGTTTTTATGCTATTAAGTTATGCATTAAAACAACAACAATATGGGTGAGAACCGGGTTTGTGAGCAAGGGGTCAAGGAAGTGGTGACAGGTCCCAGCTCTGTAAGAACTTGCTATGTGACCTGGGCAACCAGATCAGCATCTCCAAGTTCTTCAGCTGGAAAGGGGCTGATGACGCCTGCTGCCCTTACCAAGTTACTGTAAGGTGTATGTGAGGAAGTGTGTGAAAAACTAGTTTCTAAATTGGAAACTGATATTTATGTATTGACTCAGCCATGTGTTAAGCACACACATATGCCAAGTATGGGACTGGGTACCTAGGACGCGTAGACGGATTAGACTCAGTCCCTGCCCTGGCAGGAAGCCTCAGACTAAGCAGGGACAAAGACAACCAACCCCCAAACAAACAATTACAAACCACAATGAGGGTTATAGAGAGGCCAACGGGTACAGAGATGGTGAATAACTGAGGGGTTGGGATGGAAATCATTGGGATGGGGGTATGGGGATGACCTGTCAGAAGAGATAACCTAGAAGCAGGGACTTGAAGGACAGGAAGGAGCCATGCCTGTCGAAGGACATTCCAGGCAGAGGAATCAGGGAGGGCAGCAGGGACCACCGCTGGAAAGAGCCATGTGCGCTTACAGAGCTGAAGGGAAGCCTGTGCGGCTGGCGAAGGCAAGGCGGGGCAGTGCAATTCACGCTGGGGAGACTGTGCACAGCCTGGCGGACAGGGCGAGGGTGTGGGGTTTTAGCTGAAGCTTATTAGAAAGATGTTGGAGGATTTTGAATCAGAAAATGATGCGATCTGATTTGTGTTTTAAAAAGATGACTTCATAACTAGCTAGGAGCCAAACCCAAAAGATTACATAGTTGATGATTCTCTTTATGTGAGATTCAAATATCTCACAAAACTAATCAGGAGTGATGGAAATCAAAATAGGGGTTAACTTTGAGTGCTGTGGCCTTGGAGCTGAAGGGCTGGCAATGTCCCATATCTTGCTCTGGGTGAAGTATACAAAAATGTAAAAAGTTCCCAGGGTGTACACATAAGATCAGTATACTTACAGTATATTGTACTATCTGTGTGCTGTACCTTAATAAATAAATAAAATTTAAAATTAGCTAGCATTTTTATTGACTAACATTTTTGAGAGGCTTGTAATTCACCAAGTATTTTATTTATTTATTTATTTATTTATTTATTTATTTTGCCCAAAGTAGTTTTTTAATTATTAGTTTCATGTATATAGTACATTGGTTAGACATTTAGTTTATGAAACGATCCCTTGATTACATTTTTAAAAGTTTATTGAGGTATAATTTCCATATAATAAAATCCCCCTTTTTAAGTTTTCAGCTGAATGAGTTTTGACAGACGTGTACAACAGTATGACCACCACTACAATCAAGATATAGGACATTTCTATTGCCCCAAAAAGTTGCCATATGCTCCTTTGTGGTTGATTTCCCCGCCCATCCCACCTTAGCCCCTGGCAAACCACTGGTTTCTGTACCTATAGCCTAACCTTCTCCAAACTGTCATTAAATGGAATTATTTCGTATTTAGAATTTGCTTCTTTCACAAAGCAGATGCTCTTGAGATTCATTCATGTTATCGTGGATGCCAAGAATTTATTTATTTTTATTACCAAGTAGTATTCCAGTGTGTAGATGTACCACAATTTATCTACTCATTCATTAGTTGATGAATCTTTGGGTAGTTTCCAGGTTGGGGTAATTATGAATAGAACTGTTATACACATTTGCACGCAGGTCTTGTGATGGACATACATTTTCATTTCTCTTAAATACATATGTTAATATTGGGATTATTGGGATATAGGATAATTTCATGTTTATGTTATAAGAAACTGTCAGTGTTTTTCAAAGTGGTTGCCAGGCACTAAGTACATTATCTCATTTTGTTCTCAGAATAGATGAGGAAAGTGAGGCTCAGAGAGACTAAGCAATTTGCCCAAGATTCCACAGAAAGTAGGTGACAGTACTGGGTCCCCAAAGCCCCCAGAGGCAGACCTTGCCCTTAAACTCCTTCAGAGTAGCCTCACCCATGAGTAGGGCCAGCAAGTGAGTGCTGGTTTGCCCAGAGCCAGGCTTGGACAAGTCCCAGACTAAATATTAGCACCACGGCAAAGGAGACAGCCGGGGACCAAGTTACCCTTCCAAGAAGAAAATAATGAAAGAGGAAGAAAGAAGAGCGAAGTGACGTAAAAGCAGAGAAAATTGCCAACTACAAGTCAAGTATTAATTTATTTGAAGCCAGACGTTTTCCTCTGCTCCTGATGTCCCTCAGTCCCCTGGCAAGTTTTCAAATTAAAGTGCTAAAGATCCCCCCTCCTCCCCTGACCCCCAAGTGGTGAGGGCTGCCACGGCTGGGAGTTGGGGCCAGAATATTGTCTGGAGCCAGCAAACCAGAACCCTACCCCACCCCCAGCCTAGACAGACAGACCTGGACCCTGGCTTGCTGGAAGATGGCTTTTTTGAGACAGGCCTGACCCCCGCAAAGCCACGGGGGGAATGGAGGTTAATGAGATTTTGATGAACCTGCAGTTTTTCATTTTTTTGAGGGAAAAGGCTCAGAGCATCCCTAATTAAAGGGAACTGACCTGTAAAATGAGCCTAGGGATAGAGAGTGGGGCAGGAAGGCCAGCTGAGCGGCGAAAGGAGGAGAGGTGGAACCCCAGTAGCCTTGCTGATACATCCCAGTCAGATGGAGAGAGCAGGCCCAGAGACTGGAAGGGATGTGCCCAAGGACACACAGCAAATCAGACTAGACTTATATCTTGAAAGGAGTAGAGAGAATGGGGGGGGGCGGAATCAGAAACAGAGAGGTGAACAAATAGGCTGAAAGAACACAGAGAGAATTCCATTGATTGCATTTCAATAACAACATCTAACATTCAACAAAGGCATACTCTATGCTAGACGCTATGCTAAGCACCTGTCATCCCATTATTCAATTTAAAATTCACAAGTCCAGGAGGAAGGGATTATTACTCTCATGTGGGGAAACTGAGGTACAGAGAAGTTAGGTGATGTCCTCACTTAACCAGCCGGGTCTACTAGACTCAATGTTCGTAATCACCTTCCCCTATGCTTGGGACAATACAGGATCCCAGTGTACCCATAATGTCCCTGTATACATATTAATAATGCCCCTTTCACTATCCAAAGTGATTCGGTTTAGGCAAAATATTATGACTACCCTCATCTTATAAATTGCTTCCTGTGTGACATGCCTAGCCCAGGATACAACACACAAATAGTCAAGCCTAGACACTGACTCTGTTTATCACGTCTCAGAAATGAGGCAGTAGAGCACAGTGGGCAGAAACTTTAGCTCTGGAGTTAGCCGAACCTAGGCTCCCATCCAGGTGTATGGCTTGGATTAGTCACCTGCCCTCTCCGGACCTCATCTGCTTAAGTGGGGATTATCATGGTGAAATCGCCAGATGATGGGGATGATCTGAAGAGAGGGGTATAAAATGCTAGTATAAGTTTGCTATGATTACATGGCAGGTAGAGGATTTTAGCCTATGCCTTTCCTGCTGCACCCCTTGGCTTTCCACCATGCATACTTGGCTTGTGTTTGCCAAGAATAAAGCTTTTTTACAGACCTTTCTCCCAGGACTCACTTTGCAGTTCCCTGCCCTAGGGCCCTTGCATATGCTGGCACTTTTTGTTTCCTTGTTTAGCGAAAAATGGTGTGCCGGGCACCATTTTAAGCATATTACACATTAACTTGTTTAATCTTCACAACCCTATGTTTATAAATGAGGAAACTAGGGCACAGAAAGGTTAGTCAATTTATCCAGGATCACACAAATGTTTAGTAGCAGAGCTGAGATTTGAACCCCATCAGCCCGGCTTAAGGATCTACATTATTTCCCTCTCTCCTGAAGGTGCTACCTTACCTACTCCCACCATTGAACCCCTCCTCTGTCTTGTCTGGCTAACTCCTATCTACCTTCCATGCTTTTGCTGAAATATCACCACCTCCAGGAGACCTTCCTTGACTGTTCAGCCTAAATCACATTTTCACCCTGCCTATGGAATAACCACTCATTCCACTCTTTACATTCCTTTAGAGATTAATACAATTTGATTATTTGATCATTTGTCTTCCCTACTAGCTAGTGCATTCTAGGAGGGCAAGGCCCATTTTTCATATCTCAAGCATCTGGAAGAGTATCAGACACATAGTAGATGTTCAATAAATATTTGTTAAAGGAAGAAATAAATAAATGGAGGAAGTGAGGGAAGGGAGGAACTAGAAGCTCCCTAAGGGCAGGAGCTGCCTCTGACAGTGTTTTATTGTCTTAAGAGCCCAGCCCAGGGTCTCCTGGCACATAGTAGGGCTCTCAATATTTGTTAAATGACTTTATCAGCAGCATGGCAGACCCACCCCTTGGGCCCTGGAGTTGAGAACTTCCAGGGGCCAGCTAGTGCTAAGCTTAGGGCAGATAGGTTCTCAGCCCACTATAGCTACCAGCCTTTCCTCTCTGGCTACATCCATGTCCCCCAAGCCCGACTCTACCCCTCCCTTCTCCCTTCTTCTTTTCCTTTCCGAGATGAAGCAGTGAAATGATTTTTCTACTTGAGCAGTTTTCAATTTAGATTAAGAAAAATGTGGTCTACAGTCACTTGGCAAGAGGGCCCAGCAGCCTTATTCCCCCGGGGACTGGGGGTTTCTCAGCCATGGACAGAGCAGCGCTGGTTCTGGAGTGGGGGGAGTTTAGAGGAACCATCCCCCTCCCTTTCTCCCCCCAACATCCATCTCTATGACTTGGCCTCTTCCTGCCTTCCTGGGTAAGGGACCAGGATCTGGAATCAGACAGAACTGGATGGGTTCAGGCTCTAACCCATGCAACTGTGTGTTCTTAGGCAGGTTCCATACCTCTCTGAGCTGTATTATTTCATCTATAAAGTGGGTCACCCTTTATAAAGTAAACCCTTTAATTTGGTCTCTGCTTCCCACCCAAAGCAAATGGCCCCCTCCCAGCCTTCCAGTGGAAGAATAAGCAGCAAGGACAACACGAGCATGTTTAGTTGGGGTATGACAAGGTGGGCAGAGCCTCAGAAACCCCAGGGCCAAGGCAGAAAGCAGGAGAGAGGCTGAGGGTGAGGGAGGCTTGATCAGCACAAGAATAGATGGAAAGTTCCAGGGAGGCCCTCCTGGAGCCAGGAGTCAACTGGGGTGTCAAGGGCGTCTGTGTGTGTCAAGCGGCAGGAGCGGAAAAAGGCAGAACTCTGGAGCTACTTAAGCCTCTTCTAATCTTGAAATCTTTATTCCTGGGATAGATGTTGTGCTGTTTGTTAATATTTCTTTTCAAAAAGGAAGCTGCTTTTGTTTATATAGGTAAATATAGGGCAGGTATTAATTGTAATTAACAGCACCAGTTCTGAAGTCAGTCATACCTGCATCTCATTTCCTGCTCTTCCCCTCAGTAGCCATGTGATCTTGGGCAAGTTACTCAGTGTTCTCTGAGCCTCTCCAAAATAAATGCATAATTTTCATACTACTCTGCTATTTTTGTTTGTTTGTTTTTGCAAATCAACTTTATTGAGGCGCAACCTGCAAATGATAAAACGTACCCATTTTAAATGCACATTTCAATGAGTTTTGACAAATTTATATACCCATATAACCATCACCATGAGCAAGAAAATGAACATTTTTATTATCCTAAAAAGTTCTCCTGTGTGCCTTCCCAGTCTTTCTGTTGTTTTTAATATAAAAATAATGAGCTCTACAGCCCCATGACAACAAATCTTGGCACCAAATAAGTATTACAGGAAAGTGTGCGGTGCTTACACTGTGACTGCCTGTCTGCGCCCCACCCAACACTCACACACTGACTGTCATGTAGACCCAAGGACATATGTGTTCCTTGTTAAAAAACCCAGTACCGCAGGTTGCGTGGTGGTTTCCCTGAAGCTGACTGACTTCCCGTGGTGAACCACTAGACAGCCAGTCTCTCCCTAGGCAGACAACAACTCCAGCTGGTGGGTGGGCTCCCTGGGCCACTCGCCACGCGTCTTTCTATCTGACACCTCCAAGAGTCTGTGAACTGCTCCAGGGAGGGCCTGTGGCTGCTGCATATCATCCACTGCTATGTCCCCTGTGCCCTGCAGAGGTCTGGCACACAGTAAATGCTCAATAACTAGGAGTAGAATAAATAAATGAGAAGAGGCACTGCCAGTCAGGGGACCCCCTGATGAAGTGTGAGGAATATCATACACCTCATCCAAGGGTTTCCCAAATGTCTGTCTTTCAAGTCTTACTTGTGCAAATGCTGTGCCCAGGTACAATTATTCAATATTCTTTAAATTAGTTCAGTTAGTTTTTATTCTGTTTGTCTCACCTTAAGCAACCATAGCATCATGGTTTGATATGATGTAGATATATAAATATATATCATAAACATGTATGCATATATGATATATATCATATATTTGGAACTCATTGTGTTTTTGTTATTTCAAACTTTTCAGAAAAGTTGCAAAAAACGTCTACATACCCCTTTACCCAGATTCATCAGTTGTATATATTTTGTCCCATTTGCTTTATCATTCTCTCTCTCTGTATATATATGTATTTGTATTCTTATGTGTGCATAACTGTATATTTTTTAATATACCTTAAAATAAATACTGTACTGGATTGTATTACTATTCAAAAATACTCATTGCACTCCTTACCAGATGACTCCCTGCAAAGGATTACATTTCCTACCTCATGGCCATCAAGTTTGGCCATATGACTCTCTTTAGCCAATGAAATGTGAGCAGGACTGCTACCTCTGAATGAAAGCTTTAAGAGCTATCATGTGGTTCTGCCATTGTTCTTTTCCTGCTGCCATGTAGCCAGCAGCACTCTGGGCAGGGCTACCCCTTTAGCATGATACTCAGAATGATGATACGAAGTAGAATCAAAGCAGATGCATGACTGACACGCAGTGTGAGCAAAAAATAAAACCTTGTTGAAAGCCACCGAGATTCCGGAGAGGATCCTTTGTTACCACGGCACACATTTCTTTATGTTGACTGATATAAATCCATCACTATTAAAATGAAAAATGTTTATGTACCAAATACAAATACACTACAAATTTAGAAAATCTAATATTAGCATGGCGACCCCCTGAAAATATGATGAATAGTCCATTTAATAGAGAAGAGGCTCCCAATGGTTAAATAGTTTGCCCAAAGCCTCTCAACTAGGGAAGGTGGTAGAGATGATTCAGGGTACTGCTATCTGGCGGCTCAGTTTGAGGAAGAGGCAATTGTCCTCTCAGAGATGTCCCTCCTGAACCATCTCCCCTCCTGCCACTCCAAGGCCCCAAGGAGCTCTTCCTGGCCCCATTCCTGAGGGTTCTTTTCTCAGGTGAATGTCAAGTGATGCCTGTGAAAGAGTTAGCTGCTAACTAAAGGTGTTAACTGCTAATGAAAGCAGGCAGCACTAACTAAAGTATTAGCTGACAAGGATTAACACCTCTCAGGGTGTTGGCATGTTAAAAAAGGGACCTCAGGAAGACCCAAATGGTTTTGAGAGCCTGAGGAACAGAGTTCAAAAAATAGCAGAATAATTTGGTTATGCAATTCTTTCTGCCCCTGTTGTGAGCTGGGCCCTGAGCTAAGACATGCAGCTAACATGTTGCATATACATTAGGTCTTTACAGGATACTCCATACTTGACAGTTTACAAATTACTTTCTCATTTGTCTTCTCCCTTGCTCTTCACATCAGCCCAGGGGGACGCTATCACCAATTTGCAAAGGAAGGAGCTAAAGGTCAAGTTACTCAAGTAAGTTACTCAAGGTCACATGCTAGTGAGTGTGAGGACTTCCAAGATTGTCTGACTCCCAGCTCAGTGCTCTTCCTATGGACCTTAATCTCCCAACACAAATGGAGGAGTAACCACTGGGACGGGAGTTGGAGCATCTCAGTTCACGTTTCTCCTCCTCTTGGACCTAAGGTTAATTCTCACTCTACAGAGTCAAGGCCAAGGATAGGCTGGTTCTTGGACTACCCCTGCCTTTCCTGCTAACTTCTATTCATCTTTTCAGATTCAACTGCAGCATCACCTTCTCTTGGAAGCCTTTTCGGATGGTCATAAGCAGCCTCTCTTTGGGCTCACAATATATAAAGCATTTCATGGACCTAACCATTGCATCAAAAGGATCTCTTTATAAGCTGGACAAATCTCTGTGGCCCCAGAGCCAGGCATGCAGCACAAAATGGCAGAAGCTGCCATAAGTGCTTGCTGGATGAATAAATGAATGACTCCCATGGTTTGTGGAGAGAACTCACCAAAGTGGACGGCATTGCCCACCCTCCCAGGATGAGATTTATACAAAAAGTGGTCATTTTAAAGTGATGATCTGTTCTCATTTCCTATAAGCCCTGTTAATATATCACTGTCCAGCAGAAGTAGTTGATAGTTGTCTCTTTGTGTGCCTTTGCGTATGTGAGTATGGACACATTATATTCACTGATAGAGTCATTTCCAAGGCATGAACCAGTGAGTGCCACAGTCTGGGGATGGGAATGCTATGGAATAAGGGCCCCTCAGACTGGAGAGAAGTGATGTTTCCAGAGCCCAGGAGCTGGGGCTGCCTGGAGGGAGCTGAAACCACAGGTGGGGAGCTGTATTTACATGGAGAAGATACAGCTACTAGAGATGCTGAAAAAAGTAGAAAGGACAGAAAAAATAGCCTGGCTTCTCCCTTCCTGCTTCCCTCCATTCTCTATGTGCTATGATTTGGGAAGAAAATCAAAGACAGGGTCTGCCCTTAAAGCTTGCAGAGCAAAGAGCATCATTTCACAGAGTATGTGCCTCAACATACTGTCCTGCAAGACACTTGTTGAAAAAAAAAGGTTTGAAGTCAAATCAAGTTTGGAAATGCAGTTAAGCTCCTGCAGCAACCGGAATTCTGGGGGCCTCCTTCCTCGACTCGTAGTGAGCCTCTCAGCCCTGGAAGTGTGCAAGCCCTGGAAGTGAGCACACCAACATTTCACGTAGTATTTGAAGGGGACCTCCCAGCCCTGGTAATCCAGATGGACTAAATGGTGTTTTAGGCACCCCCAATGTTCTCCTCCCCCCAGCCCTAAGAATGGCTTTACCCTCCTCCCAGTACCTTGAAACATGAAGCTACGTGTGGTGCCATTGAGACAGGGTTTTTAAGGTCCTGATCAAATACCACCTCCCTTATGAAGTCACCTCAGAAGCCCCAGTAGAAAGGAGAGTTCTCTTTCAGTCACTCTGCATGGCTTTTTACATAGCCAATCTTGTGTTGGCGGGCTTGTGTTCATGTCTTATCTGGCCTGCTGGACTGGAAGCTCAGAGAAGGTGGAAAATGAAACCAATTTATATGGCGCTTTATAACCCAACCCAATGCCTTGTATGTAACAGATGTTCAGTAAGTGTTGGGTGAATGGATGGATAGATGGATAAATGAGAAAATAAAATGAAGGAAGGGAAGGTAGGAGGGAGAGGGGAAGGAAAGAAGGAAGAACAAGAGAAGATGGATAGATAGATGAGAGAGAGCAAGAATGGGCAAATGGATAGATAGATAGATAGATAGATAGATAGATAGATAGATAGATAGATAGATAGATGGGTAATGGAAATATGGATAAATGAGTGGATGAGAAAATGAAGAGATGAAGGATGGATAGATGGATAGGGTGGATAGATGGATGGGAGAATGGATGAGTCAACAGATATGGGGCTGAATAGATTGATGAATAGATGGGTAAATAAACAGATATACAAAGACTGTGAGATATTGTGTAGTCGATGATCAAGAATTGCTATGTGGGTGCAACAACCTGGTTGTAAGTGGGGCTTGATGCTATATTTGTAGGACATTTTACATAAGACTGTAAACTATCAATTGTCTACATGAGAAGAGGAAGAGGTGATGAAAATTATGGACTTAACGTTCCACTAAGCCACCCCTCAACACACCCACTGTAAGTGTGACTAAAGTAATAGTCTAAAATAGCAAGATTCTGAAAATTCATGCCCCTAGAAGATTCAAGGTTTTAAAATTCTTGTCTCTAAGACCTAGCATTTAAGATTCTGTCTTTGAGAACTCTTTATTTCTACTAATTTGAGCATGTGCTACGTGCCAGGCAACATTCTAAGCACTTTTCAAAGATTAGCTCCTTTAAGCCCCACAATCATCTACGATGTAGACACTCTTATCATCCTTTTAATGAGGAACAAGGATGTTAAGTCTTGCTTTAGATCACACAGCTAATAAGTGGCAGGACTGAGATTTGAATCCAAAGCTAGGCAGGGTCCAGAGTCCACGTGTTTAACCACTGCACAATCCTGCCTAAAGGAATTGAGGATCTGTACATCTAAGTAGTGCTCAAAGATTGAAGGGTCTGTAGTTCTGTGGCTCTGAGCTTCTTCACACCCAGGAGGCAGGGTCTATCTCCTGGGAAAGGATGGAAGGAGTCTTTAGAGACTCAGAGAAGAAGGGAGGGGAACCTGGCTGGCTCCTGCGAGCACCAGCCCTGCTGATGTCAGGTGCCTGGCCGTCAGTCTTCCTGTTAACCTTGAGGGAAAAACACATTTGTGGCAGATAACAGGCACGAGGGTGTGCCGGTCCTCCGCCCGCTCCTGAGCCTGATGGATGGGCTACATGGGCCCCCCTTGACCTGTGTGTGTACGTTATCTGCTTGGCCAAGAGAGGCTGTTCATCATGCCGACAGCTTGGCAAGGCACACCTGCTGGGCCTGCGTCAGCCATAGCTGCCAGCATCCCAGGAGGATAGAAGGGAGGTAATGGTTGGGGTGGGGCAGGAAAGACACAGAAAGGAGGATCAAGAACCTAAAGACAGCAGCATCCCTGGCCCAGGATTGGCCCAGAGGATGGCACTGAATTCTGGACATGATGGATTGCTTTGGTTTCAGATGATACCTTGGATGTGCTGTGTGACTGTGGGCTAGTCACTGAAACTCTCTGGGCTATAAAATGAGATTAAGCTTTGTCGGAAACCCAAGGGGCATTTTTCCCCCTTTTTCACCTCATGTTACTTGGTTCTGTTGGTTCTATCTCCCAGTCTGTCATAATCTTTTCCATTTCTCATCATAATTTCCACGCAACCATCCTGGTTTGGGACACCAGGATCTCTTGCCTGGGCTCTCTGCTTCCTTTCCTGACTCTTATGTTCCATTCTACACATGGAAGCCAGAGGAATCTTTATTACAAAATCAAATCACATCACTCCTCTGCTTAAAACCCACCAGTGGATCCCTACCACACTTAGAAATAAATCAAAACTTCTTTCCAGGGCCCTGCAAATGCTGGCCTCCCCCTCCCTGTCCATCATCATGTCATACCTGCTCACTGGCTTATTAAGTTCCAACCACACTGCCAAGTCCTTTGCCGCCTCTTTGTCTTCGCACATGCTGTTCCCTCTAACAAGTAAGCTCTTTCTCCACTTCTTTGCATAACTGGTCAGCTCTTTGTCATCCACAAATCTCAGCTCAATTGTCACCTCCTCTGAGAAGTCTTCACAGCCTGAAATAATACCCCAGCCTCCAATTGTACTCTATCACAGTACCCAATATATGTCCTTCCCAGCACTTATTACAACCCAAAATTATGTTAATTTATTTGCGCATTTCTTTATCATCTGTCTTTACCACCAGAATGTAAGCTCTGAAAGATCATGGGTTTTTGTCTTATTACAACCGTGTTCCTAAATACTTCCTCAGTACTAAGCCAGACATTCTCCTCCACCCTAGGGACTTTGCACCAGCTGTCCCTCTGCTTAGAATCCTCTTCCCCTATTTAAATGGTTCTCACCCTTTAGATCTATGGCAGATTGTATTTTCCAAAGACGGTCACAACAATATCTTTCATCCTATGTGTTCTTCATAAAATATGACCTTGACACCCCTCCCCTTGATTTGAGGTGGGCCTATGACTTGTTTATATTGAATAGGATGCAGTGGAAGTGACACTGGAACACTTCTGGATTATGGTCAAGGACACTGGCTCTGGAGCCATGAGCAACCATGTAAGCAGCATGACTGTCTGGAGGACACCATGCTATGAGGAAGTGCAAGGCAGCCTGTGCAGAGGCACCACACAGAGAAGACCTGAGATGACATGCAGAGAAAAAGATTCCCAGCAGCCCCAGCCACCATCTATTTGGCTGAAACCCATCTGAGCCTGAACCAGAACTGCTCATCAGGGCCTTTCTTGAATTCCTGATCCACGGAAACCATGAACAACAATGAAATCACTGCTGTCGCTTTTGCCACCAGGTTCATTTATTATGCAGCACAGATAACCAGGACAAGATCTTAGCTCATGCATCACCTCCTCCGGGAAGTCCTCCTTAACTAGGAGCACTAGTTTAGGTCCTCCTAGTTCTTTCTCATTTGCCTTTATAACATGTATCACAGTTGGTAATTATGCAGTTATTTATGTGATGGTTGATTTTTGTCTCTCTCTCTCTTCCATTGAATGTGAGCTCTGTGAGCGGAGAAGGGATCACGGCCTTGCTCACCAGCACCTTAAACAGTGCCTGGCATATAACAGGCACTCAGTAAATACCTCTGAATAAATGATGTCCCTAAAATATCACACCAGCCTTTCAAAGCGAGCTTTGTTTTCCATTTTGAAGGAAAAGAAACTGAGACTCAGAGATGTTTAGTTTTTGCCCGAGGCTGTAGAGCATAGCAGGGTCCTGCCTGATTCTCTCTGAACCCAAAGCCAGAGCCCAGGTGGAGGCACGAGGTGGTGAGATCCTGGAAGTGATAACTGAGAGGGACCCAAGTGGCCTTTTGTTTCACACTTGGAGGAAGACAGGCCAGAAAGGGGAAGGGATTTTCCCAAGGTCACAGAGTTCATCTATGTTTAAGCTGGGACAAAATCCAGAGCACACATTCCTGGCCTAGAGAAACTCTAGCTATATCCTTGAAGCTGCCCTGGAGACTTGCTGCACAAAGGCCAAAGCTAGACTTCAGGAGGGACAGACAGGAAAATACATCGTTGTTTTGGGGAGAGGAGAACCCAAATTTCTATACACGAAATAAAGGAGGGAAGAAGAGCAATTATTTATGGAAATCTACTGTGTGTCAGACAAGCCTAAAAGATATCTCTCTCAACAAACCTATGTTATTATTACTGCACTCCACAAGAGGAATCTGAAGCTCAGAAAGGTTAGAGGACTTATCCAAGGTCACCAGGCTTGTAACTGGCAGGGTCAGGATTTGAAACTAGATCTGTCAGTCACCAGGGCTCCTTCTGGCATGCCAGGCTAAGGGAGCCTTGCGGTCACATAAGAAGGAAAAATCAAGGAGGGCTGCATGGAGAATGGAGCACCTGAGTTGGGCCTTGAAAGAAGTAGCTTGATTTCTAAAGACTGAGCTATGAAGAGTATTCCAGGTAGAGAAGGGGCATGTGGGCAAAGTCTAGAGGTGGGATGGGGCAGGCAGGTCATGATCCTGAGGGAGGTGTACGGGTTGAGTCCTAGAGGGGTGCACTTTGCTGGGCCTCAGGAGCCAAGACAAAAACCGGACCCTGCCATTTCTGTACCCCCATCACCTCTACAGCCCCCAGTCACCTTCCCTGGCATCCACATCCACCACCCCATCTCAGCCAGAGCAAGGACTGGAAAATAGATGAGTCTGTTTATGAAGCCCATAATGTTGCCAGCAAAACAAGGCACTCAGCAGAGCAGCTCAGCGCTTCTAATGGGATATTATTTATGTCATTTCCCCCATGGCACTGGTGCCATTACCGCCCAGGATGGTGCTCCGTCACCCTCCACTCCCCCAGCGATATTCCAATGTCATGCTGAAGGATGTGCACTGCAGTTTTCATGTCATGGCTGGACCTGAGGGCAGAGGAGCTGGGCAGAGACAGTAAGGCAGCCCCCCACTTTCTATCCATCAGAGGTCACTTTGATTGGCCCGCTCCTGCCAAGGGTATCTAGCTTGTCCCGAGCTGCACTTGGGACAAGTACCAGCCATCCAGCCAGCCATCCAGCTAGGCATTAAGAGTCCTCCCATGGCCCTCCATTGCCCTGTAGATAAAGCCCCCTGTCTCCCGCCAGTCCATAAGGCCTCTGAGCTTTGGCCCCTGACTACCTAACCAACCTCAGCTCTGGCCACTTGCATGTAAGTTCCAGAATCAGACAGACCTGGTGCATCAGACCCAATTTATGCCTCTCCCAGACTGTCTCAGTCCCACCTGTCCCCTCTTGCTCAGTGGCCAGCCCGGCTTCTGCCTTCACCTCATTTCTAACCCTGCTGCCTCAGTCTCCCCCAGGTGAGGTCCAGCTTTCAGCATGGCCTCCATCAAGCCAAACTGTAGCAGCTGACACCTGGGTCCAATCTGAAGGAAGTTCTGGCTCCTTCTGCCTATTTTGCATTCAGATAAAACCCCACATGCATGAGGGCATCCGGCTTCCCAGAAACACCAAATAACAGCATCCCATGGAGCAAATTGGGACTACTGAACTCTGAAGAGAGGAGGGAGCCACAGACTGATGGACTGTTTCAAAGAATGGAGGTTCCTTGTGTCTTATGGGTATGTCACCCCAAGTGACCCAGCAACCCAATGCATTGGCTCAGAAATCTGGGGTCAGTTCAAACACATATCCCCTGTATTTGCCTTTTTGCCTCCATACCTCATTTCTCTTCCTCCCTCCTTTCTGCTGCCCCAGACTTGCTCCCCCATAAAGTATGTGATCCTTGTTTTAGCCTTTGGCTTCAACCCCAACTTCATCACTTCCTGCTGAAGTATCTGGAGCAAGTTAAGGCATCTCTCTCAGCCCCAATTACCTGAACTACAAATGGAGGTAATAATAGTCCTTACTTCACAGGGCTCTTGTAAGCCCTTAGTCAACATCAGGAACAGATGCATTTCCTCCACTGAGGCACCGTTTTTTTAATTTCAGACGCTGGCATGTGCTGTTTTCATCGCCAGGAACAGTCATATGACAACCTCATTCAGGCTTCCTGTTGAACTTGGATATCATCACCTGGGGGACACTCCCACTTCCCCAGGATGGGTCAATGCCCCTCCACTGGACTCCAACAGTCCCTTTTGCTTCCTGCCTGATTCCACTGAACATCATATTATGTTTGTCTGGCTCACTAGACTGAAACCTTGGTGTGTTTGCCCACCTTTATCCCCCTGGTACTTAGCACAGTGCCAGGATACAGTATGTGCTGTACATGTAGTATGTGCAGTTCATCTTTATGAGTGAATGAATACATGATCTAATTTTATTCTTGCCACAACTCTGTGTTGTAGGGATTGTCATCCCCATCTCATTTTCTGATTCATCCATTACTGCTTTTATCTTTTTAAAATCCCTTCCTTCCAGTCTCTTCGGATTTATTTTGTTATATTTCCAGTATCTTGAATTGAGATGTTAATTGATTTTTTAAATCTTGCTTTCTAACAAATGCATTAAAAGCTAAAAATTTCCCTCTGAATATTATCTTGTCTCCATGTCACCAGTTGGGATATGACGTACTTTCATTGCCTTTCAGTTCTGAATGGCTTGTATTTCTTCTCCATTTTACAAATAAGGAAACTGAGAATGAAAGGGGTGAAGGGTCTTGCCCAAGGTCACAAAACGAGAACAGGGCAGATCAGGGATTTCATTCAATCTCTCTCTCTCTCTCTCTCTCTTTCTCTCTCTGTTTTTAATTAAACTTTTTATTTTGACATAATTGTACATTCAATTGCAGAAATAATATAGATAATGTGAGCCCTTTATCCAGTTTTCCCCAATGACAACATTTTGCAAAACTGTAGAACGATATCATGGCTAAGATATTGACACACAATCCACTGATCCTATTCAGATTTCCTATTTACTTGTATTCTTGTATTCATGTGAGTGTGTATGATTCTATATAGTTTTATCATATGTATCAACATTCTTTGGCCTATAGGATGGCACCTCCTAGTATCTCAGGATCCTGAGCAACATTACTGCCAAGCTACAGCTTTCACATTCTGTTCCTGGGAACAAGCCAAATCCTTTTCCTCTGGGCCTGAGCCTCAGCTGAGCTTCCCTTCAGGGCCTTAAGCCTTTTACGGCTGACTATACTTGGAGCCCAGCCTACGCTTGGGGCCCCGGTAACCGACAGTCAACATCTCCAAAACCCTCTCCTGGCTCACTTCTCATCAGTACCCTCCTGCAGACCTCCCTTAAGCTGACCCTGCTTTGCAGAGTGCTGGCCCATGTAGAGATGAAGCTGGAAGCCTGCCTAATGTGGCTTGTGAACATGTAAACAGACCCATCCACTTCAATGGTTCTCATAGGAACTGAAGGTTGGATTTCACTTCTGGTAAGAGAATTTCCAGTGCCACCTCCTAACTTTATAGATGGAGAACTCGTAGCTGGAGCTACTTCTCTGTGCACCTGCTATGTGCCTGGCACTTTCACACTCATTACCATTTATTCATATTATTTTGCTATAGTACACAATTTATGAGTGAAGACCTGAGGCTGAGAGAGAGAGAGAGAGAGAGAGAGAGAGAGAGAGAATGAGAGCGAGAGAGAATGACTTTCCCTGGACCACAGAACTAATAAACTGTAAAGCTGAGAGGAAACCATAGGTTGGTTCAGTTCTATAGGTCGTGAGATTCCCACCACACATAGTTTCAAGGTAGGAGTCAGGGGCATCTCAGACTCTGAACCCAGACTGCATGGTTCTATCATTTCAATTCTCTTCTCTGAGCCTCAGTGCCCCAATCTGTAAAATGGGAATAAGATGACCTTAGCAAGAATTAACCCCATATTACAGGTGAGTAGGAAATAAAAACTCAGGTAAAGTGGCTTTTCCAAACGCCCCCGGAAAGGGGGTGATAAAGGCAGAACTCGAATCCCAGTCTGCCTAAATTGGGTGCTGAGTCCTTCCCACCCTACCTCCTTGTCCCCTTGGGCCTGTAAGGGGTCACTGGGAACAAGTCTGCAATGCAGAGAGCTGTGGGTCAGGACTGAGAGAAGCGCCAGCTAGATCTGTGGCTGCTGGACAGGGCCTGGCTCCTTCCTGATGGGATTTTTCCCTCAAGTCCCACTCCTGGTTCCTGAGAAGGTCCTCAAAGTGCAAAAGTCCTGTTGGCCATTCAGAGGGCTCTCCTGTGCTTAGAGAAGTCAAAGGAAAGCTGGTGAGGAAGCTTGCTGGGGTGGGGGCTCTAGGAACAGAGGGTAAAGCCAGCTGGATCATGACTTAAGGTCTCTGGGCTGGGCCAGTCCCTAACGCCAGCCAGAGACCTGACCAGACAAGGTCTGCACACACAGCCATCCCTGCCCTGTCCTTCCTCCCCAATGACTATGGCACCAGCCTGCCACCAAGGAGGGAGAACTTAGCCCATGGATTCAGGTAACTAACTGTGGGCTTGAATCTCAACTCTGCCCCCACAGAGCTGGCATGTCTCTGAGCCTTGGTTTCTGCATCTGTAAAGTGGAGAGAATAGTCCCAGCTCATGGAGTCCACCATAAAGATTAGAGAGAAGTGGTGTAGGAAATGTGGCAGATAGTAGGTATCAAGGAATCCCAGGTGCATCCTGGTGGCATCTTCTCTGTGTTCACACATACCCTTGGAAGAAGGCACTTTGGGGAATCAAGTCACAGAAGATGGGCCCTCCCTACAGGAAATGCTTGGGGAGGTGGCAAGGCTGAAGAGAAAATACTTTGGGCTTGGACTGTACAATCCTAGGTTCGAATCCTGTGTGACCTCAGAAAGTTGTTTCACTTCTCTGGATTTGTTTTCTCATCCATGCAATGGAGCTCATAATTCTTCTCATAGGGAGCATCCAGGGGGAGAATGGGATTGAAGGTTCTGTGTAAATTGTAAAGTCCTGTCCTGATCACAGTGCGCTCCTTAGCCAGATATTCCAGAGCAGAGAGCTGAAAACAGCACATCTCCTTGGAATGCCAAGGAAAGGAGGGAAGGGAAAGGTGGGGGGATGCTGACTGAGCCTCCGAGGTCTACCGGGCTCCTTCTGGAGGCTTCGTGTGAAATTCTCACAACTACCCAAGAGAGGAGGCACTTTCCCCCAGTGAGTGGAGGGGCCTAACACTGAGTAGGGACTCATGAGTTATCCTCTTTTCAGTCATCTCCATTTTTCAGGTAAATAATCCTACCCAGAAGGACAATGTGACTTGCCCCAGGTCACACCACTGGTAGGTAAAGAAGCTGGATTTCTACCACCAGGCTGGGTGGATGATTGGGGTGTCTGAAGGTCAGAGATATTTCAGGAGGGGGTAGGGGAAAAGAGCCCCAAATTTTCCCTCCCCTTCCCTTCTTTAGTATCTTCTTGGGGATCTAGGTGGCCTGTGCCCATCAGCACAGAGTCTGGGTCTGGGTGATCCTTACAGTCCCCAGCTGCCCGCTAACAGTCTGTCTCAGCTTAAGTGTCTCCCATCTAGAATATCAGCCCTCTTTTGGCATCCCTCTCTGCCTCTTGCCTCCCCAAACCCATCCAAGTCACCTTAGACATTTTAACAGAGTTGGCACACCTGCTCTTTGCTCAAACTTCTGGAACAGGGTCCAAGCTCCAACCCTCAGCATTTAAAGATCCCCTGATCTCACCTCCTCTCCCTCACCTCCCACCCTGCACACATGCACGCACGCACACACACACACACACACACACACACACACACACACACACACACACCAGGAGCATGCAGCTCCTCCCACACCTCTGCCTTTGCTCCTGTTGTTTCCTCCACGAGGAACACTGTGTTTCTGGAGGCCCTGCTCACATGCTGCCTCTTCTGAGACGATGCCCTTGACCTTCCACATCAGGATCTCTTGCTCTTTTCCAGCAGACCCTCAGCACGTGGTTTCTTCCTCAATTAGGGCACGTGTAGTAGTTATCACAGATCGATGATCCTCATTCACTCCTAGTACCCAGTGCTATGTTGAAGCACATTTGAATGCATCCTTCATTGACTCCTTAAATCACTTTGACCATCCCCATTTTACAGATGAAGAAACTGAGGCCCAGAGGCATAGGAAATCTCCTCAAATCACACCAAGCAAGCCCAGGCATTTGGACTTTAGAGTCAGTGATTGTAACTTCTCTGTTGTGCCACTTTGCTGTGAGTCCCCCCAGCTGAAGGTTGCTGAGGCCTGTGTGATTCATTTGGATTCCACCAGCACTTAACATAGTGCTTGAAACTAGTAGGGTTCATTTATTAGCATCCACATATTTTGAAAGAAATATGAGAAAACAAAGTATAGCTGAGTCATAAACATACTCTGCACTTTACTGAGCACCTACTATGTGCTGGGCACTATTCTAGGTATTAGAAATAGAGCAGTGAGCAAAATGCAAAAATCTCTGCCCTTGGGGAGTCTGGTGAGAGAAGCCAGTCTGCTGGGGAAAAACAGGCAACAGAAAATAGTGAAGAATCAGGTATATCAGATGATGAAAAGGGCTATTGAGAGAAATAAAGTGGGAAGGAGATGGCAGCACGGACAGGTGAGTGTCCACAGTAGAGGACAAAGGCCCCTATGCTGGGTTCCACTGGGTGAAGTTGATCCAAGAGAAGACAGATCTCTATTTGGGGGATTAAGGGCAGCATGGAGGGGTAGGGTGGGAAGGCCACTGGGGTGGAGAATAAGTGGGCCCAGGATGAGGTCCCGCTCCCTCCTCCCCCACTCACTTTGCCCTCACTACCTTCACCTCCCTGCCTGACATCCAATAGGCTCAGACAAAAAAGCCCACGGGAGGAGCCATCCACCCCCCAACCCCATCTCAGCTGTGAGGTTGCAGCACTAAAGGTAGCACTGTGACAGAAATGGCAGCTGAATTATTGCCTCCTATGGGCCTTATTTATGGTCCTCACTGTCTTTACTCCTGCTTCTAGCCCAGGGCTGGAGTGGGAGGGAGGCTGTTCTCTGCCTGCTTAGCATATAGTGACCTTGAGGACAGGGTCCTTGAGGGTCCCCAGAGGAGGGGTGAGTTTTGAGACCCAAGTCACTACTTTTCACCTGGCAGTCCCAGTGCAAACATCACTTCTTCTAGGAAGCCTCAGATATCATTTTTATTCAAAGTGGGGTGGGAGAGGTGACTGACCTTTAGTGACACTTCTATGCCAGGCATTTCATGCACATAATTTCCTGACAATCCTCCTATTGCTCCATTTTAGAAAAGAGAAAACTAAGGCTCAGAGAGGTTAATTAATGAGCCCAAGGTTACACAGCAAAAAAAAAAAAGAAAAGACAGATCAGAATTTGAACTCAGATTGGTTTGATTACAAGACCTTCACTTTCTCCTCTAGAACTCTTAGCTCCAAGGTCACTCCTTCTGTCTCTTACAACTCCTAGCAAAGTCCAATGCAAATCATTAGCAGGCTGCAGACAGAGTATACAAAGTAGAGTCTCAAAGCAGCTCAGGCTATGAAATCTGACAAGTCTTAAGTTCTAGTCCTGACTGTGCCACATCATAACTTTGAGACCTCAGGCAAGTCTCTATCCCTCTCTGGGCCTCAGTTTCCCCATATGTAAAGTAGACATAATGATACCCTTCCTCTTGACCTGTTTTTATGGGTGGATGAGATGCCAGGCAAGAAAATCTTTGGAGAAGCCTCTGTTTAGAAATATTGCAGTTACAGTGCAATCAAAATCCAGGAGAGGGTTAACGAGAAGGAGCTTTTATTGTTCCAGCAGTGGCAGCAGCATCTTTGCAGTAAACTTCACCTGTTTACAATCCATTAGAAGCCATTATTCCTATGTCTCAGTCAGATGCACACCCGTGACCTTGATGCGTGTCTGACAGCCTCAGGCAGAAATTTGGGGAGCAGGAGTTATTTTGGCAGCATTTAAAGGACCACAAGTGGCCAAAGGCCTCTTCCAGTGCCTTTCTTCTGTCCTACTTCTGGGCCACAACCTCTACCAGTCATTGGGCAGATGAAGAGGCCCAGCCCCAGTTCCAGATGCTCCCCCAGATCTCTTGGGGGATCTCCAGATTACTACCTTGAATCTGCAACCTTAGTTGAGCAATAATAAGTGAGAAAGACACAAATAAACAGCAAGGGCTGCAAGGCCCTCAGAAGTGGTAAGTCCAATTCCCTCCTGTATCCAAGAAAGAGACATGCTCAAGGTCAGAAGAAAAGAGCCAAAATGAGAACTGAACTCCTGGGATGCCCAGCCTAGGCTTTGAGATGCTAATAGTAGAAATTTCAGGTAGTGACCAGAGGCATGTTGACAGTAGGGTTGGGCAGAGAGGAGGGTTTTGTATCATACTGCATAGGCAGCTGCCACCTCTGGCTTCAAGAAAGGCAGACCCTGGACATGCATGGCTCCAAGCCAAACTTCTTCTCAACATCCAAGCCTGGGAGAAAGAGGTGGGGGAGAGCATAAGATACTGCAGCAAGATGCAAAATCAGCACATTTGTCTCAAAGCCCTTGCTTTCCTTTTCTGCACAACTCTCCTTTTCTGCTTTTTATAACTTTTCTCCAAAATCTTCAGTGCCCCCAGATTTTCTCTTTATTACCCTTCAACAAACTCTTTTTTCAGAAAAGAATTAAAATCTCATTTATACTCAAGTGTGAATGACTGACAACAGCTCTAAGGCAGTGGCACTCTTACACATTTTAGCAGGACTTTAAGAAGTAGGAAAAGAGTCATACATCTCTCCTTTCTCACATAATTACAACTTCATCTTTCACTGGTAAACCTTTATCCATCAGACCTACACTCAAGAGTCTCTCCTTCAGGGAGCCTTCCTTAGCAACCCCCATGCTGACCTGAGTCTTTCTGGAACACACCCTCCCAGAACTGAGTTAACTTCTCTTCAGAGACCTTTGTCTTTTGGTATGACTATTTGCTACACATCTGTCACCTGCACTAGACTATGAGGTCCCCAAGGCCACCTTTTTTGCTCTCCAGTGTATCTCCAAGACCTCATAAAGTCCCTGGAGCATAAGAAATGCTCAATAAATATCCTCTGAATGAATACATGAAGTTTTGGGTAAATGAAACTTGAGGCAGCTATAAAGTCTGGACTCTGCCTTCATCCCATGAAGAAGAGCTCCCATGAGAGCAGTGTCATTTTCCTATGACACTACAGTGGATCCCATTGGTGCCCCTTCCAGACACCCTTGTCCAGGTAGGCACACTCATCCCCCTGCTACGGTAGGGTTGAATGTCTCCTCAACAGCTGCTCCCTTCTCTGCAAAACTGCTCTCAGCGGACTGGGGCCACCTCTTCTGAGAGTTTACATCTTCCCTCTCTCATTCTGAGACAGCTCACAACCAATGATGGCTGACGATGCAATACAAAAGGCTGGCCCCCTAGTTTCAGGTTAGAGACAACCCTGTGGTGCCATTTATGCTCCAGAGCCCGCTGTGGGTTAGGCAAAGGATAGGCTTTGCCCAAGATAGCATCCTTGCTTACTCCCTCTCTTTTCCTCTCCTATTCCCTCCCTCCTTAGTGTTCTTTTTAAGGGCACTTCCTGTGCATGGAATCCCTCTCAGACTCTGATTCTAGAACCCCAACCAGAGACAGCACTTCCCACGTCTGCCATGGGTTCTAGGTCAACAACCTTCCCCTATTGGGGAATTACTATTTATTAAACATCTACTGGGTGGCAGAGTCCGTGCTGGAGCTTTACATCTATCATTTAATCCTCACAACCACATGAGGAAATAAGTCCTATTATTATCCCCATGTTGTAGAGAAAGAAACTGAGGGTCAGAGAATACATGACTTGCTCAAAATCATATCGTTGATATGTGGTGGAAAAGGGATTTCAACCCAGTTGTAGCAAGCGAGGTGATGACGGCTACCTGTCATTATAACACAGGGTGGTTACATTTGTAATCATCACTCAGGAGTTGGAGAGGATGGGGAGGACTTCTCAAATCTTTTGAATCTTGAATCTTTGAAGTAGATAAAGGGGTGGAAGGGCATGCAAGAAAGAGGGAACAGCATGTGCAAAGGCAAGGAGTAGAAACAAGCATGTATTTCAAGCGGTCCCAGCAAAGACTGTGAGGTACATTGAGAGATATGCTGTAGACATAGGCTGGGACCAGACCCTAAAAGGCTTTGGGAGCTATGATCAAGAAATGGGACTTTTTCCTACCAGAATTTAGATGCCACTGTTGGGTTTTAAGCAGAGGAGTAACACAGAGTGTGTCTGTTTAGGAAATTACTCAGATTCAGGATGGAAGGTAGAGTTTAGGAGGCTATTTGGGGGAAAGATGGTGAAGTTAGATTTTAGGCTATGAGGATAAAGAAAAATAGGTAAATTCAAGAGAAATATAAAAAATAGCTTTGGGGGGCTAGAGAAGAGGGAGGAGGAGCAGTCTGGATAATGCTCAGGTGTCCGTGTTGGGTAATGCCACTGGCTGAAGTCAGAAAATAAGGGCAGATTTGGGATGGAGGATGATAAGCTCAGTTTTGGACATGCCACATCTGAGGTTTTCTCCAGGGGACACTGTTCAGAGGGTAGTAGATAAATGGCCCATCTCTCCTGTAGCTCAGGAGAGAGGTGGGTGTTTAAGTTCCGTATCATCAACTCTGATTGGCTCTTCGTGACATCATAGAAGTGGCGGGGGCGGGGGAGTGTTAACTGAACGAAGCACTTGATCATAAAAACATTGAGAGAAACTGGTCTAACTCAGTCTGTCGAGTTGAACTTACTGTCCCAGGTGAGTTTGCCAGAATTGAATTCTTTCAAACTAAGCTCTTTGGACTTTTAGAAAATTTTTAGGCTCATGAGTTTCCTGCTGCCAGGTGCCTTCTCTCCCCGTGGGCTCCCCCTCTCCCATCCGTCCCCATCCCAACCACAATCCTTTACCCACCTCTCCCCGACATCATCTTTCTAAAAAAAGAAAGGTAAAAAAACAGCGACAACAACAACAGAAAACGGTGGAATGGATGATTTGGGAGCTGAAAACCTCCAAATGGGGAGGTTATATCCTGGAGACAGCAGCATCAATCACCATATTTTCATTATTAAGTAACATCGCTGTATGCTGGGCTGATTCTGCACCTTATCTGAACCTAGCAGCTGTGCCCTAAATTCTAGCCGTGGCGCCTGTCTGCAAGAATTCAGTTGCCTGTGTTTAAAATGAGTGTTAGCATCTATCATTTCCCCACACCAAATGGTTTTGTGTCGGTGGCTGGCAGCGCTAATCCGTCACCAGGGTACTCCACTGCCCAGCCCGATCCCCTCTCCGTCACTGTTGGGGCGAGAGGAACGGGAGGCCCCCAGAATGGGGGAAATGTCACTGTGAGGACAACTGCAACATTTAGGACTCTTTCACAAAAGAAGTGGGGGTAGGAGGAAAGCCATCTGTGTCTACTGCAGTATCTGACTTCCTATCCCACTGATTCTAGACAGTCAGGGGTCTTCCATTATCCGTTCTTTGGGTCAGTGTGAAAGTCAATGGGACTTTGCCCCAGGACCTCAGGCCACAGCTCTGTTCCTGGTCAAGGGTGCAGAATCACCCTGCATGTGCTGAAAAGAACCACAGACCATCTGGTCCGGTATGTTTCAACTTCTATTGAGAGTCAAAAACCTTTTAGGACCCTCTACTCAGAAAAATATACAAACCCAAAATTTTGTTCGTGCATACCAAAATAAGCCCATTTTCTCATGAGCTTCATGGACCCCTGGATAAATATCTCATATGTAGTTTAACTTAAGCATTTTACAGAGGAAATGGCTGAGCCTCATGGAGAGGAGGCTATTTGTCAAAGTCTTCAGAGTGAATAGGTATAGTTGGGGGCAGGACAAAAGAATCTAAGGGGGTGAGATATCATTGGAAAAAAAGAAGGGTTTAAGAGCCAAAGACCTGGGTTTGAATCAGCTGGTAGTTACTAGTTATGTGGCTTGGGGCAAGTTGATAGACTCTCCAAAATTCAGTTTCCTAATCTGTAAAGCTGGATGATTACATCTAGGTTGTAGTATTTTGATAAAGATTAGTCTTAGTGGGAGTAACATGCTACGGTGGATGCTGAGATACACACTCAGATCACCCTTTAGAACTGAAGGATTTATTCCAGCAATGGGGATGCCATTGGCAGAAAGCCACCAGCTATTGGTCCCTATGTGGGAATTGCCTCAGATGAACAAAGCTGCTTTACTCAAGGTAAAACCTCTTCCTGGGGCAGCCTGTGTCCAATAACAGCCTCGATATGATTGATATGGCAGTGTAAGGGCCCACCCCAACTCTGGACAGCTCTGAAATATCATCCCAGCTCTAGAACCATTCACAGGGTTGGCTGAGGCCACTGTTGAGTCTGTATCACAGCTCTATGTTCCATCTACTCAGGCCCACTTTTCTCCTTTCTCATTCACAGGTGTTGACTCTAAGAGCGCTTCTTAAAAAGCACCTTGCATGCTGCTATCCATCTTTGGGTCTGCCTCCCAGAGAACCCAGTCTGTGATACAGGACTATCCTGTTGGTTAAAAGGTTCTTGGATGGTTTCCTGATGTTCTTGTCATTTGACAAGACTTCCAACTCCCAATCAAGTGCTCTACTTGGCCAAAAAGCTATGAGTGCCAGTCTTTTCATTGTCCCAGTCCTCTTCTTAGTCCACTGACTTGGGCCTCTTGGAAGAAGATACTTGGGGTACTGTGATTCTTTCAGTCCAACCCTCTACTTTCAGGTGTCAGAATGCTTCAAACTGACCAGACAGAGATGCCTAAGCTACTTGACAAAGTGTCACTCAAGCATTCCCCTTCCTGCTCCACCCTGGAGATGCTCACCTCAGCCCCCTCCCATATGCACTTGGTCCTCAAGAGATGCCTGGGCAATAGCAGCAATATCTGCAGCTAGAAAACTCACATACTCATTATTCAGCCAATGGTTGATGAGCACATGCTATGTGTAAGGCTTAGTGCTCTGGGGAAAATAGTATCTAGTCTTATCTTCAGGTGCTTCAGGAATAGATATACTCATTCATTCAGTGGGTCATTCAGTCAATACTTATGGAGCCAAGACTCCCATTGTGCCCTGGAAAGATAATGGTGAACAACAACAAAAAAACTGTAATCCCTGAACTAAAAAGATCCCAGCCTAGTGTTTCCCATTCCAGTGGGTTTTCCCCAGAGTTTTAGTCCCTGTTAGTTATCAAGAATCTCTTCCTTCTGCTAATCAAAATCCCTCTGACTTTAAACCGTCACAGGCTTGTTTTCCCATTCCATGTGGCTCTTATCTCACCTTCAAAGAGCCTCCTACTCACCAGGCCTTACATATCTCTCAACTTTTCCTGTTTCAAAACCAGAATCGTGTTCTTGGGATAACTCTAGGCTGAATCAGACTGAGTAATGAGGCCAAGGTCAAAAGACCATTCACCCACATTGTTTCATTGGCATCACTTGGCGACCAGATGGTGTCTACTCCTAATCTTTGCCCACCCTCCAGGCCTAAACCCAGAGGTGGGCAAGACTGCATAATTTTGAGAGCATAATTTTCCTTTATGAACAACTGTCTTGCTATATACTTAGTGTCCCTCTGCAAGGAGTAATTATACTTCCTATCATGAAGATTGGAAAACTGAAGCACGAAGCTGAGAAATTACTCGGTCAAAGTCACACAACTCTCCTGAGGCTGAAATTCTGCCACTGAACTGAAAGTGAGAGATTGACACATACAAACACACAGGTTGGGAGAGCAAGTGACAGGTAAGAAGAGAAGTGAAGATGGGGCAGAAAGAAATGTAAATGGGGCCAGAATGAGAGAGAAGCAGGGAAAATGAGAGAGAGTGAGATAACTCAGCCCAAATGATGACTTCTTTGCTTTTCAGAGGCATTTATCTTTCATTTGACCTTATAAGAGTCTATTTGTGTTGAGATTTTAAATTGAGAATTTTTTCTTTTTAAAAAACATCCCTGTGCATTTACCACGGCTCTATATTAATTTCTATTCACTCCAGTGGGTTCAGTATTTATTCTCCTCCAAAACCACTGAGTTGGAAGGGACAAAGTGAAAGTCATTTGGCTTTGCATTTGTCTGGATTCAGAGCCTGAGGCCCAAGGGGTGGGATGAGGTGGGGTGGAGTAGGGGGTCAGTGTACCAGACTGAAAACTGGAGGGATGGGTGCCCAACAGTATTGTCAGGCTCCTGACTTCAATCCAGACCATATTGTATCTTGCATTGTCAACTCTAAAACCCCTGTGCAAAGGAGCTGGTGGACAGGCCAGAGCCATGAATCCCCTGTGATTCAGCCATTTTGCCTGCAAGAGGTGATGTCTGAACTGGATCATGAAGTTTATGGCAAACCGAAAGTCAGTGTGGCTCAGGTCAAGTCTGTGCCTGGGAATCTGACCACCTGTGTGTATGTTCCAGCTTCATCACTTACTGTTTTCCTGACCTATGCTTCACCTCTCTGGGTCTTAGTTTCCCTCATCTGCAAGATGGTATCAGTAAAAATAATGCCCTCCAAGGGCTAGTGTGAGGGTTAAGGAACTGACTGCTCGTGAGGACCTTGGCACAGTGCCTTTCACCCAGCCAGTATTCAATAAATGTTTGTAGGTTGAATGAATATAGTTCATGCACTTGCATGGGAATTCTGCAAGAAGAGGATGCATGGAGAGGTGATTGAGTACATATGTCCTGGAAACAGATAGACCTGGATGCAAACTGTAACCTCAGACCAGTTAATTACTTCTCTGAGACTCTGTTTATTTATCATTAAAACTGATGTGATGATAATACTTACCTCATAGTATTGCCAGAAAGACTAAAGAGCTTAGCATACAGTAAGAGCTCAATGAATGTTAGTTAAAAACAAAACACACACATACGTAGGAATTCACAAAGCAGTGGCAGGCTTTGTAAACAGGTGGCATAGCAGGTGCAAAGGCCCAGGGGCATGAACAGGCACAGTGTGATAAGGAGACTGGAAACAATAAGGCATGACTGGAGAAAGAGAGAGTGGCCTTTGCCCATGCTATTTCCTTTCTCTCTCTATCCCTTCCAAGACCAACACCTTCAGATCTCTGAGATACCACCCCTGACCACCCTATCTGAGTCTCTGGATACTCTCTATCACTGAAGCTTATTTATTTCCTCATATCTCTTATCATTGTTTGCAACTGTGTATGAATTTATTGATTTGATTCATGTCTGTCTCTCTGAAGAATGTAGGTAGGTCCATGAGAAACCTTATCTCTAGTACTTTGTACAGGACCTTCTACACAGTTGACATTCAATAAGTATTTGTTGAAGGGAAGAATGCAAAGGAAAGAGGGAGGGAGGGAGGAAAGAGGGAGGGAGGAAAGGAAGGAAGGAAGGAAGGAAGGAAGGAAGGAAGGAAGGAAGGAAGGAAGGAAGGAAGAAGAAAAGAAGGAAGGAAGTAGTAAAGGAGAAAGAGCAAGGACATGAAATAACAGTTCTTTATGCCCATTTTACAGATCTAAAGAGACTCAAAAGTGACATCCCTGTCCATAGCCACACTGCTAGGAAGCTGTGATGTAAATTCAAGCCTAACAGACCACCAAATATACTTTACCTTCTCGAATATGATTGTCACAGATGATCTTGACCATACAAAATATATTGTAAATTATGTAGCAAATGCCCATGGGTCCCATATATACTTAAACAACAAAATGTTTTGGACCTTTGAGGTCCCCTGAGTTTTCCTCCTGGACCCCATCCCTTCTCTTCTGCTTCTCCAGAGGTAAGCACCATCCCAAATTGGCTGTTTTCCATTTTCATGTACACTTTTATATTTTTAACTCCGGTGTGTATGCTCAAACAGTATTGTTTATATGCTTTTAGACTTTACATAAACAGTATCATCCTATGTGTATCTTTCTGCAACCTAGTTGTTTTTCACTCAATATTATGTTGTGAACTTCTTCCCCGCAGCTCTATTTCATTCATTTCCACAACTGTATATTGGTCCCCTGGATGAATACTCCATGCTTTATTTATCTATTCTTCACATTGATGGACATTTAGGTTGTCCCAGCTTTATGTTTAGATATACACACACACACACACGCACGCACGCACACAGACACATTCTATCATCCCAGGCATGCAACATGCTTATTCCCACTTCTAGAATTTATTTATGCCACCTGGTATGCCCTCCCTCTTTTCCTCAAATCCCACCTATCATTCAAGGCCCAGCCTCACTCTCCTCTCCACCATAAAACCTCCCCTGATTGTCCCAGCCTTAGGCCATCTCTCCTGGGCAGCTTATTTCCATCTGTGAGTTGAGGCTTATTTGGATGTTTGTTCCTGGTCAGTTGAGGCAGATGAACTCCACCCTGTCTACCCAACAGCGTAAGAGACTGCTCCCAGTCCTTTTGATGCCTCCAGGGCCCCGTAGCTTCATGTCTTTCCCCTTTCCTTTCTGCTGCAGCCACACTGGCCTCCTTACCAAAACTGATACAAGCCGACCTCACTCCCACCCCAGAGTCTTTGCCTGGGATCCACTTCCTCTGGATATTCTTATGGCTTGTTCCTCACTTCTTTTGAGTTTTTGTTCCAATACCCTTCAGAAAGGCCTTTTCTGACTACTCAATTTATTTGCTCCCCATAGAGCTCTTATCCCCTTTCCTGCTTTGTTTTTCTTCATAACCCTTTTTGCCGTCTAATATAGCATATATTTTAATTATTTTCTTGTTTATTAGCTACCCCCTTGATTAGAATGCCAACTCCATGAAGGCAGAAATTTTTTTCTGTCTTGCTTACTGCTGCAAACACAGAGCCTAGAACAGTGGCTGGCCCATAGGAGTTGCTCAATAAATATTTATTGAATAAATGACTTTCAGTTTCTTCATCTGTAAAATGAAAATACCTCCATAAATCATGACATTATGGAGATGTCATGAATTAACAAAAGTAAAGTTGTGCTTAATAAATGCCACCACTGCCCCCAAACCCCTCCTCCCCCACCAATCTAGGTTCCCTACCAACTCAGAGATTCTATAAAAGGTCTATAAAGAGTTACCTATAGTCTATGGCCATGCCACCCTGAACAAGCCTGATCCCATCTGATCTTGGAAGCTAAGCAGGGTCGGGTCTGGTGAGTACTTAGATGGGAGACCACCTAGGAAGACCAGGTGCCATAGACATAAAAAATAAGGGATTGTAAGCTGATAAGGTCCTTGCAATCTGTGAGGTCAACCAAGGGTTGCCTTGTGTAAAAAAAATAATAATAATAATTAAAAAGTTTTTTTTTTTTTTTAAGTTACCTTTGCTATGAATTGGTTGCCCTTGGAGTTGCTGCTGTTCTCCTAGTGGCAACCGTTGGAATTACAGGTATAGTGCCCTGGAAACACCTGTTGTTAGGGACCAAGCTTTTAAGGCTGGCAAACATGCCCAGGGCTCCAGAACAAGGCTCCTGAAAACAGAGTAGGTCCCGAGTGTCTCAGAGACATCTCCAGACCTACATCCACCTGCTGCAGGCTCCTACTTTCCCTAGCACTGGTTTCTGTTCATTCCTGGGTCTGGTTTTTAATTCTGTCCCGCTGTCTGCCTTTGCCTTCATTATCCTCTGCTTGTCATGGAGGGGTTAGTTAAAGTGTCGAGAGCGATGTCATTTACAGCCTCCTGTTGCTAAGCAACGGATCCAGATGAGCCCTTGAACTTCTTTCCTAGCCACTGAAATGTATCTGGTGGAGTGATGGGGGCTCTGGCTGAACTATTTCATCACCTGGGACAAGCTGCTGGTCTGTTGGCCATGTCTCTTTTGTCCAGAGGACTGAGCCCTGTCCTTCTGGGCCCCACTATCCTCAACCTCCCCTAATTAAGCAACACTGCCCAGGGCCTCTTGGGTGTCCA
This sequence comes from Macroglossus sobrinus, assembly GCA_004027375.1. Taxonomy (NCBI): domain Eukaryota; kingdom Metazoa; phylum Chordata; class Mammalia; order Chiroptera; family Pteropodidae; genus Macroglossus; species Macroglossus sobrinus. Next base: position 650,226 of record PVKZ01000211.1, read on the forward strand.
ATTTCAGGGTGCACATTCTGGGCAAAGATGAATCAGACCTGGCCCTACCTTTGAGGTTCTCCCTGTGTCAGAGAAGAGAGAGAGAGATACCCAAATAGGCCAGGGATGCTCCAGAGAACATGATTCTTTGAGTCTTTAGGGATGAACCAGAGTTGGCCCAGAGGGTTCCAAGTGAAGGCACAGGTTATGTAAATGCCTAGAAGCAGGAAAAGCCTGGCTCCTTCAGGCACCAGCTCATGGCCAGAGTAGTGAGAACAGTGGGTGGTCTGGACTCTGGGCTCCAGCCCTCGCTCTGCTGCCAACTCTCTGCGTGACTTCAGCTCTGTCCTTGCCCTTCTCTGGACTTCGGCTTTCAAGAGGACGTGGTCGGGCAGAGATTAGGTGAGCTCAGAGTTTAACAAAATACTACATGCATACTATGTGCATGCTGCTTGTGTGTTTTGGGGTCAAATCTTTTACTTGAATAGTTTTGAATTTAATTTTAAAAGCATTCAAAATATATATACCTAGTCCATAGCTAGTGATGTGACATATTCCTTTAAAATGTTTTTATTTAAGTTTTTTACAAAGAAGTTATTTTAAAGAAAAAATATTAAGTAACTAATAGTGTAGGTTGGACCTAAAGGGTGATCCAGGAGTGCCAAGATTTCAGAAACACTAAAGCAGGCTTTGAAGCTTCTTTCTGCTCTGCAAGCTACATAGGGACTAAGGCTACCCAGTTCTCTCTGTTACGCCTAAGCCACAGCCCCTGGGGCAAACCAACCAAGTTGATCACCTTTATTTCACAGATGGATCACATAGGCTCAGGTGGGTTATTCAGCAAGTCTATTGCTTGGAGAGCTGGGCTTTGAGCCTGTGCTCATTCCCCGTGCCACACTGATATCATTCGCCAGTCTCTCCCAGCTCCTACTCTCAGCACGGGTGTAAACTGTGAATTTTCACTGAAAGCATCCAGGAGCTCATCTGCAAAGCCAGCCATTCTGAAGACAGCCCACCTTGAGATTTGGACCAGTTGTGTCCCCCTCTAGACCTTGGTTTTTGCCATCTGTACAGTGGAAGAGTGCCCAGTGAAGTTGGGTGAGGGTCAAGGTCATTTCCAGCTACATGTTCTTGGAGTCTGAGTTTCAGAGAGCTCCTGAATGTCTAGGAAGCTAGGAAAAGAAATGGGGGAAGTGGTTACAGCCTCTCAGGCCTCATTTCTATGCAAACTGCTCTGAACCAAAAAAGGGCCCAGAGACCCAGAAAAATGCTCCCTGCATTGCCTTGGCCAAGATGTCCATCTCTTGGAGAGAGCTAGTTTGTTTGGGCCTGATCTATGAGGTCTTCTGAGAACACCCCTTTCTCCCTGCTGCCTGATGTAGGTGCCTGCCCAATAGGGTAACCACCTGTTCCGTTTGCCTGGGACCAAGAGATTCATGAGATGTGAGACTCTAAGTTTTAAAACAAGAATGGTCCCAGGCAAACCAGGATGAGTTGCCTTGCTGCCTCATGCCAGGCCTTATGCTGAAAGCTTTGTTCTCCTTCCCTCCTGGAATCCTCATTTTCCAGAGGAAAGGGGCAGAGGGCCCTCAAGACTCTTTTTAGGGCACAAGAAATGACTTGACAGGGTCAGAGCTGCCAGTGGTGGAACTGATTTTCAAATCCAGGTCTGGGTTAGCAGAGGTATAAGCACTTGACATAAATCCTTTCATGGCCCTAGAGTCTTGGCATTGGACAGGCCAGGGAGAAGTCAGAGAGGAAGTGGGTGACTGAGCCCATATTAAGGCACTGCTCTCTGGCCAATGTTTTCTGTGTCCAAAATGACATTGTTTTCTTTTCCATGAAGGTCAGAGATTTAGGCTATGGTGCCAGCCCTATCCCTAAATTGTTGGATAAGCATGAGCAAATCATTTGTTTTTCTGGGAAGTTGTTTCTAGCTAAAAAATGGAAAAGTTATCTTGAATCCCCTTTAAGACTATAAAGCTTATAAAGGAGGCTTAGATATCATCAGGTTGAATTGCCTCTGTTTCACAGATGAAATTGAGGCTGAAATAAAGAAGTCACTAAGTCTTGTGATTGCACTTGCCTGTGGGAGTGGAGAATGTGGTCAAAACTCCAAGAGGAGCAGAGTCAACATGAAGAGAGAGCTACAGAGAGGCTGAGAGAAAGACAGAGAGTGGTGAGAGAGAGAGAAAAAAAATAAGTGAGAATTAGCAGCTGACCTTACTTGGTTTCTGGATCCAGCCATGCCTGAAGTTCACTCAGGCATCCTAGTGATTAGGCCAGTAAATTCCTTCTTTTACTTATGACAGCTTGAGATATATGTCTTTCACAACCCTAAGAGTCCTAAGTAGTTTATTCCAGTTCCTAGATCCTTCCATTTGGGGATCTGGGGATATGTGTATTAAGTAATTAATTCATTCATCCATTTAACAAACATCTATTAGCACAATAGGTACCGTGCAAGGGGTACAGTGTGCATATAGCGATAAACAAGATACATGAGGGCCTCAAAGGACTCACAGTCCAGTTGGGGAGGCTGATAGGAAAATAAATTCGCACAATGAAGTGTGATGGAAGTCTGCAGAGAGAGAGACCATGTGTCAGAGGGGAGAGGTTGAGGCACCATGAGACAGACGTTGGGGCACCCAAACAGGAAGGCAAAGAGATGGAAACAATGGTCTGTCCCCTATGAAATGATGTGAAATGGTTGAAGGTGGAAAGGGGCGAGAGAGGCAGAGGAAGAAGAGGCGTCTGTGTGTGGAACTGCTGTCGGTTTAAACATGAATCAGCACCTGCTCTGTTACTTAGTCCTAGGTAGACCTCAGGGGTTTCCACGACAAATAAGAAATGATCCTTCCCAGGGTGGGTGGGGAGCCAGAAGCCCACAAACAAGTGTGCTGGGGTATTATAGAGGCTGGGGGAGAAGTCTGCCTGCTGAAATACTGAAGGCAATGGCCAATTCTAACTGGGAAAGGGGCTGTCAGAAAAATGTTCTTATGAAAATCTGTCTAATCTGGGTCCTTTTAATGAAGGTGAGGTGAGCAGGGATGGAGGAGGGCATATTTCAGGGGGGCTTAGGGCTGGGGATCAGCAAGGGCAGGGAGAAATGGAACAACTGGCCATGTGCGGTTGGCAGTGTAGCCCCAGGCAGGCAGGCTGAGTGCAGGTCCCATTCTGCTGCTGAGTTTTCCTCAAAACAGATCCTGAGAAGAGGATTTGGGTGCCTGCAGTGCATCTGGGAGATAATCCCAGCACGGTGAGGGAGCAGAGATGTGAGACCAGTAAGAGTAGGAAGACAATACAGATATGTTGATGAGTGGGCAGCTGCTGTTGGTCAACTGGAGCTCAGTCTCACTGGGGACCTTTGAGAGAGAGTGCAGAATAGTTGGCAGAATTGTCCTTTGAGGGACAAGGAGGCTGGAATCCTGCCCTTTTGACTGAGGGCTGCCCCTGGGGTTTTAACTCCTTGCACATCCTGCCTGCCCCTGTGGGCTCAGCACACTCCAGCGGGCCGCACAATGCCCTTGGCATGCCCAGGATCTGTCTACAGGTGACCCATGGAGCAAGCCAAAGGTGGAGCAGGACACCAAGAGCATCTGCCTCTGCCACTCACCGGCTGTGTGAACTTAGCGTCTCCATGCCTGGGTTTTCTTACCTGTAAAATGGGGCCAGTAATGATTCTTCCTGCACAGGAATCATGAAAATAGAAAATGCTTAGCACAGTGCCTTGGAAAATGGTTCAGAAAATGGTAACTATTACCATTTATAGAGAACTATGAATAGCTCTGCATGGCTAAAATGGAGGGTAGCAGCAGCAGGAACAGCAAGAAATGAGTGGAGAGGAGGAAGCAGGGTGAAGGACCTTAACTGTCACGAGTGGTGAGTCTGAACTAGAGCCAAGGAGGGAAATCAACAGGACCTGGGGGAAGATAGAGGGGAGGGAGTTCAGATGGCTCTCTGAACAGCACCTGGGCCAGGCATTCATTCACAAAGAATGTCTCCATTTCTCTGTACCAAGCACTCTCCTGGAGGGTGGATCCTGGCCTGTAAAGGGCTCTTAGTGCTTGCAGGAAAATAATACTTGAGCAGAAATAATAATAAGTTGAGTAACAGCCGTCAGAACAGCCATGAGAGAGACACACACGGAGCTGAGGGGCCTACTTTCAGCATCACTTCTGGGAAGAGCAGTCAGGAGACGCTTCATGGCAGTGGGGGCATATTTAGAACCTAGGTCTTATGGGAAGGACAGAGATATGGGCAGGCGACATGAGGGGAAGGCCAAGCCTAAGTAAAGGCAATTTATAGAGAATGCTAAAGGAGGGGCAAGTGGGTCAATGTGATTGTGTCTGAAATGCCAACCTCACTGTGTAACTCTTTTTGGAACCAGAGTTATCCTGGCATGTCCAATTCAAGATTATATTTGAGTTTAAAAGTTTGATAGCACAGGGTACTAGTGAAGCCCTTCACCCCTCCAAATGTCATCAGTATACATTGCACAAACCCTATCAAGGACGGTGGGTAGGTTCCCCAAAGCAGATAAAGATTCCTGTGCAGTTGATTTATTAAGGGAGTGCAACCCACAAAAACTGAGATAGGAGTGGGGGAAGCAGGGCAGGGAAGAAGAGGAAGCCAAGGAAGATGTGTGTATTGGTTACTTATTGCTGCATATCAAATTTCCCCAAACTTAGAATCTGAAACTATCAACCTACATTAGCTCATGGTTTCCATTGGTCGAGAATCCAGCACAGTGGTGGCTTAGCTGGATGGCCTGGCTCAGGGTCTCTCAAGAGGGTGCAGTCAAGGTGTTGGCCAGAGCTGCAGTCAACTCAAGGCTTGACTGAGGGAGGAGCTGCTTCTAAACTCTTGTGGGCATTGATAAGCCCCAGGTCCTCACTGGCAGGCAGCCAGATATTAGTTCCCTGCACATGGACCACTCTACAAGGCTGCTAATAACATGGCAGCTTGCTTCCTCTAGATCATGAGATACTGCCTACAAGAGACTCACTTCGGATCAAAAGACACACACAGCCTGAAAGTAAAGGGATGAAAAGATATTTCATGAAAATTGAAACAAACAAAAAAGCTAGGGTAATAATAATTATACCAGACAAAAAGACTTTAAAACAGAGGTTTAATGGACTAAGAAGGGCCCAGTAATATCACTTCTGAATATTTATCCAAATAAACACAAAACACTACTTTAAAGGGACACATTCATCCATACATTTATTGCAACATTATTTATAATAGTTAAGATATGGAAGCAACCTGGGTGTCCATCAATGGGTGAATGGGTAAAGAAGAGGTGGTACATATAGGCAATGGAATATTACTCAGCCATAAAAAAGGAATGAAATCTTGCCATCTGTAACAACATGAATGGACCTCGAGGGTATCATGCCGAGTGGAGTAAGTCAGACAGAGGAAGACAAGTGCCATATGATCTCACTTATATATGGGATCTGAAGAACAAAATAAAGGGACATATAAAACAGAAACACACTCAGATAGAGAGAATATTTTGACATTGGCCAGGTGGGAGGGGGTGGAGGGGATGAGTGAGAAAGGAGAAGGGATTAAGAAGTACCAATTGGTAGTTACAAAATAGTCACAGAGACCTAAAGTGTAGCATTTCTGTAATAACTATGGTGTCAGAGGGCACTCTATTTACCAGGGTGATCACATCGTAAATTATATAAATGTCTAATTATTATGTTGTACACCTGAAACTAATATAAATTGTATGTAAATTATAATTGAAAATTTATTTTTAAAAAAATAAAGAGAAAAAAGAGAAATAAAGCACAAAAAAGTTAGGGGACACACACCAAGTCAGTAGAAGAGGCCCAGGGAGATCATTGTGAAGCACTAATCATGTCCCCTACAAGGGGGAAACCTGGAAACACCAGCAGGAAGAATATCTGTACCCTTTAACCGTCAATCTCATTTCTAGAAATTTCTACAGACACAATGAAGAAACAGCTTAAATATTCATTAGTAGGGTCTGGTTGAGTAAATTATGGTCCATTCACACACTCTGCTAGAATTAATATGAAAAGATCTCTCAGACACATCATTAAGTGAAAAAAAGCAGGTGTAAAATATCGACTGCATAAGAGAAAAAAGAATTACATATATATATGTATCTTTACTTTCAAACGGATGGTTATTTCCAGGTAAGATAAACAATAAATTATTATCATGAGAAAGAGACTGACATCCTGGGTGGGAGGAAAAATTTTAATTCTATGTCTTTGGTAATAATTGACTATTTAATTGTATGCATATATTACTTTTTAAATAAATTTTAAACTAGTTTTCAAACAAGAGACTGAATCTGGAAACTCAAGTCCCTGGAAACCTCATATGTTTGTGACACTTCCAGTCACCTGACCCTGAGGCTCTGAGGACTCAACAGAAGTGATTTCTCACCAAGCCCAGAGTTGTCATAAAAAAAACTTTTGGTTTGGTTCAATGAGATTGTATCATCTGTCTAATTTGTTTCTGTTTTGTGTTTTATAATTTACTCTGAAGATTAGATTGTATTTTACATCTCACTCTAAAATTTGTGTAATAGCCGTTGGCCAAAAGCATTAAAGATCTGATTTTGACAGCTGTGTAAATTACCAGCCTGCACCAACCTGTTCCTGTCTTGCCCCATCCAGGTCATCTTCCCCATAGTCACCTCCAGAGCTCTAAACAGCAAATCCAACCCCATCTCTTCCAGGGCTTCTGAAAGCTCCCCAGGGCTCTCCACTGTCCTCGGCATAAATAATATAATAAAAACATCCACTGATTAAAAGCCGACTATGGCCCAAGCCCTGAGCTTCATGCTTTATGTGGATTCTCTCTGAGTTTTCACAAAAACTTGGGAACAGAGATCCTCGAAACCCTTTTAAAGGTAAGGAAACTGAGTCACAGAGATGTGAAATCATTTTCCAAGGTCACACGGCCAGGATCTGGCTGAACTGAAATCCAAAATCCTATTTGGTTTAAAGGTCTGGATGTGGGTTGAGAAAGCACAAAAACAGAGCTGGAGAGGTCAGACCACGAAGTGCCTTGAATGCCAAGACTGAGAGTAATGTGAACCAAGGAATGCTCTATCCTGCTTCCTCTAGCCCTTGTTTAGAATGACCTTAGATGTCCCCTTAAGAACCTCATGGTCTCTTCCCCCAAAAAAGAGTTTCCTGGTTTTCTAGCCCATAGATATTCATTCGTTCATTCATTCATTCAAATGCCAGAAACCGTTAAGTCTAGGGACAGAGACCCACACCAGATGTGGCCCCACCCTCCAGGAACTCTCAGTGTCAACTAGCAGTGACAACTCAGAGATCCATGTTTGGAGCCGGAGGAAGCTCAAGGGGTTGTAGGATCGCGAAGGGAATATCTAAAGAGTCTGGGGATGGAGAGCCAGGGTCAAGGAAGGTTTCCTAAAAAGGGGCTGCCTCAGCTGAACTCTTACAGTAGCAGATAATGAGGTGAAATGAGGGAAATGGGGGAAACCTGGAGAGAAAAGTGTTTCAAGCGAAGGGCACAGCATGTATAAAGTCCTGAAGAAGAGAGGCAGGAAGAGATTTTTTAATTGTCTACCGCCACCAATCCCCCGTACCGTGTTTAGAATCGTGTTAGGCACATAGTAGGTGCTTAATTAAACATCAATTGAGTAAATAGATCATGACACATTCAGAGAACTATAGGTGATTCGGGGAAGCTAGATTATAACGTGCTGGGCGAGAAGAAGTCAGGCAGAGGCTGGAGAGGTCTGTAGGGGCCAGATTAGGAAAGGTCTTGAATGTCAAGTTAAAATATGTGAGCATCAGAGAGCCATTGAGGGGTGTTAATTTTGGGAGTGGGAAGCTTGGTTGGCTAGATTGGTTTCTGAAGGACCCTTTCGTGCATCATGTGGAAAATGAACTGGACGGTACAAAGCTAGAAGCAGGCAGACCAGTAAGACTGATGCTGCCATTCAGAAGAGAAAAGATGACTTACAACCTTACCTTCTAAACAGCTATTACACTGTCCCCCCCACCCACTCAGGATTATGGAGAACCCCCAGAACCTTGTCTAACTCAGTTCCATCCTCCAGGTTGATTCTAACCAGCACAGAGGAGATCCAGATGTCACCCTCCTAGGTCCAGGCACTATACTCCCAGTAATGCAGCCAAAGATGGTACTCATGTCCAGGTGAGCATGCAGTCTTTTTCATACTTTCCTAGTTAACCGAAGCAAAAATCAGTCAATGTCCAGTCAGAGAAACAGAAACAACTCTAGATATTTCAAACAGAGAGGAATTGAATGCATGAAATTAATAATCAAGGTGTTGGGGTGGGGAGCAGAAGAGTAAAGGTAAAAGAGAGCGATACTCAGTTATTCAGAAGTGGCTACTACAAGGGTCTGGGCCCACAAGTCAGCACTCACTACTGAGTAGACACAGGTGCCGCTACTGCCATCTGCATTGCTAGGAGTATAGTGCCTGTGGTCACTAATGAAATTGTTGACACTGCTGGAGTCCACATTGATCAGTGTCTGTGGCTATCACTGCTGTGTAATCTCCTGCTGGGACCTGCAACTGAAAGAACCTAGTGGCCCCAGCTGATGAGATCATCTGGGAAATGTAGTTTGCAGGCTTCTAGCCCAGCAATAACAAAAGAATACAGAAGGGCGAGGTGGGATTGAAAGTCATCAGCAAGTAATCGGCCCACCAGTCATCCTCTGTCATCAGAGCAAATAAGAACCCTTCTGACAACATCAAACAGAAGTGGATGGATTTATGTCAGTGATAGTACCAAGGTGGAAACCAGACAAATCTTGGAGGTAGTTAAGCCCTTAGGACCAGGGTTGGTTTTTTGTTTTGTTTTGTTTTGTTTTGTTTTGAGTTTAAAGAGCAGCAAAACTCTTTTTCCCAGATGTGGCATCTGCATATCTCAGAGAGCATCTAGTTAAGGCCAGAGAGAAGACCTGTAGCACACACATCTAGTTCTGTCTCTGCAGTAGGCTCCTCCTTGCCATAGTCCTCCTGACAGCCCCTAAAAGAACTTCACACAATCATTTTACTCTGAGGAACTGTTTTGTGCCTAGGTCTTAATTTATTAATAGACTGAATGATGACATGGAGGGGTTAATGCCACTGAAAGAAGAATTTACTGCTTACAGTTCCTGAGAGAAGGAAGCATGCCACACCCCATGGGGCCATGTAAAGCAGCACCAGGTGTGGTCAGGAGGCAGGAAAAAGGGAAAGGCACAGGCCACAGCCCTTACTGGCATTTCCACAGGAAAAGCAAGGCAGGGTAGAGTAGACAGTTTAGGATTGGTTAGTTTGAGTAATTCCAGTGGGCTTTGGGGCAAAAGGGCTGTCCCTGATTGCTTGGATCTTGGTTCTGGGTTGATTTAGGGCAGGAGAAATACTGACTCAGTGTATGAGAGTTAGATAAAGGAAGTAGTTCAGAGTATGGGCTCTGGAACACAGGGAGGATGCAAACGACTTTGGTCATTAGTTTCTCTCTGTGTCTAACGGGTGTCAAACAGACAAATGCAGAATCTAAGAAAACAGAATTAGCATGGGAAACCACTGACCTTGTCTTGTTCTTACACATACATCCATTTTGCAGATGGGAAAGGACCGCCCCAAAGTTTTACACTGAGGTTGAGATGAGGACTCCGGCAGCTTCTCGTCTCTCAGCCCAAGCCCCTATCCCAGACTCCTTTAGGGTGGTAAGTGTTGGGTAGTATCTGCAAAGCTAAGTAAATCTTTCCCTGTTCATTTTTTGCTCAGTCCTCCCCATGCCAGCGGTCTGTACTGAGCCTCCAGCCCTGTCAGCTTTCTTGGCCCACCCCAAACTAGCCAAGTCCACTGGGCATTAGATGAGAACATCACCTCTCCAGTGGTGGGTTAGATGTCAACGTAGCTCCATTTCAGCAATCTGTGAGCTGAAACAAGAAAGTGCAGAATGACACGCACAATATGGGCCGATTGTTCATCAGCCTTTTTCTGCCCAGCTCTAGAAAAGAGTAAGTCTACCCCTGCCTTTCATACACACACAGCCCACTTCCGGTGTGTTCTCAACCCTCAGGCCTCAGCAGTAATGTCCCTTCCATGGAGAGGCCTTCCTTGACCATCCCATATGAATTACTTCCTTGCAGATAATGTCTCTCCTAGCACCCCTGTTCACAATAGTTTATCATTTGTTTATCTCTCCACTGGCTGTTGCTTTCTCAGAATGGAACTATGTCTATCTGATTTCAACTTCAATCGCTTCTCGCCCTTTTGACTAAGATCAAGTGTGATTTCAACTTCGTCTTCAGTGCCCAAAATGTCTAAGGCACTCAGTAAATGAATGTTGAATGAGTGAATGAATGAATAAATGAGTGAGTGAGTTAATGGGGCTCAAAGAAGAGAAATTATTTGGCAAGGCCCCCAACTACTGTAAAGGACAAAGGCAGAGTCTGGGCTATTTCTCCTGCTTATCCTTCCCCAGGAGCTCAGGTACCAGAGAGTGGATTCGACCTGGGTTCGACCTGCCCTCCACAGCCCCCCTGCCTCGAGTGTCCCATCCTCGTGCAATGGGAAGATCCAGTAATCCTCCCAATGACACCTGCCTCTGGAGGGAGTCCTCCCCGGGGGAGGGCGAGGTGGGTGAGTGGCCCTGCCCCCACACCAGGCCCCGCTTGGAGAGCGAAAGCGCGCAGCGCCCACACCCACCGCCTCCTCCTCCAGGCTGTTGCAATCAGCAGCCCGACCTCAATTAGCCCGGTGCCTACGCACGCCGATTACCACGTCAATCACTGTGCCAGAGGCAGCGACCGGGAGAAACAGAGGGGGCAGGGGACAGGGAGGGCTAGGCTGGAGCAGCCCTGCTGGCCCTGGACTGGCTGAAACCGGTCCAGGCTCCTGAGGAAGCCGCTGCTCAGTGCCCTTCCCTTTGTAGCCCACCCTCAAAGCTCATGCGACCTCTCTCATCACTACTTTGGACTCCTCCCGGATGGAGGATTGCAGGGTCTCCTCTACCCAATCCCATCCACCTTCCCTCCCCATCCCCCCCCCTCCGCTCTACCTCTGTGCAAACCTCAGTTTCCCCACCCACTAGATTCTAAGCCCTGTGGAAAGGAGCCGGTATCTTGCACACCCTAGACATTCAATAGTGAATAGGGACATAAAGAGCAAATCTGTTATCTGGGAATCAAAATAATACTTCAGAAGACTGTTGTGAGGATAAAAGCAAGATGTCTAGCAAATTATAATGACTTGGCACACAGTAAATACTGGAGTGATGCTGTTATTGTCTCCATTCATTTAGTCAAAGACATAGGAGTACCCCCACCGTCTTCGTGCTGGGCTCTGGGCTGGATGCCGGGGACCTAGCCAGGAGGCTGATCGGGTTTATGCAGGAGTTCACCGTCTGCTAGTTTTGACTAGATTGTTAAGGTTTGTATTCTCCAGATAATGCATCATTTTTCTAGCCCCAAAGCTTTTTTGACCTTGAAAAATATGAGATGGAGACATAAAGCAGGGACAGAAGAATGAGACAGCTGAGTAAAAGGGCACTAAGACAATGAAACAGTCCCAGACTCTTACCCTTGAAGAATTTCCCACTCCACAGACAGACAGACAATACACGGTGTCCCGTGGTTTTTAGCCCTCAACACTTTTTTTTTCAGACTTCCTTCTTCTAGTACCTTTGGGGAGCCCCTTCCCTGCACATCTCTCTGCTTGTGGAGGATCTGGAGTTATGACACCGCCCCAGTGGTGATTCAGGTTGGCCAATCAAAGTGCTCCATCAGCCTAACTACAGTGATTGGTCCAAGGACAGACATTTGGCCTCAGCAAAGCCAATCAGAGTTTTCCCTGGATTGCTCTAGAGACACTGGAAGAGAGGCTATCAGTAAGGTTGCTGAAATAGGTTCTTGAGTCTGGGGTTGCTAGTGGCCATTTTATGGGCCGTAGAGAGAGACTTTTTGCATAAACAAAATCACATACCTTGGAAAGATGGGGAGAAAGATACGCAGAGAGACACAGTTAGAGTCCCTAGTTCTGTCAGCTACATGAGACAACAAATGGAATCTTTCTTAAGCCAGTAGAAGCTAGGTTCTGTCGATCGCAACCAACAGTCTTTCATTTTCCAAAATGGGCATGTCTGATTATCATAAAAAACTAGAGAGATGTTCATAGAAGTTCTCAAGTACAAAGGCGATGACCGTTGTTTTCTGCTCATTTATGCTTTGTATTATTTCTGCAATGACACGTTGCTTTTGCGATAAAAACAAACGAGCTATTATTTAAAAAGAGATAATTCATCTCTGATATTGAAACATAATAGTGAGTGAAATAAGCCAAATCCAGAAGTTTATACTGTCAGATTTTATTCATATGAAGTTCAAGAATGGGCAGACTGTGCTATGGTAGGTCCAAAGAGTGGTTACCTCTGGGGCGGCGGGGGTGTGTGGGGGTGTGTGGACTGGGAGAGGCACAAAGGAACCTTCTGGAAAGGAGTCTGGAAATTATCTTGATCTGGCTATTGGTTATACAGTAATATACATACATAAAAAGTCATTGACCTGTACACTTAAAGGTTTGCATATTTTACTAGATGCATGTTAGACCCCAGTACAAATTTTAAATAGGAAAAAAAAACAGGTATTCATAGCTCTGGGCACCTTATACACAAGCCCCATTCACTTAGCCCACTATCCCACTCTAATTTTACAAGGAAAATTAGAAGTCTTTTCTTCATTGGCATTCTGAAATACAATCATTTAATAAAACCATTTAAGTTAAACATTAAAATAATTAAAGACAGGACCATGGGGACCTCAACCTTCTATCACCATCTCTGGAAAGTCTTTCTTCCCTACTGAGCCTTCTCACCGCCCCCACGGTACAATCTCAGAGTAAGTTGTGAATCAGAGTCTGGTGGATTCAACAGAATTGCATCCTCTTAGAACAAAGAACAGCCTGGCATTTGGAACAGAAAAGGCTTGCTTTCCCTGCAACTTTGTAATAGTGATTTCTAGTATTAATGGGTGGAACCTTCTCCTGGATTGATCCTCCTTTTCACAGGACTAATTATAGATTTATTAATATTTATGGGGCTCTCGTCACAGCCGATAGCTCTTATTTGAGGACATTAAGCCTTATCTCACTACCTCCAGAAAGGGGCATTTGAAGCCAGCTCTAATTGGATGACCTGCAATCAAGATAGACAGGAAAAAAATGACAATAGCTCGCCTATTGCCATATATTAAAATACGGTCCGCCCAGCTTAATGATTATCTTTAGAATTAATAATCATGCTAGCCCAGGTTTGAGTCTTAATAGCAGGAAATCATATTAAATACTTTGCTAAGAGCAATCAGCTTTTTGATAAGGCTAATGGCCCTGCCCCTGGCTGTTTCTCATCTCTGAACTCTCTGTTTTCCTTTCCCAGAAGAAGTCTACTTTGTCCCTATCACTTGTCATCTAAAGTCAGCATCACCTGGTGCTGTCTCCTGATGGGGTTCCTGCTGCCTCTCTCACCCCTATCCAATCCATCTTAGGTGCTGCAATGAGATTTATCTTTAGACAATGCACCTCTAGCCCTGCCATGCCCCTACTCTACAATCTTTAGTGGCTCCCCATTGCCTACCCTTTGAATGGCATGAACAGCCATCTAGCCCTCCACAATCCAGTGCCATCTGCTTCATACCTTGTTCCCTTCAAGGACTCAAATCTTTAGCCACGTTGGACAATTACTTCTCTGTTACCAGGACACACCCCTGGTGTCAGAGAAATATATAGGTTTGGGAATTGGACTACCTAGAGTCAGATCCCAATGCTGCCACTTTCTAGTGGTTTGACCTTATGCAAAAAGTTCAACTGCTTTGAGCCTCAGTTGCCTCACCTGCAAAATGGAGATAAAATATTGCCTACCTCATATGGCTTGTTCTAAAGATTGCATATGATCAAAGTAGGCAAAGTACCTAGCCTAGGGATCTGGCATACCTGCAGAACAGGTATAAAGCTAATGCTTGTACTCACCCTCTTCCTAATTCTGCAACTTTACATCCCTCTACCTGGATGAAGTGCAGAGGAGTGTGGAGCTTCAGAGCTCAGGTAATAGAGAATTCAAATTCAGGTCCAAGTGGTCTTGGCAGGTGTCTTAATCTTTCTAAGCCTCACCTTCTTCATTCATAAAATGGGTATAGCTGTCCCTACTACCTACTGTTGTTAAGAGCTTTAAATAAGACAATGCCTGCAACACACTTACAGTGCCTGGCACATAGTAAGTACTCTACAAATATTAATTACACTGTTTTTGCATTTCCAGTCATCAAAGCATCAAAGGCCTTCTGTTCCAGGAAGTTGTTCCACACCCCACCTTTTTCTGACTCTATCTTGTAATTTTTTGTACTTTCCACAGGTCATTTGGGTGCTTCCATATCTCCCCCGCCACCAGCTCTCAACTGGGCTCTGAGTGCTTAGAGACTCAATCATACCCAGCTCTGCACTGTCTCCCAAGGCCCTCACTGCCTGGCATGAAGTTTGGCACAGTGCAGTCTCTCAAATGTCAATGACAATAATTGTAGCTGGTAAGTACTAAGCAGTCACTATGTACCAGGCAGTATGGTGAGTGCTTTAAAGCAATTAACTCTTTCCACAGTTAAATTTTAACATTCATAACAATTAACAAGTAATTCACTCCTCTACATGTTAATAGCAATTCATTCTTATGAACAGCCCCATAAGGTAAGTTCTATTAGCATCTCCAGTTTATAGGGCAGGAAACTGAGGTGTGAAGAGGTGAAATGATTTGCTCAGAGTCACACAGGAAATAAAGAAGCCAGCCAGTGATCAAGTGCAGCCGGAAAGCTGCCAGGAGCTCTTGCCCACCAACAATAGGGAGCTGGAGCTGGCAGTGTTTCCCTAAGCTTGTCTCAGTTGGCCCCAGTGGCCAGAGCTGCTGCTTTGTTTCTCCGAGATGGAGACCAGCACTTACTACATGCCCATCTCTGCTAGGCCCTCCCTAACATTATCTCCTTAAATTGAGAACTATTATCCTCATGTTATAAGGTGGCAACCAAGGCTCAAAAGGTCAAGTGATTTACCTAAGGTCACACAGGATAAGTAGAGGAGCTGGGATTTGAACTCAGGTCTAGCAGCTCTAGTCTCCTTCAGGAACGGAGGGCTCAATCAAAAGTATAAGGTGTTTGCCCAGTTTTTGCTGAACTGCAGCCCTGTCCTGACTTCTGCTCCTTCTTTCTAGGACCTTAACACTCTTCCCTGTGACCAGCAGCTCCTATGCATGGCGGGCATAGAGCTCTGGGCCCTTCCTTGTGCTCTCTATGCCTTGCTCCTCACCACCAGCTGGTGCTCTCATTTCAACAGCAACAGAGTTGCCTTCCTGGGGTCCAGAGTTGCTCTGCCTCTAACCCTTGTCCCTTTGGGCTGAAGGCAGCTGAGCCCACCTGGCCTCCCTCCTTGAACCTCAAACATTGGGATTAGGAGTCAGAGGCAGGCATCCACCTGAATCCTCTTTCCTAACAACTGATATACATAATAGCAGACAAATGTGCAAAGAGCTGTGGGGGTCTGGGGAGGAAAGATCTGCCTGGGAGAAGCGGGACAGGCTGTCTGAAAAAAAAGACTATGAGCTGGCCCTGGAATAGGCGAGTTCACCAGACATAAGAAGGAAGCCAAAGCCTTGGAAGCAGAGAGAGCAGGAAACACAGGGAGGCATAACGCTTTCCTCCAAAAAGAGCCTGATTGGAGACAACGAGTGGCGGAGGTCAGAGTCAAAGCCAGTGAGGTCAATCCCCTGGGAGTGGAGTGGGGAGGGGGGTTTTTCATTTCAGGTGTACAGGAACCAGGGCTTATCCTTCCATGTAGAGGGGTCAAGGAGCAGAGGAGTGAAGAGCTGCCTCATGTCACTTTCCCGCTCCCTCCCAGCAGCCGTCACCAGGACAGCGATTAGGTGCTGCCGACAGGTGCCAGGCAGCTTCCCCGCTATCTCTGGTGAGGCCCCTGACAGCCGCTCCAGCTGTCTCCCATCGGAGAGAACACACATGTGAGAACAGACTGATGAGGTCGTCTCCAGACAGGCAGCTGCAGAGGGAGAGGGAGGCGGGAGAAGGGTGCTATTACAGTGTACACCCTGCCCACCTCCCCAGTGGCACCCAGCAAGAGGCTCTCAATCACCAGAGAGCCTCTGAGGGCCTTTCTCCGGGTTCCTTGACCTCACTGGCACATGCACTTACACAAACATGCCCTGAAACAGATCCGAGAATCTATCTAGACACCATATGACAACTACATACATGTGCATGAACACTGACATGCATGAGCATGCTAGACGCATCTGCATTGGAATACACACGTGCACAAACTTATGTACATGCACACACATTTGCACCAATTCTTAAACAGAAAAGCTTCTATAGGCGCACACATACAGGACTTCACACTTTGATTTCTATACGTTCATGAATGCGAACCTGTGTGCACCCATATTGACACATGTACTCAGTGTATAAAGCTGGGTTCTCTCAAAAGAAGCCTTTAAGACAGGGATTCTAGATACAAGTAGTTGCTTTGGGATCACAGGAAGCACAGTGAGGAATAGAGGAGAGAAGGAAGATATGTTAACAAGTTGCCACTGGGCGTCCATGGGGATCAGTCCTGCCAGACGCACTCTGAGAGATGATGTGGAACACACTAGAATTGCGCTACTGACAGGCAAGGAAGTCGGGGTGTTTCTCTAAAACTCCTGACCCTCATTGGTTGAATGTGGCTCCCAGACACTAACTTTTGAGCACTTCTAGACACAGAAAGTCATAAGCATAGGCAGGAGCTGTCCGCAGGGGACGTACAAGGTAGGCCAAGAACACGAGTGCAGCACCGAACGTGTCTGCTCTACACGGGGCATACCCCAATACATATACTCTCAAAAACATGTACAAAAGAGGATTCAAAAAATGTGAAACCATTAGATATCACCTCACACCTGTTAGAATGGCCATCATCAAAAAGACACGAGATAGCAAATGCTGGTGAGGACATGGAGAAAAGAGAACACTTGTGCACTGATGATGGAAATGTAAATTGGTACAACCATTATGGAAAACAGTAGAGAGGATCCTCAAAAAATTAAAAATAGAGTTACCATATGATCCAGCAATTCCACTTCCGGGAATATATCTGAAGGAAACAAAAACACAACTTGAAAAGATATCTGGACTGCCTGTTCACTGAGGCATTATTTACAATAACCAAGACAGGGAAATAATTTAAGTGTCCATTGATGGATGAATGGATAAAGAAGTTGTGAGCTACATATACAATGGAATATTATTCAGCCATTAAAAAAAAGAAGAGGAAATTCTTCCATTTGTGACAACACAGATGTAACTTTAGGGCATTCTGCTAAGTGAAATAAGTCAGAGTAAGACAATTACTGTATGATCTCACTCATATGTAAAATTTGAAAAAAGAATTAAAAAACAAAACTCACAGATAAGATTTGTGGTTACCAGAGGCAGGGTTGGAAAAGTGGTAAGTAAGGGGGAATTGGAGAAAGGTGGTCAAAACGTACAAACATCCAGTTACAGTATAAATAAGTTCTAGAGATAAGTATAGGATGATGATTATATTAGCACTGCTTTATGATATATATGAATGTTGTTAAGAAAGTAAATCCTAAGAGTTCTCAACACAAGGAAAAAAGTTATTATTTTTTTTTACTTTCACTTTTCATCGCATCCATATGAGATAATGGGTGCTAACTAAACTTCTACGTTTTGTTATGTTGTGGTTTCATTATCATTCATCTCAAAATACTTCCTCATTTCCCTTATGACTTATTCTTTGTCCCATTGATTGTTGTCAACAGTGCCCTTGAAGATAGAACTTTTGCACAGAGAGAACTCTAATTCAGGTCAAATAAGACAAGTCCTGAAAATAGAACTTTTGAAATGGTGATCATTTCATAATATATGTAAGTCAAACTATGATATTGTGATGTATTAAACTTATACAGCCATGTATATCAACTATATCTCGATAAAACTGGAAAAAATAAAATAAAAACAAGAGATAATGAAAGAAAAAATACACATGAAAAAGATATATGTGTTGATTCCAAGAGGCACTTTTAAACATATTAACATCCCCAAAATTGGGATATGGTTCACAATTAAAAGAAGTCATGATTTTTTAAAGTTTCTTCCTAGTAAATAAAATGATGGTACATGATAATAATTGATAGTGTCTTAGATTTAGTAAAATGTGATATAAATATATGTGCTGCCATGCACCTAAAGAATCTCTCAAAGGCTACACAAGAAACAAGGGAAACAGCATGGGAGGGACACTAACTCATAGTTTATAAGGGCTCTATTGAGATATAATTCACTTGCCATAAAATTCATCCTTTGAAATTATGCCCTCAGTGTTTCTAGTGTATTCACAAAGCTGTGCAACTATCACTACTATTTAATTTTAGAACATTTTCGTAACCCCAAAAAGAAACCTCATAAAAATTAACAGTCACTCCCATTCCTCGCTGCTCTCAGCCCCAGGCAACTGCTAATCCACTTCCTGTCTCCCTGGATTTGCCTACTCTGGATATTTCATATAAACTGAATAATATAATCTGTGGCCTTTTGTATGGCTTCTTTCACTTGGCATGTTTTCAAAGTTCATCCATGTTGTAACATGTATCAGTACTTCATTCCTTTTCATGGATTAATGATATTCCATTGCATGAATATACTACATTTTTTACCCATTCGTCAGTTGATGGATATTTGTGTTGTTGCCACCTTTTGCCATTATGAATAATGTTGCTATGAACGTACATGAGCAAGTTTTTAGTATGGACATATGTTTTCATTTCTCTTGGGTATCTACCTACGAGTGAAATTGCTGGGCCATATGGTAACTATATGTTTAAATTTTTGAGAAACTGCCAAGCTGTTTTTAAAAATAAGGCTCCTTCTACATTCCCATCAACAGTGTATGAAGGTTCCAACTTCTCCAAATCCTTGCCAACACCTTTTATTTTGAAATTATTATCATTATTATTATTATATGCATCTTAATGTATATTAAAATAAAGTAATATTTTATTTATTTCCTCTCTAGTTTTTATAATTTACTTCCTACTGCTTGATTCAGGTTTAGTTTTTTTGTTTTCTAGTTTCTTATGGTATAAGTTTAGGTTATTGATTTGAAAGCTATCTTCTTTTTCAACATAGATGTTTTCAGTTATAAATTTTCCTCTAAGCACTGCCTTAGCAGCATCCCATAAGTTTTGTTATGTAGTAGTTTCACTTTCATTCATCTCCAAATATTTCCTTATTTCCTTCTTGATTTCTCCTTTGACTCATAGATTGTTGTCAACAAGTGCCCTTGGAAATAGAACTTTTGCACAGAGAGAGCACTAATTCAGCTCAAATAAGACAAGCCCTGAAAATGGAGCTTTTGAGCAAGCTGCCAGACAGGTCGAATAATGACAGTTCTCTGGGGATGGAGCTTTGGGGGACCTCCCCTACTTTGTCCTCTCTAGTTGCTGCTAGGCCACTCGTTTACACAAGTTACTGTGGTTGCAAGGCTGTTGGTTTTCAGGGCTACCATGGAGCTGGAAGAAGAGATGGGATTAAGACAAGTTAAAACATCACAAACCATTGTTTTTACCAAGATTCAGTCATTTTTCTTGAATACATGAACCTCTGATTGTTGTAAGTCTTTAGTTAATTTTCAACATTCTAAAAAAGAGTATTTGAGAGTTTTTCCAGTGTTCTCATTGCTGTTATAGAGGAGTAGAATTTTGGAGGTCCTTCCTCCACCATTCCAGAAGTCAGCTAATAGGACACCGCCTCTTCCTATGCATCTTTGTGCATCACATGAAGTTTTTGACATATCCAAGTATTACCCAATCAAAAAGTAAAATATATACATAAAAGCAAAAAAGGGCATGTACATACATGTACATGTGCACACACGTTGATGCAGGCACCCACATGCAAAAGCATATTAATCTGTCTGGGACACATATTTGTTCATCCGTTACTGGGGAGTGATAGGGTCAGCTGTGTACTTCAGAAAGTTCTGCCCACCCCCGATTGCAATGAGGGGCATAAAGAGGATGAGATAGGCAGGGAAGCCAGGAAGAGGCTGAGGATCATCCGGCAATAGTGAGCTGTGACCTGGACTAGGTCCAGGAGTAGCTACACATGTCCACAGCTAATTACCCCTGGGGACCCCATATGTAGCTACTTGGTCCGCGTGTTCAGGCATAGCTGAATCCCGGAACATGCTGTTGGAGTTAAAGAGAGATATAGTACAAACTCCCCAGAGGGGCTGGGAGACTGGACTGTGAACCATAAGGAGAGGCTATGAGGGAGTTGTGGTTCTCTGGGCCTGATACCCTGGACCCACCAGCCTTCCTTATGTCAAGCTGGACCCATTCTGCTTTGGAACAGCCTTTTCCAGCTATGTGGACCCCATCCTGGTCCCTCTGGCAACTCATCTCTAGGACACAGCTTTAACAGCCAGTGTCGGGGGAGGGGGTGGCTCCCTGGTCCCCCTGACTTTCTATCAGCTCTTCCTGTGTCACCCTGGGTCATTTCCCTTCCCTGTGAGCAATTTCTACAGATGAGGGTTATGTTTGTTTCTTGACCTGATCCAACCCTGGAGTTTATCTCATAATCAGCTCTGGACCACTCAACACAGGGAGCACGCAGACAAAGGCTAGTTGGTCAAGGTCCCGGGTGTCACAGACACACTAGATTATCTCAAAAGCCTCTCAACACCAAAGATCACAGGTCTCCTAAATCCAAGATACTACAATTCAGGATTTTTAAAATACAATTTCTTTTTATTACAAATTATCTCAAACATCTAAAGAAGAATAGAATAAAGACCAATTACTCATTGCCCAGTTTTAACTTATATCAAAATCATGCCTGATTGCTTCAGTTTTTACTTTTTATTTTTTTCAGATTTATTTTGTCAGCAAATATATTCATCCACTCTCTGCTTGTTGAGCATTTGGATTGTTTCCAGGTTTTTGCTGTTATGGACAGAATAGATACGAGCATTCTTGTCATGTCTCCTGCTGTGTTTGTGCAAGAGTTTCTCTTGGGTATATACCTAGGAGTGGAATTGCTGAATATTCAGCTTCATGAGATTCTGCCAAACTCTTTTCCAAAGTAGTTGCATCAATTTGCACTTTACCAACAGTGCCTGAAAGGTCTTGGGCATCTGCGTCCTCTGCTGTCCTCACACAATAGAACGCTATCCAGCAGCCAAAATGAATGAACAGTAGCAACAGACAACAATAGATACAAATCTTAGCAATTCATAGTCAGTGAGAGAAGGCTACACAGAGCAGACTACTCTTTTAAAAACTCCATAAACAACTTACATATGCAAACACGCACATATATGTATTTATTTATATATACATATTTTATTAGTTAACACCTTCTCAAAGAAAGTGTTACAGCTACAACTGAAAATCTCTGCATATACCACTCGCTAATTCAATTCCTTTCTCTTTCTCTCCAGCCCAAAGGAGATATTCTTAGGGAATAGGGTGTGTTGGCTTCCCATTTATCCCTGTTTTTATATTTTAACTGCTTATGAATGTATCCACACTGTAGGTGAGCTTTTGATATTTACATAAATGGTACCAAATTATACATAGCCTTCTGCAATTTGCTTTCTTCCCCTCACTCTCCATTACACATGTCAATACACATGGCTGAAATTCATTACCTATCATTGGTATAGTCAATTTAATAATTTGCCATACTTTTTTTTATCCACCTTCCTATAAATGGCAATTAAGTAATACTAAGCTTTTGTGATTTTAAGATCCCAAATTCCCAAAATTGTATCATTCTAATATCTCAAATCACATGATCCTTTTGAAATATGAATGCATTTTCTTATTTCCTTGCTCTTGATTCCACCTGTGTGGTCCAGTTGGTGTTCTCCTGGTCTTGAGTTTGCAAAGGCACAGCCCTGAGGGGAAGAGACAGCAGAGGTAAGAGAGAGGTTGATGGTCTAGGGAGTGGCCAGGTGCTCAGTCACTCCTGAGTCTCCAACACAGTTCCCTCAGCTGGGCTTTGGGAGAAGAGTCAGAGAGAAACCAAGAGCCCTTAAAGCCACAGGCCCTTGAGAAAGCAGTTCCATTTGGTCTCCAGGGCCAAAGGCGATGACAGAACCTGCAGTCAGGTCTGGAGGACCTGAGATCAGCAGTGATCTGTGCCCCATTCCAGGCTGCATCCCAGAAAAGAAAAGTCTGGGTACACAGACTACTGCAGGAGCATTAGGGAAACTCATCAGACCCAGAGTGGCTTTGCAGCCAGCCCCACACCATGGTGACCGGCGACCAAGGAAGCAGCATGTCCTGATGGGCACAGACAACCACTAAGAGTCAATTGTCCTCCCTTGTGACTTGTGTCAGTCCCCAAAATGTCCTCCAACCCCATGAAAGCAGGAAGCCCAATCTGCCTGGGTTTCTCCCACTGTGGCAGAAGAGGGCCACCAAATGAAAGTGACACTGCATGGTAGAAAAGCAAAGAGAGCTACATTCCTTGTACATCTGGGTGTAAGTGGAGAATTATGTCCACCGCACTCAGTCAAGGAATCTGGATTGCTAGGATAAAAAGCTCTCCAGGTTCCCAAACCTCAAGGTTCAAGGTCAGTTTGGAAGTAGGGAAAACCTAGCATTGGGGCTCCTGAGGCTCCTGTCAGGCTTGTGTTCAACTTCCTGACTCCCCAGGCCACTTTGGGACAGCTAAAGAACAAAGATGTTAGTGGGGAGCCCTCGTTCTTCTTACCCCGAGATCCTTCCAGGCCTCAACAAGGCAGGGCTCAGAGACTCCAGCCAGTGGAAGCTGTAGAGCCAGTCCCTTGCAGGGACCCAGGTCCACTCACTGTGCCAAAGCAGAAACTGAGGCCCAGAGAGGGCCTGATTAGCCCTAGTCACATGGTCAGCAGCACAGACCCGAGCCACCTCACACAGACCCTGTTCCCCTCCCCCATTATGACTCCTTCCCCAGTCTACGCTGCCTCCTCCCCTCTGCTGGGGACAGCAGCCTGGGGCGGGAGTCTAAGGTCTGCAGGCGGTCACGGCTGGCTCCCCAGACCCAGCCTCTCACTGCCAAAGGTTGCCATTCATTTTCTGTCCACCTCATTTGTCTGAAAACCATGAAGAAAAATCACTCCCATCTCTTTGCATCAGCGGCCGCTGTGATGTATGGCCTCCATCAGAGCCCCCTTCCCCAGCTGGCATTCTCCTTCTCCCCCAAACTCCCCAAGGCTTCAGTCAGGGAGGATGGAGCAATACTGAGCCAGCCAGTACTTTCAGAAACCATTCTGGAGACCATGTCCCCACCTTGACTTTGTGAAGGGAAGGCAATGTACACATTACTGATCATTGCTGTGTGATCTCAGGCAATTCACAGCACCTCTCTGTATAACTCCTCGCCCCCTCCCTCAGAAGCCACACAAGGTCTTTTTTCAGCTCTTCATTTGCTCTTTCATCATCTCTACAGGGTGCCTGATGAGAATAATCCGAATTTCTATTCCCATGCAGGGCGCTGCGAGTCCATAGCCACTGCCCTTGATGAGCCTCGGCATCTCACGACAGAACCAGACATGCAAAACACAGAAGTGCCACCCCAGTAGGAAAATAAGCAATGAAAAACTTCCTAGGTACATGGGTGCCTGAAATGAGGAAGGGGGTCTCTTGCTGGGCACTGGGGGCAGACATAGAGGTGGTGTGTGTGCATCTCTGAGGAGGTGGTCTCTGAGCTGGGTTCTGAGGCTCTGAGGTCAGCAGCATGGGCTCTGGGATTGGACTACCTCCCGTGGCATCCGGCTGTATGATTCTAGGCAGCTTGCTTGGCTTCTCTGAGCCTCCGCTGACTTCTGGAGACCTGGTGATAAGACTCTATCTTTTGTGAGTGCCAAGTGAGTAAGGAATATAAAGTGCTAAGTGTAAGCTTTGGCACAGAAGGTTAGCTGATATTCTGACAACTTGTGAAGAATGCTAGGAAGACAAGATGAAGGCAAAGGGTCCAGGCAGAAGGAATAGCTTATGCACAGGTATGGACGCTAGGGAATATGAGCTGCTAGAAAATGCTGGAGCTTAGTGTGTGTGCCAGGAAGTACAGAGAGAGAAGGCTGATGTGGTCAGGGCTTGGAAAGCCAGGAACTTGTACCCAAGCCCAAGCCTGGGGGCAAAGGGGAGCCACGGAAGGGTCTTGAGCAGGAGTGTGGCAAGGTCAGATTGTGTGTTAGAAAGACTCTATTGATGGTGACTGAGGAAAAGGATGAAGGGTTCAGGCTTGGAATCGAACCCTGGTCTCCCTTCTCAAATGCCCCTGCACATTGCCAGTAGAATTTCAAATCCTTTGTGAAAGCCAGAGCTCGATTTTCTTGAAGGTACCGGCGTGGTTCACATCTCAGATATACGTGCTGGAGTAGGGGAGGTGGAGGAGTCC
Organism: Macroglossus sobrinus; assembly: GCA_004027375.1. NCBI lineage: Eukaryota > Metazoa > Chordata > Mammalia > Chiroptera > Pteropodidae > Macroglossus > Macroglossus sobrinus. Next base: position 674,694 of record PVKZ01000211.1, read on the forward strand.
AGTTTCCCCACAGGGCAGATTCTGGTGGGGGGCGTGGGGGTGGAGGAGTTAGGGAGTGGGCAGCGGCAGGACAGCCCCAGTTCCGGGTCCTTCCACCATGGGCTGTGACTCGGTCAAGCATTCCTCCCCCTTAGGAGTGGCAGTCATCAGGCGTGTCCAAACTGCACTCCTGTGCCTCAATTTCACATCCCCCAGGTAGCACAGGCACTGTGAATGGACCGGAAATTGAATGCAAAATCAAAATGCAGCAAATAAATGCAGGCAAAAGTCATTTGGAGCCAATAATAAGAACCATCCTAGACTCTGAAGCCTGAAAAGTCCCACAAAGGCTGAGCTGGCCTGGCAGAGAAGGGGCGTTAGACTGGCCAACCCCGCCCTCCACCTTCACTGCACTGCTCCCCTCTACTAACTCACATTCTGATGATCTCCAGGGTCACCCAGTTCAGCTCCTCAGCGTGCAGGCAGGGAAACAGAGGCTTAGAAAGAGAAGACAAAGAATTAGAGCCCTAGAGTCAGACAGATCTGGGGTTTGATCCCACTCCTCCACTTTCTAGCACGCATAACCTTGGGCAGGTGACCTGATTCTCAGTTTCTTCATCAGAAAAATGGAGAGAAGGCCCTCCTCGCAGTTTGGGTGGGCAGACTGAGGGTGATACTGAGTGTGGAAGGGCGCCCAGCACTGGACAGAGATGGATGAATGGGTGCTCCGTGAGGGTAGAAGTCATATCAATCTTTTTCATTGCTCTTTCTTGGTGCCCACCCCTTGCCCAGCACACAGCAGGAGCTCCAAGCCGACCTGCAGAATACACGGATGGCGGAATGACTGTATGGGAAGCTAAGAGCAGAAGACTTGTTGGCTCAAATAGTCCGAGAGTCTTGAAAAGTGCTTGGCACATGGTAGGTGCTCAGTAATGCACACATGAATTAACTTCATATTAAACTTCAGCTTCATCCTCCTTCTAATTTTCTTCACTGAAAAGCCCCAGCACCCCAAGTCCCCAGCTAGGCTCCCTGGGGGCTGCAAACTGACTTGTCATTCCCTCAGGGCCCAATAGCAGGGGAAGTATTGCACTAATATCTGATAGACACAGACAACAGCAAGGTTTACAGTGCATGTTCCCAGCAAATACCTTTGTCTGCTTCTACCCCATCCACACTCCCCATGCACCCCCACCCCCCATCAACTTCAAAGACAGAGAAAGAAACCCAGAGGACAGATGTGACTTGCCCAGGGTCAGTTGGTATTGAGCAAGGACAGCAGGGATTAGAACGTCAAATCCCTTTCTTTTTGTGTTACTTATTCCTTCATCATAAGGACAATGAGCATCCAAGGGCTGGAGCAGACTGAGGACTTTTGAGCCTCATGCAGGTCCCGATCTCCACTCTGGGAGCTGCAAGGATCCCAGCTCAGCAGGCTAAGAGCCAAGACCCACCCTGGGCCACCAGGACCTTTGGGGACAGGGTAGGAGTGGGAACAGAATGAGAGACAAAAGGAGCCTCTGTCTGGGGCTGTAGGGCAGCCAGGACACAGCAGAGAGAGGAGAAAGAGCAGAAAAAAAGGCAATTACACCAGAAACATCTATTAAGTACTTATGTATACCCGGCGCTGAGGAAATAGCAGCAAGCAAGACAAAAGCAGATGCAAAACTTACACTCTGGTGGGGAGACAGATATTAAATAATCACCCTGATTTGTAATCATTTATTACAAATAGGGCTCTGAATGGAAGGAACAGGTTCTAGGAATGTGACACAGAGACATAAGCAGACCTGGGGGATCCGGGAGGGCTTCCTGGAGGAAATTGTACTTGGGCTGAGATCTGGAGGATGAAGAGGAGGGAAGGAGAGACAAAGGGACAAAAGGAGGAGAGAGGAGAGGCAGAGAATGGGACAGAGTCAGAGGAAGAGAGTTTGAGAGATGCCAGGCAAAGAGAAGGAGCCAGAAATTAGAGAGACAGTTGGAGAGCAAAGTAGGGAGAAGTGAGCCAGACTTGGCAAGCTGGACAATTTGACAAAGAGAGAGGGCTGGGGAAAGAGGGAGTCTAACAGAAAGTAAAAGAGCCAGGAGGCAGGGAGGGTGAGGAGAAAGAGAGAGACCACAAATGGCTCCTAGCTCCACACCCACCGCCTGCTGCCTGGACTTTCATCTCTGATAAGAGAACTTGAGTTCCCCTTGAGGGAAGCGTGGGGCAGCTAGGCTGGAGCTGAATAATGCATTTCACGTTCCAGGATTGTTTCATCTTTCGCTTTGTAAACTGGGATTCCAGAGCAGAGCGGGGCTGCAGCCAGTGGGGGTGTGGGGCGAGCAGGGGAGCCAGTGGGGATGTGGGGTGAGCTGAGGAGAGGCAGAACTGGCCAGGCCTCCAGGACAGAATGAGGGCCTGGGACTCCTCCCTCCCACCCCCACCTTCAGTGAGGGCCTCGACCTGATTTTCAGCTGGAAATGAGTTCCTGCCAGAGAATCAGGCTGTCAGCTAAGCTACTGGTTGTTGGGTGGAGTGTTAACTCTAAATGAGGGTGTTGACTGTTACCTGGGATGGTTCACAGTAGACCAGAGGGCTCACTGTCAACCTAGGTGTTTTGTTAGGTAGTAGGTTTGCAGCTTACTGGGGTGTTAACACTTAATGAAGATGCTGGCTATTGACTGGGGTGTTCAACATCAACTAACGTGTTTGTTAACAGGGTGTTTGCTCTGGCCCCAGCTTTGCTGCCTCAGTTTACACGTTCCTCCCCACTTCTTCTCCCTACCTTATTCCCTGGAGTGCCTTCTTCCTCCCAGGCTGGGGCTCCTTTTCCAGTATAAGGACTGGCCTTGACCTTAGAACACATCCCTGCCCCCTCTTGAACCAGCTCCACAGATAGTCCCAGCCACCTTCTTGTTCCTAATCTTATTTGACAACCGAGATGGAAAGTAGAACACTTTCTGAAAAAAAAAAAAAAAACTGCATTTTTTAAAAGGAACATTTGAAATATACCCACAGCCAAATGACTGCCTCGATAATGGTGGAATGACAGGCAGATGGAAAAACTGTTTCTTGGCCCTGAAACCCTGAAGATTAGAGGCCCTGGGCAGTGGTCTGATGGGGCAGCCTTGGCATCCTCTCCAGCCTCCACCCTGTCCATTCTGTCATCATCATTGTCTTGGGGGTGGGAGAGGCTCTCAGGGTCAGGGGAGGGGCCTGGCTGGAGGAGACAAGGGTGGTAAGTGGAGCAAGATAGGCCAGAGGAGGCTAGGTAGACACCTAGGACAGAGTCACTGGTCCTCCGTTTCTGTATTTGTGAAACAAGCCTTGATGAGCAGCCCCAAAAGAGGGTGCTGAATGAACTCTCCACCACCTGCTACATCCATGTTCCACCCTGCTGTACCCAAGGCCCAGAGAGGGCAATGACTTGTTGAGTGTTGCCCAGCAAGGCAGTGACTGCTTGGGGTCAGACCCCAGGTTCCCTCTGTCAGCCTGGGTCAGGGTCCTCTCAGGAATCCTGGAACATCACCCTGAGGCTCCCATTCTTTAGTGTCACCCAACAGAATACTTCAGCTCAAAGGGACAGGACTGATGGATGCTGCCCCTGGTACTCTGGCAGATCCACAGGTATGTCTCCAAAGCCTGAAGTGACACAGGACTCCCACTACTGTAGCTCAGGCATGGCCTGTTTATTCTCCAGGGTTTCAGGGCCAAGAAACAGTTTTTCCACCCGCCTGTCATTCCACTGTTATCGAGGCAGTCATTTGGCTGTGGGTATATTTCAAATGTTCCTTTTAAAAAATGCCCTCCCTGTGCCCAGTCCAGCTCAGATCTCCCTGTTTTACGCTCTCCTTAGAAGCACCGAGCAGAGTTGCAATGACTAGTTATGTGCATGTGTGTGATGTTTTTCTCTTTTATCTCCCTTAGGGTAAGAGCTCCCTGAGATCATATCAATCTTGGTCTCCTTCACATCCCCAGTGCCTGGCACAGGGCATGGCATGGGGGGAGGTAGGAGCACTTCATATGTATTAATGCAATGAATAAATGAGGGAGTAGATAGAGGAATGAATGAATGATGTCAAGAATTCATTCATACATACTCAGAGAGAGAAAGAAAAATATGCAAACACACACACAGGGCTTGGAATCAGCAGATCCAAAATCCAGTCTGGTTTGCTCCACTTTGACTAGGCAACACAGAAAAGTAACCTGACCACTGCACTCAAATTTTCCCATTTATACGAACAGAGGCCAAGCTCACATCTGGCACCCCAGCTGGTGCCTCGTGGACAGGCAGAGAAAACAGCTGTGCTTGTCAGTCCTCACAGTGGGCCACTCTGGACCAGATGCTTGATGTCCCCTTTCTTATTTAATTCTCTCAACAGCATCATGAGGAAACAAGTCTTCTACTCACCCTATTTTACAGAGAAAAAGACTGAGGTGCAGACAACTGGCCTTGGATGTTTGGAGGGAGAAGAGGGCCCTGTGTGAGTCCCTTATCTGCCCTCTCTGTCCAAATAGATCTCTTAAATCCTTGTCTCTCCCATCTTCTTCCTACAGCTGCTACCCCCTCAGACAGCTTCCACCACCTCTAGCTATTTCTCATCCCCTACCTGTTGCCACCTTTCCTCCTTTCCAGAAGAGGACAAAGGGAGCTGAGTATAGGCCTCAGCTTGGCCTGGGCTCTGCCCAGCTCTGTAATTCACCAGCTGTGCGATGCTGGGCAAGCTGTGTCTCATTTTCCTCATTTGCAAAGTGGGGGTGATAATAATACCACGTAGACTTGTTGTAAGGCATAAATGAGCTAATCCAAGTGGAGTGGATACTGTGGAGTGGACACTGTCAAAGCCCAACCCAGACCCCTTGAACTTGTTCTGTGTGTCTATACTCCACCTCCTTTGGGTTTTCACTAATGAGCAAACCTTATTCAGAGGCCTGACCTCAGACTAAAAGGCGACTTCAGCCCCTGGAGGTTCTGTAACCCTGGAGTCGCCGACAGCCAGTGACTGACAGGTGCAGGACTATGGGAGCCCAGCTTTATCTCCATGTAGGACAAACTCTGAGGCTCACACTACATTCCAGGGCTCCCCTACAGGGTTAGGCTGCTCCCCGGTCAGTGCCTTACCCTGGGCATACCTTCTCAGTAAATTGTCTACACGGTAATCTTTATCTCGGGGTCTGCTTCTGGCGACCCCAACCTAGCCAATGATTCAATCTGTTTAGCATGAGCCTGGCTCAGAGTAAAGGATTAGTCCATTTAAGCTACTATCATTTTATTTCTTGGCAGCTGGGAATAAATACCTGTCCTTCTCTAGGTCTTAGTTCCCTTATCTATAAAACGGGTACCATGAGACTTGCTCTGCATGTATCTACGCTGAATAATTGAGTGAAGGAATAAACAAACACCCCACCTGAGCTGAGGGGTGAGAGGACAGTTTTGGTCCTTCCTCGTTGCTCTTGTCTCCCAACTGCCCTGTGATTCCCAGCAGCTAGCAGTCCCCGCCTCTACCCACTCTACGATTCCCTGACCAGGCAGAGGAAAAGCAGCCCTCAGGATCCAGATATGATGTTGAGATCCCCATGAAACTCTTCCCACTTAAATGACAGCCCTCATAGCTGCAAACCCTCCAACCTTTCCAAGTTCAATTACAGAGGCCTGGGAAGCCACTTCTCCCCGGGATGTGCCAGCTCATGGAGGCGAGCGTGAAATTTTCAGGAATTTGGAAAACTGGTTGTTAAACAGTTGGCAATTTGAAATCTGCCATAGTGCAAATAATTTATACCATTGAAATTGGCAAATGCTACAAAATGGGCTTTTTTTTTTTTTTTTTTGAGGCGGGGAGCTGGTTTACCAGCGTATAATTGACTGCATCCCTTTACCAGACTTCTACCAAGCCTAGCTTTGTCTGGACTTAGAAAATATTTTATTTGGCATTTTGAGCCAATCCACTGTGTATAAATATATAGCTATATAAAGATATATAGCTTTCATTATCTCCTACTGGGCTGCAGAGAATATATTCTTTTAATATGTATAATTAAGTTAAAAAAGCTAAATTACTTTGCTTTTTACATGTGGTCTTTTCACAGATGTCTTTTCTGTGGGTAAATATTCATCTTAGAAATGAAAAAAATATTTCACATCTACTTCTCAGCGCCTCCAACCCCAACATTCCCCATAGAAAGGCCCATCTCGAACTTCCTTTTAAAGATTTCTAGACTCATAAGGTCTTAGAACTGTGGACTCCCAGAAACTTCAAGTTACAGATACTATAGAATCTAGAATCTTAGTCTAAGGCTCCTAGGACTTAGACTTGGAGCATCCCAATTAGGATAGCCACATCTTATTCAGGCATTGGATTCTAGAGTTTGCAGTGAGCAAATATTCCAACCCAGTGCAAATTTCACATTGTAAATCTTTCCGCGAGATCCCATGCTGGACACCATCCATCTCTCAGTGAGTCCAGGGATGGAACAATTCTGCCTTTTCAATTAAGCAGAAGATCAATTATGTATATCAGGAAATATGTAATAGTATGTAAAATATTGCATATTATTTAAATTTGTAAATTAATAGTTATGTAATTTGTAAAATATGTGTCTTTAAACCCTGCAATTTCACTCAAGGTGGCAAGACACCCACATCCATTATGAGAGGTACCTGGAAGACAAAGACACATACCTGCTCTTTTATTTTCTCATGGTATATACAGAAACCACAAACTGTGCTTGTTGTCTCTGTCTCTGTCTCTCTCTCTCTGTCTCTCTGTCTCTCTCCCCACCCCAGTCATAGCTAAAGTTGTATATAGCCTTCAATCATAGTAAATTAAAACCATAGAAATTTTGGGTCGGAAGGGACCTCACAGCCAGGCCCTGTCAAAGGCTAAAATCTCCCTTCCAACATCTGCCCAAGAAGTTCATTCAGTCTCTGTTTGAATTCCTTCAGCAGCAGGGAACTCATTGCCTTGCAAGACAGCCCATGTCACTTCTGATCACCTTAATTATATTGTTGGAACAAGATGTACCTTCTTGTATCTCTGATTATTAATAAACATCTCAAGGCTCCTCCCCTGCAGGAGCTGGGACGCGGAGGAAATTAGGCCCTGCCTGGCTGGGGAGCCATCACATGCCGGTGTTGAGATAGAAACACTCCGAGAAGGCACAGTCACTCTAATGAGCTGATGACCCCTTGTCCCAGTCCAATTTTGCATGTAATTTCTGTGTATTCGTGGACCCCTAAAGTCCCAAGATCCAGCCCAAATCTCTTATAGTGTGGATGAGAAAATTGCAGCCCAGAGATGGAAGAGTGTTCCCAAGGTCAAGGTCACACAGCACCTAAGAGACAGAATCAGGATAAAAACTTCCATTTTCTGCCTCAAATCCAGCAGACTCCCTCTACATCAGTCCCTTTTTCTCAGCCGAGCCTATACTAGCCCACTGTCTGAGATCCGAAGCAGAGCTCCCACCCCCACCCCAGCCTCCCACTCCCCTCACCATCACTGGGGGTTGAGGATTGTTAGATCTGCATGGCAACCCCCAACCTTTCTGAGCCACAGGAGACCTTGGTGCTTACCCAGGCCACTGAAGGGGCGGACAGCTGGGCCAGGTGATGGGTGGTTTTAATATTTAAACACAGTTTTCCGTTGCACAGCCAAAGGCAAAAGCAGCTGCCTCCTTTTTCTTCTCCTTACTCTCCTTCCTTTCGTTCTCTTTTTTTAAATCTTTAATGTCTCCCGCCAGCCGGTGGGGGAAGCATTGTTTGAGTGTCATATTTCAAAGGGTTGCCACAGCTGGAGGGATATTCAGAGCATTTCGAGCCAATCCATTGTGTATAAATATATAGATATATATATATAGGTTTCATTATCCCCTTCAGGGCTGCCAGAGAATATATTCTTTTAATATGTATAATATATTTGAGCTGCTACATGACTCACAGCAGGGGAGGGAGGGAGGGTGGCCCACAATTGACATTTTAGAAGCATTTCCAGGGACAGAGAAACAGCTGACTTTGGGAAAAAGGAGGGCTTCTTTCAACTGAGGTTGGTCTCTGGGGTTCTGTCTCCAGGAGATCATGGGGTCAAAGGCATAATCCCTACCCCACGCCTGCACCCTGCACTGATATTTATTTGGTTCTTCAAGGTGGTTCATCTGATCCTTTTGGGTATCCATAGTTTTCCACATAGTACCACTGTTAAGTGGTACTCAGCTGTGACAAAGGATTTGGAGGCAATGTTTCTTGGATCTGTGGCAGCCACGTCAGTTCAAGACTGTATGCTAGCTGTGCAACCTTGGGCAAGCTGCTTAAACTCTCTGAACCTCCATGCCTTCATCTGTAAAGGATAGCAGGCCTAACTTGCAGAGTGAAAGCAGATCAGGTGTATGAATATGGCAAGAGAGTATCAAGTGTGTGCTCACAAATGGGGAGGTGACTCAGTTATGGGGGGTGAGGAAGGGCTTCCCTGGAGGCATGACAGTTCTGCTGAAACCTAAAAATAACCCCAGATAAAGAGAGTCAGGGAGAGAGAATGTTCCATGTACCTCTCAAGTCTGCCGAGGCAAGGGACATTTGGGGCATTTGAGACCCACTAGTGGATTGGGTCCAGAGTAAGCAGACTTAGCCCAAAGGGAGCCCAGGGCTCTACTGGCCCCCAGGGCCTCAGCTTTCCCAGTATTCACCTCTGCAAGTGCACAGTACACGGACTGCAGCCTCTGAGTTCTGTTTTGCCAGTTGCTCTTGGTGCTCCCCCTGCAAACAACTTCCCAGGAAGCAAAATAATGTCTTCCTTGGTAGCTGGGCTTATTCTGAAATGAGGTCCAAATTGAAAGGTGGCTTGTCTTTCCCTGGCATTTCTCACTCTCTAGCAGCCTCTGCTCATTTGTTTCTCTTGGGGCTCCCTCCTGACTCTCCTGTTTCTGTCTCTCCCCTCATTTGGGTTTGGCCACCTGGAAGAGGAAGACAGAGATCACCAGGGATCTAGTAGGGACAGAAACCCTGAGCTCTGGGGCATGAGCTCTCACATATAGGCCCAGACGAGCTGAATCAGCACAACCCAAGAGCTTCTGAGTCAGTAGATTTGAAACCAGGAATCATATTTCCCAATGCTCCAGGGTGATGCTGAGGCCAGGCCAAGTTCAGAAGCCTTAATCTTTCAGTTCAGGACCATAACCCACCTCCAAAGGCAGGGGAATATGTAGGAAGGAATGGAGGGAGGGCTGGATTCTGTTCTGGAATTCCTGTTTCCTTCAGTAGTTCTTAAATGCTATGACCCTCTCAAACCCCTTTTCTCACACTCTTCTCCATCACGCTAAAGGACACTTTCAACCACCTAACTTTTTAATGCATCATTCTAGCCTCCTCCCTGTCTCCTACCTCTCATCTAACAGCAAGATCCATCATCCCTACTTTAAAATACATGCAGAATCCTCCACCTTCATGGCTCCCACCCTGTTCTGAGCCACTAGCACCTGTCCCCTGAACTATTAAAATAGATTTCTCTCTGGTCTTAGGCTTCTATTCATGCCCTGCCACAGCCCATTCTCCACCCAATAGCCAGAGGATCTTTTAAAAATATGAATCTAATCATTTTCCTCCCCCTATTTTACCCTTTCCACTCGCCTCGCCTCTGCATGGCTGGCTCCATCTCATCTTTCAACTCCTGGTTTAAATGCTGCCTCATTAGCAGACCCTCCCCTGACAGTACCAGCTAAGAGTAGCCTCCCCTCCTTGATTATTCTACCTTTTCTTGGTTTCCTTCACAGCACTGATCACAATTTGTAATTATTTGTTTGCTTATTGTTTACCTGTTTGAAAGTCTGTCTCCCCTCTTTTGCGGCAAGGTCCCTGAGGGGCAGGGCCTTATTTTCCTGCTTACTGCTCTTTCCCCTGGACTCAGCACAAAGCCTGGCCCACAGTGGATGCTCAATATAAATTTCTGGAAGAAGAGAAGGCAATATTTGATTGGTTCAACTCATCATTTTGACTAAGGCTGCTTAGATAATGAAAATTCACACACTTAGGTCAGATGGCCATCTCATTACCCAAGCCAGCATGTTATAAACAAGCTGTGGTCTCTTCTGGAAGTGGTCGTGTCTGGACCATGCAAGGATGGAGTCCCTAGGATACAGGCCCAGTCACCTCTTAAGCCTCCAGCTTGGGCTAAAATGAAGTAGAGAGGAAGGGAAAGAACTGGAGGTGCCAGTTCCCTACATACCCGTTTTACAGATGAGAACACACTCCTCTGCCCCTCCCTCACACTGGGCAACCTCCAGAGGGGCAAGGTCCCCCAGCCTTGCCCTCCAGACCTCACCCCTGGGCTCCCAGACTTCCCAGCAGCTAATGAAGGTCTCTGAGGCGATTGAGAGGTCCCTGAGTCCATTCTCCCGAGGAGCGAGGTCTGAGTAGCCCAGTAAGAGAACAGTACTCTGAAGCTGTTTCCTAGAGACCCCCTCCCTTCCCCACCCCACCACCGCACTAAGCCTGGAGAGGATGTGGTGCAGTGGGACTGGGATTTAGATCTGAGCAGCCTCCCTCCTCCTTTCTGGTTTCCCTTTCTGAACAACGGAGGGATTTGAGGCTATGGGAGTCTCAGAACCGGCTGAGCGTGGTCTCTCCGGGTCCCAGTCCGCCTTCAGCCCGCAGCTGCCTGGCGCAGATGCAGCGCCGCTTCTCCACGGAGCGCTGGCGCCCCCTGCTGGAGCAAGGCAGGAGGGCAACCCTGGCCTCTAGGCGCCACCTCTGCGGTGTACAGAAGGGCGGTGCAGCCTTCTGAGACCGGTCTGCAGCGCCACCCATATGGAGCCACAGGTGGCTAGAGAACATGGGCACAATACCACCTGGGCCCTACCCATGGTCCCGGGAGCCCAGACGAGCAAGGAAGGGGTGGCTGGTGGCTGAAGGTATGGACAGAGCTTGGCACGTGGCCCCTGGTGTGTGTGTGTCCAGCCCTCCATGGAGTGGAGGGAATGGGGAGGGGACAGGCCTGCATTAACACCCCATGAGGGAAAGGCACGCAGTCGCCCAATGATGGAAAAGTATCTCGTGCAAGGGGAAGGCCGAGTCCTAAGGGAGAGGGCGAGAGGCTCACTCCACGACACATGTCAGAGTGGCAGGAAATGCTCAGGAAAATTCGAGTGGGGGATAGAAGATTACTGGCCTGACTGTATCATTATTTCCTCTCTCTTATGGTGTTATTCCCCTGCAGGGTTCAGACTGAGTCCCGATCAAGGTCCCCCAGGAATCACAGCAGGAACTCGCGGCTGGAGAGGAGGACCTGGAAGCTCCCTGGCTTGGAGCCCTTACTTTTGGAAATCAGGCTTGCAGGCTTTTTTATTTTATTTTATTTTATTTTATTTTATTTTATTTTATTTTATTTTATTCACTTAGTGTGGACTTACTAAGCACCTGCCACATGCTATGTACTTGCTGGGACCTGTGCACGTCTAGTGGGGAGCAAGTCTCCGCCCTTATGAAGCTTAGTGAGGAAGACAGACCATTAAAAGCAAGCAAATAAGAAATGATGCCAGTTGGTAATCTAGCAATTCTGCTGCTAGGTATACCCAAGAGAAATGAAAATATATGTCCATATGTCCACATAAAGACTTGAATATGAATGTTCATAGCAACTTTAGTCTGCATAGTTGAAAACTGGAACCAGCCCAGGTGTCTCTCAACAGGGGAGTAAATAAACAACTCAAGATACATCTATACAATGGAATACAGCTCAGCAATAAACATGGGATGAATGAACAATAACCACAACAATGTATATGACTTCCAGAAACATGATGCTGAGCAAAAACCATCAAACACCAAAGAATACATGCCAAATTATCCCATGTATGTGAGATTCTAGAAAAGATAAAGCTAAATTGCAGTGACAGAAAGCAGACCAGTGAGTGCCTGGGGCAAGGAGGGAGCTATCTAACTGAACCTTTTGGAGGCCAGATGACACAGGATGTAGTAGACACTTATGGTGCCTCAGCCATCAGCACCCACACACCCTGGTGTCTTCCCATGTCTCTCTGCCTGAGGGAGTCACCTGCCTACAGCTTATATAAATGCTAATGAAAAACAAGAAAGATCTCAAAACAACACCCTAACTTTACAATGTAAGAAACTAGAAAAAGAGGAACAAACTAACCCAAAGCTAGCAAAAGGAAGAACATAATAAAGATTGGAGCAGAACTCAATGAAATAGGAAATAGAAAAACAAGAGAAAACCAATGAAAACAAAAGTTAGTCCTCTGAAAAGAGTAGTAAAATGGACTAGTTAGACGGACTAAGAAAAAAAGAAAGAAGACTGAAATTACTAAAATCAGAAATGAAAGTGGAGGAATTACTAACAATTCTAGAGAAATAAGAAGAATTATAAAAGAAGACTGTGAACAATTGTACATCAACAAATTGGATAATCTAGATGGAATAGAAAAATCCCTACAAACACAAAACCTTTCAAGGCTAAATCATGAAGAAAGAGAAAATCTAAATAGATCTATAACTAGTAAGAAGATTGAATCAGTAATCAAAAATCTCCCAACAAATAAAAGCCCTGGAAGCTGATGGCTTCATTGGAAAATTCTACTAAATATTTAAAGAATTAATTTCAATTCTTCTCAAACTTTTCCAGAAAATTGAAAATGAGGAAACACTTCCTAACTCATTCTATGAAGCTAGCATTATCTTGATATCAGACAAAGACACAAAAAGAAAAAACTAGAGATCAATATCCTTTATGAACATTGACAAAAAATCTCAACCAAATACTAGCAAACCAGATTCAGCAGCATACTGAAATTATACACCATGATCCAGTGTGATTTATTTCCAGACTGCAAGAATGGTTCAACATACAAAAGTCACACAATGTAATATAAACCACATTAGCAAAATATAAAATATATGTAGAAAGGCATGAACTATAGAATAGTAAAACAATCATGAATCAGAACCATGAAGTGGCCCGAACTACTTGAGGATTGGTATGTTGTGTTTTCATTTGTCTCTAAGTATTTTCTAACTTCCTTTGGGATTTCTTCTTTGATCATTGTTTGTTTAAGAATGTATTATATAATTTCCACAAAAATTTCCCATTTTACTTCTGTTGAGCAACTAAATTTTTAAAATTTAAGAGTATAGCATGTTAGTGCATATGTTCCTCATTAAAGAGAAAGGAACATTTATGATCAATCAGAATAAGCCATTCATTTCAATGCTGCCTAGTTTGAGGTAAAGATGAAGTTCTGAACAATGAAGTAATTAGATGATTCTCATTTTCAAAAATTTTTAAAGATCTAGCAGTGAGAATCTCTCTTCACATGTATATACACTCAGAAAGTCCTCATAGTCATTCATTTAACAAATATTTACTATTTCACTATGCATTCTGCTAGAAAAGAGGGTTATGTCGGTATATAAAACAGACAACCATCCATGTCCACATGACACTTTATAGAGGAGGAAGACAAATAATAAACATACTAAATAAATCAATTATGTAATATAAGGGGGTAAGTGCTATGGGAAAAATTAGGACAGAGTGAGAGAGGTCTAAATAAGGGGTAGGTTGAAGTTTCAGATAGAATAGTGAGGGTCAGCCTTATTCAGTAGGTCAAACTTGAATAAAGATTTGCATGACGGAATAAGCCATGAAAATATCTGAGGGAAGAGCAGGCCAGCAGAGGGAACAGCCAGAGCATGTCTGAAATTGTCAAGGGATAAAAATGAGGCTGGCATGCTATAGAGGTGATGTCAGAGGGGTAGCAGGGAGACAGCTCATGGAAAGTTTTATGGATTTAGGATTTTGAGAGGAGTATTGACATGATCTGACTTATTTTTAACCAAGTCACTCTGGCTGCTGGAACTTGACCACAGAGGAGTAAGGCTAGAACAGGAGACCAGTAAAGAGGCATCTGCAATAATCCAGGTGAAGAGTGATGGTAACTTAGATCAGGATATTAGTGGTAGAAATGGTGAGAAGTGGTTGGATTCTGAAGATACTTCAGAGGTAGAGATTTGACCAGATGTAGAGAGAGAGTCAAGGTGACTCTTAATATTTTTGGCCTGAGAAAATAAAAGAATGGGTTCACCATCAGCTGAGGTGGAGTGGATTTGGGGTGGCGGAAGCATCAGGACTTCTGTTTTGGACACATCGAGTTTGAGATGCCCGTTAGACATCCAAGTGATGGTATCCAGTAGACAACCGAACATGTGAGTCTGGAGTTCAGATGAATGATATTCACACCCTTCTCTGATAGGGTTGAACACTAAGAATTCATTCCTTATCAAAATGATGCCATGACTTTTGTACAACAAACGTTTGTTTTTGCAAGCTGTCTGAAGCAATCTCCAGAATCTGTCCTTCCAAGGAGTGTGTCAAGTTATTTATCAAGGTGCACAAAGTGATGGGAGAAGGGTTTTTATCCACTCATAGCTGCTTTCCAGCTTGAGAAAATACAATGATCTTTTAATTCAGTTTTTAAGTGTCTCTTCATCTCGTGCAAAATACTTTCAGCAAGTTTTTCAGCTAAGTTGATAACCAGATCATTGAGACCACAAAAAGGTTTTCGGCATTTGTCTTATAGTTGACAGACTACATGGGAGTGGTGATCTCCCTCCTAGGGCACAGGGGTTGTGTAGGATCCCAGAGGTTATAAGGGCAGCTTCTGCTTCCTGAGTGTTTGCGGTGCACAGTGCCAGGCACTGTGCCAATTGCTGTAGCTGCATAAACAGCCTCTCAACCATGCCAGAAGTTGAGAAACCTGAGGCTTCAATAGATAAGAGTGACTTGCCCAAGTTCACATAGTTAATGAGTGTTGGAGGTAAAACTGGAGTGCTCTGGGGGACACTAGAGATGCCCCTGAGGCTGCTGAGCCCTGTTGGGTCAGTGCAGTGGGGGCTGATTCTAGGTCAGGATGGTTGGAGGCTTTAGCTTCCTGCTTTGAGCCTTGGATGAGCGCTGGGCCACCTTGGCTGAGGGCTGAGCCACCCTGGCCTCCTGGGCTTGGCCTCAGGATCCATGCCCCTGCTAGTCTATAGTCCCCATGGAGGGGCCATGGGGGCAGGGCAGCCCCTGCTAGGTGTATATGGGAGGACACTAATGATCAAAATAAGAGGCCATCACACCCCTGCCCTTGTTTCCCCTTATTCCCAGACTTCCCTCCTTGCACCACCCAGAGTGCTCTCCCACCCACTTCTGAGAACTCTGGAAAGAAGTTTAAAGTAGGGTGTGGGCCAGGCATGGAGTTATTAACCGTTTCTCTACCGGAAAAATAATCAGTTTCTTCCTGATTGTAACCTTGATTATCCTCGAGGTCTCCCTCAGCCTGCTCCCACAATCTCCAGCCTCATTCATAGGAGGTGGATAGAAGAAAGGAGCAGGTCAAGGGGATCATGGGATTAGAGTAGGGCCCCGGGAAGATGGGGGGAGGTGGCATTCTGATAGGGACCTTGTGTTAGGTGTGAGGAGTCCTTCCCTCAGGCTCGGAAGGGAATGTAGCTCCGAGGGGAATGTAACTTCCCATGGCCCTCTCACCTATTTTCCCTTAGGACTAGAGATTAGTTCCTGGGATGCCATTAACTGTTGAGCAAGTTGTATACTGCACAAGAGCACTCAGCCACGGACAGACTGAAATCCAGCTCTGGCTTCCCTCACTGTGGGGTTCTGACTGCCTAGAGGAAGGGGTGACTTTCTGATTCACACAAAGATGTTAATTATGTGGGCTGTTAATTAAGCAAAAAGTCTTAATGTGTTACATACAAAGCTTAAGTGTTTTATTTTAACTTAAAAAACGTAAGTGTGTATTTACTCTCCAATCTTTTGACTCAGGTCCAAGGCCTTTTCTTTGAGGAGGCCACTAATTAGAATTCCAGTTCATTATTACATCTACAATTTCCAGTTTTGGTGTCTTGAAAATGGAATGGGAACTTAAGGCTTGTAAAGTTACCTGCAGGCAGAATCCTTTTTGGAGGATCTCTCTCTCTTTCTCTCTCTCTCTCTCTCTCTCTCTCTCTCTCTCTCTCTCTCTCTCTCTCTCTCTCTCTCTCTCTCTCCATTGTCCTGCTCATATCTAATTAGAGAGCAGTATTTTAACAATTTGCTATTATTGAGGTTTCACAGTCTCCTACCTGGATCCCAAAACTCCCAGAATGGCATTTCTGCCCATGCACAGCTGCCAAATTAGTGTTGCTGAAAGGGGAGGACCTTTTATTCTATCATCTTACTGCTGTCCTTCCTCTACTAGTTCTTTGAGCTAGCATCTATCAAGCATTCACTATGTGACAGCTTGGTACTAAATATTTTTTATACATTGTCTGCCACACTAAGAGGTAAGAACTAGCCTCACTTTCTGATCATATAACTCCTATGTTTATTCCTTATTCATAAGACATATTTTTTTCATGTTGCTAAAATTAGGATTTTAATGAAATATAGACCAGATGAAGACGCCATGATTTTTAATGTGCTGAGCTTTTAACGCTTTCATTTTTATTTTGTACTAATTTCAAATTTACAGAAAAAGTCACAATAGTGCAAAAACTCCCATATGCCCTTGATCCAGAATCACACATTGTTAACATTATGCCACATTTACTTTACAACTCTCTCTCTCCCTCATATATTCATGTATATGTGTGTATATGTGTGTGTATAAATCATTTGAAAGTAAGTTACAAACATCTTGCCTCTTTTCCTCTAAATATTTCCCTAGAACAAGAGTATTTGTTATATAATCATAGTATAACTATTAAAATGAGAAACTTTAACATGAATGATATATGATTATCTAGTTCATCCTCCACATTCAAATTTTGCCAACTTTCCCAATATTGTCCTTTACAGCAATTTTTTTCCAGTGCAGAATTCAATTCAGAATTACATGTTGCATTTAGTTGTTAATCTCTGTAGTCTCCTTTAAGTTCCTTCTTTTTCTTTCTTGACATTGATATTTTTGAAGAGTCAGGCCAGTTATTTTGCAGACCATCCAAAATTTCAGTTTATATCTACTTACTTTCTCACAATTAGACTCAAGTTACGCACTTTGGGCAGGAAGATCACATACAGTGGTCTTAGTACATCCCATTGAAAGGCACACGTGTCAGTTTGTCCTGTCACTATGATGTTAACCTTCACCACTGGGCTAAGGTGAGGTCTGTTCGGTTTCTCCAATATAGATATCATTTTTTCCTTTGTAATAAATAAGCTATCTGAAAGGAGATACCTTGAGGCTGAATATTCTGTTCTTCATCAAACTTTCACCCAAAACTTTAGCATCCATTGAGGAGTCTTATTCATGTTCCTATACATCGCTATTATAGTTGAAAATAGTGATTTTCTAACTTTATCACCCCTTCTATATTTATTAGATGGCATTCTGCTGTAAGAAAGGGTTCCTCCTTCTCTCCCATTTATTTATTAACAGTATGGATTCTTATTTTATTCAGTGGAAAACAATGCATTAGTGTTATTATTTATGCTGATGTCTTACTGTCACAAAGAGGCAGAATTTGAACCCACATCTTTCTGGCCCCAAAACTTATGTTCTTGACCACACTTCAATGCTCCATGCTGCTTACTACCTGTGCTACCTTAAGCAAATCGCTTGCTCCCTCTAAAACTCAGCTTCAACATTGGAAGGATATGAGAGGCATGCGTGATGGATGGCAAAGATCCTAAAAAAAAGTCTGTGGCATTCTCACTCAGCTGAGTCCTAGGACTAACCCTTATTCTCTGCCAGGACCTCAGTACTTCAAGCTGCACCACCCTTTTGCCTGGTCCTGAGTTTGGGGCTTGGCACACACCCAGCCCCCGACAGATCAAGGCTGCTTCATCCAACTGGCTCCCAGAGTGAAACAACACTGAGCAGAGCCACAGCTATGCTGCAATAGGCATGTAGCATAAAGGAGAAATAAACATTTGTGGTCATCAGCTACTAAGATTTTGGACTGGTTTCTCCATAACTTCATCTATCACCCCATATCCTAGGTTCTGTAAGTACAACAGGAATCAAACAGACCTGGTCCCTGCCCTCATAGAGCTCACAGTCCACTCGGGAAGACAGACACTAACCAAATGAATAATTATTTAGTCACAATTATGACAAAAGTTGCAAAGGAAAATCGCTTGGTACCTGGACAGCATCTCTCAAGGGTACCAGACTTCACCTGGAAAACCAGGGAGCGCTTCAGAGGAAGCAAGAGTAAAACTAAGACTTTAAGAATGATTTTGAGTTGGCCAGATAAAGAAGGGCAGGCGAGGTCTTCCAGCAGTGGGAACAGCACATGCAAAGACCCTGGGGCAGGAAAGAACCCTCTTGGGTCCCTATATTTTCCAAGCTTGCTTCATCAATTGCCTCTTAATTCTGTTATCCTCAAGTTCCTGCTCCTACATTTCCTTTTTTATTTAAATTGGCTGAAATTCCACTACTTTCCACCAATGGAATATACACTTTGTATTCTGGGCAAGAATTTTTAACCACAGTCTGCACCCTTTTCTCAGAGGCATATACAACCTGAGTCTCTCAGATAAATTCCCACCTCAATGAATACATGGCTAGAAAGAACATCCTGTGTTTATGTATATGTGACCTTATCTGGTTCCTCCAAGGAAAAGTCAAAAGAGTATCCTTTTGCACAACTAAATATTGAAAAGCAATCTGACTTCCTTTTTACCTTTTGTTGATTCTTCAGAATGTGTCATTGGTACTATTCTAAACACTGTCAGGACAGCAGAGCCTAGCAGTCTCTCTCAGCAGCTCTGCTGGCACCATTACCTCCTCCAATCCCTGTGTCAAGGGTAACCTCCCAGCATAACCCGAGCCAAACAGAACAAAAAATGTATCATCTTAAAACCTACCCTCTGGGTAGGTTTGAACTCAAGATAATCTCCCCAAGTCTGCTCTTCAGTCTCATGCATTTCAGTAAATCCATCTGTTTTTCAAGCCAAAATATCAAGAATCATCCTCAATTCCTTTCTTTACCCATTCACATTTAAGCAATCAGCAAATCCTGACAGCCATGCCTTCAAAATATGTCACAGACTAGCCTACCTCCTTATATCATTACAGCCTCCACCCTCAAGCAAGCCACCACCACCCAGACACTTGCCTTGGCCTCCCCACCGTCTCCCCACTTCCTCTCTTGCTCTCCAATCCATTTACTTCAGCTATAGTGATCTTTCAAAAATTCATATCTTCTGCTTAAAGCTTTCCAGTGTCTCTCCATTGTCTTAGAATAAAATCCAAACTCCTTAACTTGGTCTATAAGACCCTGTGTGATATGACCATGACTCAGGTTACTTCCCTCTCACCCTCAGAAGTCCAGCCTCACTTAAACCTGCTAGTGGTCTCTGGAACAGCCCTGATGTCTCACATGTGGGATGTCTCAAATTCTATTCTCTTTGCCTATAATGCTGTTACCCATATTCATGATCCAGAAAACTACTTCTTCATCTTTAGAGATCAGGTTAAATGTTACCACCTTCAGGAAGCTTTCCTTGGCCACTCCCAGACTAACTTAGGTCCCCCCTTTATAATTCTTCTCAGTCAGACAGTGATGTGCTTGTAAACTCATGTTTTATGGCTGGCTCCACTGCTATTGGACTGTGAGCTCAGTGAAGTCAGGGACTCTCTTTCTTGCTCATTATTGTGTTCCTAGAGCCTAGCACGATGTCTGGCTTACACTAGGCACTCAGTGTTTGCTGTAAGGATGACTGAACAAGTGACAGCTGAAATTCTATAATCTTGCTTCATAACTAATCCTTGGCAAGATATAATATATTTCTCGATGGACTTGGCCTCTTGAGAATGAAAAACTCCCTAGGTCCTAAATTCCCCAAGGGATATTGGGGGGGTCACTTTATAGCTTATCCAAGCATGGGGTCTAAGCCTCATCTATTCTCCCTGAAATAGTTATTGATTATAATTATGTTCTATATGAGGCAGGAATATGATTTTTCATGTTTCCTGGTATTATTCCAGGAGCCTGACATTGAGGGGTTAAAAATGCAGACTTCAGGGCATGTGGCCTGGATTCAAATCCAGCTTTGTCACCTATAGCTATATAGCCTTAGGCAACTGACTTCATCTTCCTGAATCTTCCTCTTCTCTTCTGTAAAATAAGGATAATAGAAATCTATGCTTTATAGAATTATATTGAAAGTTAACTAAGAGAGTTCACTTAACACTCAGTGTCTGGCGCATAGAGAAGAACTTAATACACCAATATTATCTATAGCAGGTTCGCGATAGTCTAATAAGAACATGAGGCATTTCCCTGTGTTATCACTAGGTGTCGACACAGACTTGGCTAAAATAGCAGCATTAGCTTCCCACGTGCAGAAGCCCTAAGAAGTCTGGAACAAAAGGGCCATGGAGTTGGAAAAACTGAAGACAGGGAAGGCAAGGACCATACAGAGTCATGAAAGATTTGAACCCCTTGTTCTGCCTCCTGAAGGATGGCAAAATAAGGGGCATGGCTGGGAGGTCCTGGGTTAGACTGTTTTATCCATTTGTAGAAATAAGTAAGTATGAGAGCTATGTGAAAGGTACTATTCTACGCACTTTAAAATATGAACTCATTGAATCCCCAGAAACAATCATATGGGGGAGATTCTAATGTTTGCCTTGTTTTACAGATTGGGGAAAGCGAAGCACAGAGAAGTTAAGTGACTTGCTCTACAACACACAGCTAGTAAAATGCAGAGATCTGGCATTCTGGCTGCAGATCTTACTTCTTTGGTCATCTTGGTAATCTTTTTATATCACATGGCTTCTTTGGTGATTTAACAAATAACTGTTGTTCCATTAAAGGTTAAATTTCTTGAATCTAAATCTTGGTAAAGAAATAATGTCAATTTTCGGAAGAAGTAATTGTCAAATGCAGTGATGATATAGGAAAGTAGGTATTGTGGTTTCACAAAACATTGTTCTCTAAATAACATAACCTTTCGTTGATTCTTTCTTATTTAGCTCTAAGTTTGACATCCACTTCCAACCGAATTCCACAGACCTGGTCATCAGCTATATTGGAGGCTTGGAAGACAAATGAGAAAGGAAAGAGATAGGCCTGATTTTTCTTTCATTCATTCATTCATTCATTCACTCATTCAACAGCTACTGCCTCCTCCTCCCTTCCAGGCCTCTGTACT
Source organism: Macroglossus sobrinus (assembly GCA_004027375.1). NCBI lineage: Eukaryota > Metazoa > Chordata > Mammalia > Chiroptera > Pteropodidae > Macroglossus > Macroglossus sobrinus. The sequence continues at coordinate 695,802 of PVKZ01000211.1, forward strand.
GGACTCTGAGGCCAAGAAATGACCCAAAAATGAGTTCTGCCCTCAGAGAGCTTACAGTCCAGTGAGAGTTAACAGACACAGGAAATGACACATATTGGCACTGCGTAATTGCCCATCTCTCCAGACTGATGGCATTTGTCTTATTCACTTCTCTATCCTCCATAGCACAGTATCTGGCACATGTTAGGTCCTCAATAAATGTTTTCTGAATGAATGCAAAGGCTTCATAGAGGAAGTACCGTTTGATCTGGAACTTTGACAGGTGAAGAGAGGGAAGTGGGATGCCGCCTCAAAAGTGACAGGGTCACTTTAGAAAGATCATCCTGGCAACTGTGTGGAGGATGATGGTTCTGGGTGAAATGGGCAACCAATGAGAAGGCTGGTGCAGAGTCCAGGGAAGAAAGGCTGGTAGCCTGGATCAAGGCTTTAGCACCAGGGACAGAAAAGGCCTGAAAGAGATTCAGAAGGGATTGACTAGACTTGGGGAGTGTGGAACAGGAGCAAGCAGGGGTCATGGGTTGTTTGTGTGTCTGGTGGAGGGGGCAGGTTGGAGAGCCGTGGCAGGAAGTTGAGGTCTATTGAGCAAAATTTTAGGACAGAAAGACCTCCCAGTTCCCTCAAATCAGAGCCCATCTTTGGTGTCGTTTCTCCCACAGGGAAAGAGAACCATCAGGGCAAAAGCCAGCCGAGTATAAGTAAAAAACTCTGCCTCACCTTTCCAGTTTTCTGGGGCCCCCAAGGAGTGAGGGTTGGCCACAGAGGCACTGTCAATGCCAAGACCTGGCATTAAGGTTACAGGAAAGCAAAGTCCCTTTGAAACCAACCTTCTGATTCTTGCTCAGCAGCACACAACACAGGCCATGAACCCCTTCTTCTATTTTATTTTTCTTAGTATATAACATATATAAAGTACATGAAGTCCCCTAAGGTTAAGGTAGATCTTGATGAATTTTTACCCATGTAATCACCAATCGGATTTAGATATAGACCTTTTCCAGAACTTAGACAAGTCCCTCTTGCTCCTTTCCTATTTCTACTCCCCCTCCGACCCAGGTAACTGCTATTCTGATTTCTATCACAATAGATCAGTTTTGTCTGGCCTTGAACTTTTTATGAATGGGAATTTACAATATCTACTGTTTGTGTCTAGATTCTTTTAGTCCACATACTATATGTGATATTAATCCATGGTGACATGTGTGTCAATATTTTGTACTTTTATTTGTAAAACATAGTATTCCATTGGATGAACATGCTATAAATTGTTTATTAATTCTTGTGTTGATAGACATTGGGCTATTACTTTTGAGCTATGAATAAACCTATGAAGATTATTGTGCAAGTCCTTTTACAGACATAGGCACTCATTTATCTTAGAATAAATCTAGGAGTGAAAATTCTAGGTCATAGCATAGTTATATGTTTAGGTTTAGTAGAAACTGCTGATTTTCTGAAATGGTTGTACCAGTTTTTTTTCTCACGAGCAGTGTGCAAGAATTTCAGTTGTTCCACATCCTTGTCAACACTTAGCCCCTTCTCTTTTTCTAAATAAGAGTTTCCACTATAAGACTTCTCTTTTCCTCCAGTATTGAATATTGGGTGTTCCTGGCATAGGTGCATTGATCCATAAGCAGCAATATAGTAAGAGCATCCAGTTTATGTGAGCCTCAGTTAGATAAGACATCTTCTTGATGTGGATGTGACCCCAGGAACTGGCATAGCCATCGTATGACCATGAACATGAAACCAATATGAGGACAGCAGAACAGAGAAAGAATAAACCTGAGATGAAATGTCCTTGATGACTTTGCCAAGCTACTCAATTAACCAGCCATCGAGAGGCAGTCTACTTATTTTTTAAGCCAATTCATTTGTTTTGTTTTGTTTTGTTTTTTGGGGGGGTGTTGAACTTGCAACTTAAAAGATATAGTTCATAAACCCTCCTTGTAACCAAATTAAATGGTGCCATTTCTTTCCCCACAGTAGTCAGCCCTACTGAGCTCTCTCTCCTTCTTGAAGCCTTCTCCCTGGGATCCCATTCTCACCTGGCCCTCCTCCTACCCCACTGATCACTGCTTCTCAGCCTCCATTCTTGGCTCCTCCTAGTCTGCTTACTATTTTATCCACCTTCCCTCCCTTGGGATCTCATCCAGTGCCATGACATATCACCTATGAGCAGATGTTACTCACCTATGTATCTCCGGACTTGACCTCTCTTCTGAGTTCATCTCATATAAAACTGCCTATTTACCTTCTCCACCTAGGTGCTGCCCAGGCATTTCAAATTTACCTCTTGAAGCCAAACTATTGATCTTTCCCCCCAATCTGATCCTTTTTCAGGCTTCACCACCTTAGTCAAGGGCTCTTTCACTCCTTCATACTGAAGTCAAAAGCCAGGTGTTATTGCTGATGCCTCAGCACTTACCCACACCCAATCTTACACCCTTTACTTCTCTACCTCCCCAAGCCACCACCCTCTGAATCACTTTACACTTGGATAGCTGCAATAGCCTTCTAACTGGTTTCCACACACTCACTCGCAAGTGCTTTCCAAGCCATGCAGCCCAGATGGCCTTTCAGAAACCTGAATTTGGTATTATTCCCCTGATGAAAACAGCAACTCATTACTCTCAAGATAAATTCCAAATTCATTAGGGACCTCTACCTGCACTACTTACCTCCCGCCCTTATCCTGTTCCTTCCCACCTCCACATCTGGGACAAGTGATTCTTTCTGCCTAGGACATTTCCCCTATCACTCTTGTCTTGTTCAACTCCTACTTGTCCAAGGTCTCTCAGCCTAAATCCCAGCTTCCCAAGGAAGGGACACCCTCACCCCTCATCCTACATTAGGACTCCATTAACTTTTTATAACATTCTTTACTTTCTCCCACAGCACTTCTCATGATGCATAATTATATATTAATTCAATTAAAATGATTTATAGTGATTATTTGATGACTCTTTCCTCTCCCTTCCCCCAACACTCTCACTAGACTGGCAGAGCCTTGAGGTTAGAACAGTGCCTATGTCACTCTCCATTCTACCCTCCCACCTTTAGCACTGAACTTAACATAGTAAGCACTCAAGGAATGTTCTTAATTAGCTAGTAAAAGAATACACTGACTCAATCGCCCTAACAACCCTGTGAGACAGGCATTTCTTCAGACCTGGGGAAGCTGAACGTCGGAGTAGGCAAGTGGCTTGCCGAAGGTATAGGGCAAGGGTTGAAGTAAGGTCCTGAGCCCAGGTCTGGTCCTAAATCCTGAACCCGGATTTTCCCGCTCCTGAGCTTTGGGCCCTCAGTGAAAAGGCCAGGAAGGGGGCGGACTTTGAGTTACGATAAGGTTTTTTTTCGGAGAGTACACAGGTCATGCACGTGGACCATAGGTAACAGTAGCTCACCTACAAAGAGTAAGACGCGCCCCGTCAGTTCTCAAAGAGTAAAGATCACAATCTGCTGCATATGCATGAGGGGACCATGGGCCCGAGATTCGGGGACTGTCCAGGTTTCGCCTGATTAAAAATTCTTCGGTCTTGAAGGCTTCGGAGCCTCCAGAGTTCCGTACACGTAGGTAGAAAGTTTTCAAAGGGTCATCTGGGGCGGATATTTAGGGGATTTTGGTCGAGAGAGACCCCAATTTGTGCCATATAATCAGGCGTCTGAAGTAGACAGCTCAATCCCAGAAGGGGTCCTCGGCTGGTAGGACTAGAAGACGAAGGGGGCGTCTCCTCTGTTTCCTGCGGAGTCCGTGGCGAGCTGTGGTGGAAGCAGGCTGCGACAGCGAAAGCGACAGTGTTTTCGGCGCCATGGCAGGGCTAGCAGGTACCGTGGTGTCGGCCTCTTGGGAGCGGGATGAGAGGTCCTCAATGAGTCCTCGCCGCCATGTTGTCCCTTTGGGGTCACCTTAGGCGTCTCTCGGTCTCTCTCTGGGGATTTCCTTCCTCACCCTCGGGTCCACTTATGTTCACGTGACTGTCCTGTTTGACCCCTGCCTGGGCCTCGGGGGTCCCTTTCCGGCTCCAGGGCGGGTCACGGGACTTTTGGGTTCTCGTTCTGGCCTCCAAGGTCAGCACTCGCCAGTCTGCTCACGGCGTGGGGCAGGCAGAGCATGGGAGCGCGGGGCTGGGAGGGCGCGACTATCCGTCTTCAGCACTAGGGCCCATGGCAGAGGACCCAGTTTCTGAGAGGCCTGTCACTCTTGTCTCCGCCACTTTAGCCTCATTTTTACATCAGAAGGAGCGTGGAGGAGAAGGGAGAAAAGAGTCTCTTGCCCTGGGCCCCCTCTTTGGTGTCCGGGATGATAGGTCGGCTCTCTGCTTTGAGTCTCGGGTGCTTCTTACCCCCTCTAACTTTACATTAAATCAGGGCGCCTGTTCTCTTCTTCAACCTATATGGGGAGTGGCCTTCAAGGGCAACTGAAGGAGCGGAATGGCTAGCACACTAATGGCCTGGAAAGAATGGGGGATGGGGAACAGTTGCTTTTTCCTTCCCCCTTCCAAACCATCTTTAATTTCCTTCTAGGCCTCCGTGTTTCTTTTCAACGCTTAAATGTTGGAACAGATGGGTCTGTCCTAGGAAAGAAATGGTCTTTCTTGTTTATAGATTTGGATCGTGTTTTATCCCTTTCAGGGAACTGATGTGTTGGGGACAGCTTCTCTTTGCCCTGCCTGACTTGGTCCAACCATCCCCTCAGCCTTCAGGACAGCAACACCAAAGCCAGAATAAAAAAAAAAAAAGTTCCAGCTTAAGTGCTGATGCCAAGTGTTAGATCTTGTTTGTTTTAAATTTGAGAATAATTAATGTCAAGCAAATCTGTTAAAAGATTCAGAGCTCTGGTCGGTTTCCAGTGACCAGATCAATTCCATATCTGAAATTGTTCTTGTTAGAATTGCTGCCAGAAACAGTTTGACCTTTTATCTGTAATGTGTTGTTTCAAAGAGGAATTTGAAATCTGCATTTGACCATCTCTTTGTTGTTGTTCTCTCATATTTGAAACATATGCATTCCATTCAAACCTGTCACTGTGTAATATACCTAGGACCATGTGTTGCCTGCCCCCCAACTTCCTGTTCTTGGAATGCTCAGGAATCTGGATCCTGCTGCGGTATGGGGCCTATGGAAGGGAGAAAGGAACAGAGGGAGGGTGAACAGGATTCTTCCCCAAGAAGATGGTACAGGTCTCTGGGGCATATAGAGGAAGTTAAAAGGTCACTAGGGGAAAAGATACTGTTCTTAGACCAATGTTTTGTGCATGTGTATGTGTGTGTGTGTGCATGCGCTCACATTTAAATCTCTAGGAGTAGAACAAATGCAAATTCAGACTCTCACTGTAGGGTGCTGGCTCCTGAGTAGATACAAGTTTGAAAATAGATGTTTAGCAAAAGGCTTTCAGCAAACCTTCACCCTTACCCAGCCCATGTGTAATAAACTTGCTGTCCTGCAACTGAAACTCAAGAAACTTGTCCTCCCTGCCCTTTCTTCAATTATAATCCAAATACCCAAGATTGAGTTAACAGTGTCACACAACACCCCACACCTCTAAAAGTCATGCTACTCTAACTCCCATGGGGCTTAACTTCAAATGGTTAAGCTAAGAAACTAACATCCTTCTTGGGGCAGTCTTGCCTGTTGCTACAGCCCCATCCTTGGCCCTGTGGGCGCAAAACCTTGTGGGAGTAGTAGAGACAGTTTAGGGAAAGGGGAGGCCTGTGGACTAAGGACTTTGCAATAAAACTAATCATTTTCAACTCCCATTGCCCCCATTAGAATAAAATGTTTTAATGGTATTGTTTCTGGAAAAATTATAAACAAGATGTGTTTGAACCAGACTTCTAGGCATTACACGTGAATAGGAGAATCCATTCCTTCTGCCTTCTCTGTTGGGTTATGTTTGTTTGCTGCCAAAACATGAGGGTTCTGGGATCGGGGAAGTGGACGTTGCTCACTCAAGCCCATCTATGAGTGCAGGCCACCAGGTTAGCCCCAGGTTAGTCATCTCACCATACCATGCATGCTCTGAGTCTTGCTGATGGATGGATGGATGAATGAAAGAAGCCCCACAGGTGGGCTTTGCCAAGATCATCTGGAAAGCCCTGGGGCTTCCAGCAGTCTTTTGCCTTTTAAAGAGGGCACAGGAGGCTAAAGGGACCTGCTGTGTCCAGAGCAACCTGACCCTTCTATTCTGCTGCAGCCCATCTCCCTGAACCCAGCTACCTTATAACTGGGCTGAGGTTAGAGCACCTGGGGTAGTGGGGCTGTGGGCACACTCCCCGAAGGCTCTGAGGGGAGGAGCAGCCTTCACTGAGAACTCATGTTAAAATATGTTCATGAATCTGGAGATTTAGTGTGGAAAACCACAGAAACTCCCAGACTTGAGGCGTGGGAGTTTAGGCTTCAGAAGGGAGATATGGGCATTGCCTGCTGATAAGTCACCCTAGGACAAGAAGAGACCTGCCTCACCTTCAGGCTATGATGGAAGCTGGAGCCGCCCAGCCTAAAAAAGATGGTTTACACAATCCCCATTGGTTCTGAGTCCTGATTGCCATTTTGACAGAATGTTTCTGGTATGTTAGGGTTCACTGGGATCTTAGCAGCCCTTTTACAGAGGGGAACTGAAGGTGAGGGGTAGGAAGTGACCTGTCCAGGTTCCCTGGGCTAATTGATGGCAAAGCCAATACCAGGACTGAGGTCATCATCTTCCACCCTCATAATTCTCTGATGCTGAACTGAAGTTATAGGTGCCTCTAGAGGTGCTGGTGATTAGGTTGTGAAATGCAAGAGGCTTGCTTAAGGAAGGGAAACATTAGGCTCAAGGGGGCGACATGCTTTGTGCTCTAGAATTGTCTGTGACAGCTGTGACTAAGGGATTTGAAGAAGTGGCAGAGAGAGATTTATGGTCCTCCAACTCCCTCAGTATTGATTCAGAAACAGGTGTATAGTGACAGGGACATGAAAAGCCACAGACAAGGCCAAACAGGTGGCAGGGCCATTTGGTGAGGCAGTCAGCTGACCTCATGTAAAAGGAACCCTGACTCATTGAGGAGTGGGAGAGGGGAGAGAGAAGCCTGGACTTGAGCAACCAGTTCACCCACCCACCCATCCTGACATGAAGGCAGTGAAGAGCCCAGGGCCAGGGACCTGGTAAGCACCCATAGTATGGAGTCTAATACTGGGGGAAGCAGAGAACCCAGTAATGGAGAGAGTGAGTTGGGAGTGGCTCCTAAGGGTAGTGGAGGAGCCCCTGGAGAATAGCAAGGCCAAACACAATGCCCTTGTAGTGGTCCTGGTAAAGGTTATAGGGGCCTGGAGGGATGAGCTAGGCAGGGGAGGCACCACAGCTCATGCTTATTCCATAGTCATTGTTTAAGCCAATGCCTACCCTGCCCAGAGCTCAATTTCTTGGGGCTCCTGAATGGAGAAAAGGCTGTGTGTTCTGAAGTCCAGATAACCAGCCCCCACTTGGTGCCTATTTTTAGGACTACTCCCATCATTCCCCTCCTCCCATATTTCTCATTGAGGACCTGCCAAGGCTCCTTATCCCAGGACAAGTGAAGGCACCCACCCCTCTAAGGAGGGGAAGGTGGTCCCTTATTCTGAGACTACAAGTGAAGACCTTTTCTTTGGGGAAGAGGATGTGGTTCTTTATCTCAGGACAGTGTTGAGATGGAACCAGGTATGTGAAAGTCACAGTTTATTTCCATTTTGTTGCCTCCTCCGCCTCCTTCCCTCCTTTTTCCCTCCCAAGTAGTGTGCCCACTCCTTAATGGGCACATCAGCCCAGTCTTAGAAGTATGTGTTGAAGCTGCAAAATTAGTTAAGAGAGACAACTTTTTGGTGTGCCTCCACCACCCTGCAGGATCCTGGGACACTGCGAGATGGGGGAGGTACTGTTTTTATTTTTTGTAGAGGTGGTCCCTGTCCTCCAGGAGCTTACAATCTAGCTGGGGAAACACAACTAATGCACACTTACACAATTAATACAATTAGCATTTACCACAATATTTACCACAATTGCGTGAGACCAAGGAAAAGCAAGATCAGTGAAGGGCTGGGGGCTCGGAGAAGGTGTTTTAGTAAAGATGGGATTCGTTTACTGGTTTAATAGGTCCGAATTGAGTGACACATTTCTTTCAGGTGGGGAGGGCTTGGGAGGCAGTGAAGGGGAAGGGGAATCAAGGGAGCAAAGGCGCAAGGCTGGAATGCACATGCCGTAGGCAAAGGACAGTAAGAGGGTCCCATTCTATTTCTTAACCCTTCTTCACCCACTCCCTCCAGTCCTGCCACACAGGCACGCAAGTTGGTGCCTTGTCTGCTGCTCGGAGATTCAGGGCTGCTGGCTGGTGATGTTGGAATGTCCATTCTGCTGGCTGGTGTGGTTGTCTGGATCTCTGTGTTGGAGCCTGCTGGCATGGCCGTGGTTGTGGGGCTGGATGTCGCTGTCCCGACTTGGTCCAGAGCAGAATGCCTATGCCCAAATCTCAGAGATCTGCTCCCCCCAACCCCCCTCCTCCCTCCACCCCGCCCCAGAGTGGGACGGGTGCAAAGGGGGTGGGAAAGGATCTGATGTTGTTGTCATTGTCGGTGCTGCTTCTCAGGGGGGCCTGCCAGCCCCTCACTGACCTTGGCAGGTGCTCCTCTGGCGAGAGAGCACAGGGGACCCCCCATTCCTGTGCGGCACTGGCTCCCATGCTGGACGAGATGCACAGGAGCACCTGATGACACCGCCGCCCAGGGCTGGGGGCTGGGGCCTCAGTTGGGGGCTCGCCGGCGCTCTCCCAACACCTGCCGTCCGGTCCTGGACACGGTGTATGCCAGCTTCTGCAGGGAGTACCTGAAAACCTGTAATGAGAGACCCAGGACCTACCTTTAGAGGGTGGCATCCACAGCCTGTCTACAGCACTGCTGTGCCCACCCCAGCCCCACCCTCTGCCCTGCCTGCCTGTCTCACTAGGAGAGGCTAGCAAGGGGGCAGCTTGTTCAGGAGTCAGGACAACTGGAGCTTTTCCAGATGTGCTGAAGGCTGCATGGTAGCAATCTGACTGGACCCATAACTTAGGTATACCTCACTAATTGCAATGCACTGGGTCCTTGGAGGATTTTGAAATCCTCCTACTCAGTAAATGCAACATTACAGGAACACCTAGAAGGAAATATGTGATCCCTTTGGCAAAGGATTACTTTAGCAGGGAATTCTTCCTGCAAAAGGGTGCTTTTAGAGTAAATCATTTCATGGGCAAAGCGTTTTCTTTTGGTTTCTTTATACACACAGTACTTTACCTCTTTTCTTTTTTTAATAAAGTGAATTGGGGGTTTTTTGGAAGCGCTTTTTTTCTCTTCCATTTTTCCAGCGAAGAGCCTTTTCTTCTTAATTGTCTTACTCAAAGTGCTTTTATTTGGTTCATTTTTTTCTTTTAGTTCCTTTGTTTAATTTTTTTTCTGCAGTGCGCTTTTTATCTAATGCATTTTTTTTTCTGCCAAGTGCTTTTGTCTGATTTATTTTTCCTGCAATGCGCATTTTCTTGAATTAATTTTTTTCCCCGCGAATTACTTTTCTTCTAATAGGTTGTGGATTGGGGTTTTTTTTGTTTGTTGAGAAGGGCTTTTTTCTAACTTATTTTTTGTCCCAACCCCGCAAGCTCTATTTTTTTTTTAAGAAAATTTCCCCGCAATGCGCAATTTTTCAAGGCGAAAAATTTTCGCTAGGTGAGCTGTAAAGTCTCTTCGCAAAAACAGAAGTGCCCCGCCTCCCTCCTGGGGTCGAGTCTGGATATAGCGGTTTTCTCTTACCACGCTGGTCGCTAAGAGCCTCGGCGTTCGTCGGCGGCTGGCGCCCGCCGCGCCCCAACTCTTTGTTCCCGGCCAGGCGCGGGCGCACCGAGAAGGGTCTGTGCTGGGAGGAGGGCTCAGGGTGGGGGCGCGTGGTGCCGGCCGCGGCACTCGTGCACAGGGATCGCGGCAATCAGGATAGGACAGATCGTGGAGACGGCAATTGCGACGTGGGCTTGCCGGTCCAGGGGGCGCACATCGGGACCCCTCTCCCACCCAGAACCTGGGCACACTTACCTGCAGCAGCACGCGGAAGATGTACCAGCCAATGATAAGCAGTTCAGCCGAGGCTGCCGCCACTGCCGCCATGGTTCCGAGTACGCTGGATGGGTAGTTGAGAGCGAGTGCTGCCGAAGGCCGCGGGTTTGCCGAGGGCCGCTGGTCTCTCGGAGTCCGCTGTTGGGCGCACCGCTGCAGCCGCCGCGGCCGCGCCTTAAGTAGCCACCCGCCACCAGACTGCGCATGCGCGCTTGGGGGGGGTTCCATAAGGAGGAGTAGCCGAGGGCACTCCTCATTCGTCAGAAGAGGAAAAAAAATAATCCATCTGTGCTTTCTACCGACCCCCGCCTCCCGAGTTTCATCTTATCCCCTTTCCAGAATATTCTGCCGTGCCCGCTTTTGAATTTTAGTGCAAAATGAAGGGGAGTTGCAACTGTGAGTAGCACATCTAACAAGGGTAGGAGGTGCACGCCTCTTGGTGCAGGACCTTTCTCTTCAAGCCCAGTGCCCAGTGTCATACCACAACCCACCTTGGCCACAGAAGGAAACCTAATTTAGAGAGTGATCATCTGCCCCACACAGCAAAAAAAGATGCACCTTCCAGGAACCCTGGATTCACAGTCCCCTGCTCAGCACTCCGTTTTTGATATTACATGTGTTGTAAGCCCATGTCTTCTGCTTCACGAGAGTCTCTGAGTGCCTACCTAACTTTTCCATGATCACTCGAATCCCGCTTCTTAATGTTACTAGGTCTACGGCAATGGTGATTATGGGGAGCCTAGCGAAGGCACTAAACTTTAGGGAAAGTGATAGTCACCAGGTATCTACCCGGTGGGAGGGATGCAGGAGGGTTTGGCGCCTTTGATTACGCGGACAGGATAGATTGAGCTCTCCCAAGAAGTGGTCGGAATGAGCTCTGGGGTAGTTTGCTGCTGGACAGGTCATTTCAACCTCTGAAGAAGACCTACTACCCCCAGGCCCTGGTAGGTCTTCTTCAGCCCGCAAGATTTTTTGTACCCGTTGCGGTGGGTGGCTGGAGCCGGGTTTTACTACCACCACCAGAGGGTTGTGGCTGCCACAGCTCGATTTCCAAGCATAGCGGGAAGACCTGAACGCGGTCTGTGAGCACAGCCCTGCACACCGGTAGCCGGCCGTTGGAGAGCACTTCTCTCCAGCAAGCTTCCTGCCTGGCACAGGGGTCAAATGGCATTTGCCCCTATGTAGGTAAAAAATTAATTTTGATTATAAGCTCACAGAGGTCAGGTTCTATACAGTGTCAGCCAGCATCAAGTGAGGTCAGTTTGGATGAAGTAGCATGGTGATTTTTTTTCTACATCGACTTTCCAAGAAGTTGGCTGGTTTTGGCAAAATGATGCCAGGCTATTTGAAAAAGGCAAGCTCATTCCAGGCTGCCATCTTAAAACAAAATATTTGGTGGTGTTGCTGCTGCTGCAGCTTCCTAGAGCTTGCGAAGATCCATTGCTTGCAATCTTTGGCTGGCAGTGTTCAGCCACTAAACTGCAAACTGCTGTGCTCTCCACTGAGCACCTGCTGTGCGACAGAACCCTGTGGGGCACAGCATGGAGCCCATAGCCATCCGGTGGCAACCACAGGACGGTATTGTGAGGTCTGGACCCGTTGAGGACGGGCCGCAGCCCCAGGAGGCGATACATGATCTCTACTGGGCAGGGCCCAGGCAAAGCCAGTCCACTGTGCGGGACCTGCTGGAAGAGCCCTCTGGTGGAGCCCCAGAGAATCCCAGGGGAGACATCCCAGGAGGCTTCTTGAAATGGTGACTTGGAGAGGAGTAGACTTCCATGGGTGGGCAGGGAGGAAAGGGCATTCACATTTGCTGTTGTTAACCATGATCCATTTTCCCAAATAAGTATACATTCTGTTCCTGTTTTTTTTTTTGTTTTTGTTTGTTTGTTTGTTTGTTTGTCTGTCTGTTTTTGTCTGTTTGTTGTGTTGACTTTTCAGGATCCCTGCTGCCTTGGTGATCCCGGGCTGACAGCCAGAGAGCACAGCGGCTCAGCTCCTGCAGAGTGAGGGTTGAAGAAAGCAGAGGGCAGCCGCCCACACCCACTGGCTCCCATTAGGTCGGTTCCTGCAGCGGTGCCCGGCGGCCTTGGCGAAGGCCCTGCCCGGCAGAGATCATGTATTGCCTCCAGTGGCTGCTGCCCGTCCTCCTCATCCCCAAGCCCCTCAACCCTGCCCTGTGGTTCAGCCACTCCATGTTCATGGGCTTCTACTTGCTCAGCTTCCTCCTGGAGCGGAAGCCTTGCACAATTTGTGCCTTGGTTTTCCTGGCAGCCCTGTTCCTCATCTGCTATAGCTGCTGGGGAAACTGTTTCCTGTACCACTGCTCTGATTCTCCACTTCCAGAATCAGCACACGACCCCAGCGTTGTGGGCACCTAACAGCTTGCCCAGTTAGCTTTCCAAGGAAGCAGAAGACGGGAGGGGAGGCATTGACATAGGTCATAAAGCATTGGAGTTTCAAATCCCGCAGTCAGCGGGTGCCACATTCCTGACGGCGCCTTTTTGGCCTGTGATGTTTTATCCTTATAATGTGAATAATAGCACTGACCAGTGCTTTTATTGTAGAGTCCTATAGTCGTGGGTGGTCTTGTGGTTGTATGTGTTCTGTCCCCATCTTGGTTTCAGCTGGCAGGATGGCCACCCCCCTCGCCTCATTCCTATGAGGAATCTGCACCCATCCTGGTCAACCACCCCAGCATGACCTGGGCAGATAAAATGCCAATCTCACTGTCACCTTCGTTACCCCTACTTGTCAGGGTCTCCTCCCTTTCCAGAATGTCCCCAACTCCCCAGTCCCTCTCCGGGTTTCCCTTTAGTTCTCTTCTACCCCTTTCCTTTTTGGAGGAGCACCTGTCCAAGACAGGGCTCATTTTTGCACTTATCTCTAATTTAAAGAGATTGCTGACGCCCAAGAGCCTCGCTTTTTCATCCTCCTTTCCCTGGTCAGCAGGCTAGACAGAAACATGTCTTGAGTGTTTATTGTTCACAGATCTCCAGTATTTTTTCCACTTGATTTTTAAAAAAGAGAGAAATAATGGATACATCTTGCTTTTTCACCTCAGTGGTTGGGCTCATGCTCAGCCTCATCTCCTTTGCCCTTTGTCCTGCCTTCCTCAGCTGTCCCGAGGAGGGGGGACTCATCGTGTCTCCTATGCATGCTCTGCAGGATTGAGGTGTGGCGTGTTCACATAGATCTAGCAGTCCCCAGCCGAGTGAGTGGGAGAGTACTTGCGTGGTCCATAACAGCCACAATCCCCTTGATAGGTGTTTAGATATTTTTTTGGTGTGCTGTACGTGTGTGTATAACGTATACAAATACATGTGTATATTCCTTTTAAAGAAGCTTTATCGAACGTGTTCGGATTTTGAGGTTTAGCAATAGCTAGCTATAGTAGGTGCCGCTGCAGTTTTTATTTAGCATGGGGATTGCAGAGTGACCAGCACACTGGACTTCGAGGTGATTCAGACAAGACAAAGGAGAGAAGTGGCCATCGTCCTCATGCCAGGAGCTCCTTCAGTCCTGCACATATAGACTGTACATTATGAAGAATACACAGGAAGACTTTGTGGCTGTCACTTGCTTTTTTCTTTATCTGCGCTTCAATAACAAGTGTTGGCACATGAGACTTTCTCCTGGTCCCTGCTCACTTGGGATCAATATGGTTGTCCTTCCAGTCTAAACCATCCATCTTTCTCTTGCCTGAACAGGGAGGGAGGTGGGCCAGGTAAAGGACAGAACTGGAGGCAGTCCACCCAGAAAATGGGACCGCGAGGCCACACTTGTGGAACATTTGGACTGCTATTCTGGAGCTTTTGTTTCTGGTGTGTTCATTGCACAGCTGTTTGAAATGTTTAATAAAGCTTTATAAACTTTACTTTGTGGTTTTATATGGCTGCAGTCCATTTGGGTCGTGGTGTTGGATTTCTAACTTGGTGTGGGGCAGGAGGTAGCATGGAAGGGCTGAGTCCTTGGTGCCAGAGTACCTTAGCCCAAAAATTTGATCTGCTCTCTGGAGAGCAGATGGTGAGGTTTGGGAAGGGGGAACAGGACAGGCCAGGCGCTGAACAGGAGGGAGTCTGAAAGTTTTTAGAGATGAGACATTTGCGTTTCTCAGCTCCCATGGCTTCTCGCCTGAAACTGTTTCCCTCCATAGGAGATTTGAGTAACCGATCCCTTGACAAACAACTTAAGACAGCTGGAGCTCTAATAATCAAGGATTTTTATGGTGCTGCTTTTGAAGTAAAAATAAAGTGAAACCCCTTTATGATATTTCAAGTGGAAAAATAAATAAGGCTGGCCATCCAACCTGGGGGCCTAAGGCAGTGGCTGGAAGCGTGACAGCGATGCAGTTCAGTGTCGTCGATGTCCACGTGCTCTCATGGCTGTGACCTTTGAGACAAAGCAGGGTAGCTTATCAGGGCCCTGTGCTGGGTGTCTACCTCTCAATCTCTCCTCTTTTCTAGAAAATGTAACAGAAGTACTACCTGTCCAAGGCACAGAGGGTTTATTGAGATAACAGTTGTGAAAGGGCTTTAGTAATTTCATTAAAAGTTCACTCGTTTTACCTAGATTTTTAATTTCTATAATGTTTTATGTCGTTTTCTCTCCATTTAAATCTCCCCATTGATTATCAGTTTTTTATTTTTTTCATTCTTAGTGTTGCTATCAGTGCTTTCTCTTCATTAAAACTTGCCAAAATTTATCCATTTTAAAGATAATTTTCAAAGAAGGACATTTTGATTGATTATATCTGCTGAGTATTTTTCCTATCTGATTCTCTAGTGCTTTTATCTGTGAATTCTTTTCTGGGTTCCTGGATGTATTTCATGTTTCAGCAACATCTTGACAAGCTAAGGAATCATACATGTGGAAAAGATGTTTTTTTCAGCAAACACTGAGCCCCTGTACTGTGCTTGCTGGGGATTTCAGGGGCACGACCTAGGCCTGACTCTCCAGGACCGCATGATTCTCGCCTAGTGGGAAGACTTAAGAAAATAGACAATTGCAAATTCCAAAAACAAACAAAATGGCTTTTGTGGCTCCACTCCCGTGGAGGCACCTGGATGATAAATGAAGCCAAGATTATTGCTTATTTTGCTCTCCCTTAGAAAGCAGCTTTCTGTTGTAGGTCAAGCCTGCTTTGTGACTCTGTTAAGAGTCACAAACAGGCCTCCCTCCAAAAGATTTCTGACTTTGCAGCGGGGAGCCTGTAGCCCACCCACTCCCAAGGTGACTGTCAAATCAGCATTATGTTTGCCCAACAGTGCTTTCCACCTTGCCAAGGCAGCACTGGAAGCACCCTGCCCCACTTCCTGAAATGCATTTCAGGAAAATGACAAGTTGATACCTCTTGGCCTTGGAAACTCATGCTCTGCAATTCTGCTGGTCTCTGGGCTTCTTTAGGAACTGATATGTGCCCTCCTCTGCACCTCAGTTTCCTTATAGGTAAAATGTGGTGTTAGGCCCAAACACCGTCTTCCTAGCCATAATATACTGGCAACCCTTTCTCCTAGGATCTTAGGGTCCTCCTGGATACACTTGAGAAAGGTGACTGAGCTCTGGGAAAGTGGCAGTGCCCTTGCAGAACAGCCTGTGTATGCTTCATGCTTTAGCCTGTGTACCATGTGAGCCCAGATATTCCTTTGTCAGGAAGCTTTCTTGAACTTCATCCATCTCCCTGGAGGTCCATTTGCCTAGAGTACTTTACTTGGCCCTCTGTCAAGTGCTAGTGTTAGTAGTGCTAGGCAGACTTTCTCTTCCATAGTGACTGGGCTCCTCCTATCTCCCAAGGGGGACTGAAGTATCAATCAGCAGTTCCTTGTCAGAATCCCATGCAGGACTGGGCTTTGGAGCCATATGGTTGACAAGGTGGGCAGTTCATGCCATCAGGGAGCCATCTGAGCTAATAAGAAAGGGATGATATTGCCACATATAATGATAATCCCACAAATATAAATATATATTGATACTTATATAAAACTGTGGATTGTGACAGGTGCTATAAGAATAGTCTAAGAGGGGATCTGATGTAGGCTGGGGAAGATTGATGTTTGGGCTAAGACCTGAGGACAAATATAAGTGATTGAGCAATGAAATAATAAATGAGATGTTATTTCCCACCATCTAATCAAGGATCTCTTTGCTTCCAGATAAAGAGACTAGGCTGAAAGTAAAATGAAGGACCACCAGTGTCTGGTTACCCTAGAATCAGAACCTTTTAAAAAGACTTCTTGGGATAGAGATCAGTCTATTTAAAGCTAGAAAACTGTGTTGAGAGATAATTGAGAAGATCTAAGACTGACATGGTGGTGGCAGACCCAAAACAATCCCGAGAACTCTTCAGTTTCCAGCTGACTGGAACCATCCCAAACACGGATCTAATGAGAATAGAACATCATTCAAGGTGGGATTCTTTCACTAGGGAACAGGTTAGCATTTGAGCAGTGAAAGCAGCAGGGCTGTTGAGAAGGTCATTGCCCTGTCTAGATCATTGGGAATGAGGAGAAGTGGCTCTAAGGAGAGATGGTGGGTGATGTGGTAAGTGACACAGAGAAGCTAAGCTGGAGAGGGAGGAGATCAGAGAAAGATGATAGAAGGAAAGCTGACTCCCATTGAATAGCTGCAAGAAAGGAGGCCAGAGAAGTATTGTCACCTGTGTCCAGTTGGCTGGCAGAGACAGAATCTAGTCTCCTGGCATCCAGTGCAATATTCACTCTTCACCCACCACCCCCTCATAATGGGCGAAAGGGTCACTGCTCTGACAAGAAGGAAGAGCTAAGAAGTGCTCATCTCAGCAAGTGATGAAACTGATCCTGATTGTGAGAGGCTTGTCTCAGCCCAGCACCTTCCTACCCCCAGTGTATTTCTGGAAGCTAGAGGGGCAGAGTTTGGTCTGCTAGGCTTGCGGGGAAGAATTCCATATCTTGAGAAAAACTTTTATTATAGAGCAGGCTCAAGGTGAAGGAGAGAAGCTGGCGGAGGAGCAGCTAGACGCTTCAGGCAGAAGTCCTTGGTCTCCCTTTGGGCTTTTGGGACTCAAACAAGAGGTGAACTTGGGGAACAGTTTAGGACTGATGAACCTTAAGAAGAGAGGCTTCTGGGAGCCCCAGGCCCTATGTCATCACCTTTGTGACTGCCTTCCTGAGCCTTAGTTGTTTCACTTGTAACATGGAGATCATGCACTGTAGCCTGGCTCAAAGTGAAGTTTTTACAAATGTTACGTTCTCTCTTCTGTGTCCCACCCCCACCGACCTTTATTGGGCTCGGACTTCGCAGTGATGCGATCTGATCATCCAACTCTTTCACTCATTCGTTCGTGCAAGGAGCTCTGAGAATCTGATGCAGAATAAGACTAGGCCCTTCTTGAGGGGCTCAGCTCAGCAGGATGGAGGGCACTGAGTTGGTCCTGTAGGCAAATGATTACAAGGCCATGTTTCCAGGATGTGGTAGAGTTAGAGAGATTATTTGGAAGGCCATACATCAGCACCTCAGCATGGTTTTCTTTATTTTTTATAAGCCCCCAAATTACAATATCCTAAAAGGGAGCAGAACACCAAGGCATAGTTCTTTCCTGAGAGGCTAAAATCCTTTATGCCCCTGCTTGGCCACCAGCTTGCCCAAGACCTTCCATGGACTTTTTCCCCCTCTTAGAAATTGCTGCCTGTCCAGCCCATTCTTCATGAGGATCCAGTGTAGGGATAGGTTTGAGTACTCTCTCAGATATGGGCTGCTCATAACCCTTCTCCAAAGACTAATTCTTTGGGTAGTTCTGGCCTCTCACCTCTTTTCCTGGGCAATTTGTGAACTTCTGCACTTGGATATCTCACCACTTCTTCCAAAGCTAAATCCTCTGCCAGTTCCCTGACCCACACACACAGTGGCAGCCCCCAGGGAGAAGGGGGAAGCAGGGAGCTGAGGCCCTGATCCCCACCCACTTCGCATGTGATCTTGCTCGGCTCTGCTCACTTTTCTCCTCTAGGCCTCTGTTTGCCCATCTATACTCCAAGGAGGTATTAGACGAGGAAGTCTGATGTTTCCAAAGCCGTCTTCTGTGAAGTATCAGTTAACTTTACCCTTGTTATTTCAGTCTCAGCGATATTGGTTAAAAGAAAGTGTGTTAAAACAAGGCAGTGTTTAATCAAAAGGGTTTTTTTTTATTATTATTAAAGAATAAACTTTAAATCCTTTGGGTGCAAAACTGTCAAGAATCTTAGCTTAGAGTCAAAGCAGACTTGGAAGGGTCTCTGAGGGAGGAAGCCAAACACAGCTCTTCAGTGGCTCCCTGTTGCCTTTGGTTCCAGCTTCTTAGCTCGGCCATCGAGACTCTGCACAATCCTTGAGAGTGGGCCTTGGTCTTTGTCCCTTGACCAGGCGCAGTGCCTGCCTGACCAGGCCTGGCACACAACCTGCTGGTTGGTGGACGAGGGGGTTAAATGGTTAAATGGTCCAATCAGTTAATCTCTAGACTCTCTAAGGAATTAGGTGGCCCAGTCTTTCCTAGAAGTAGTAGAACTGAGCTTGCCTCCCAAGTCTCCTTTTGGCAACTCTGAAGTGCCAATATTTTCCAACCTCCAGACAAATATTTACACATAGATATCACAGATACTAATATCTCAGATATGAAAGAACTTCGTAAAAGGCTCCATAGCTTGGTGTCCTCCCTGTGGCAACAGGTGGCTGTGAGTCACCTCCCCTTACTGATCCTCAGTTTCCCCACTTGTAAAATGAGGTGGTTGAACTAAATAATCCTTGAGTTCCTTTCTAGCTCTAGCATCGTCCTCAGAAGCATTGGTGCCTAGGGCAGTAATTGGACAGGGCGCTGGTGACCCCAGGATCTGGGTCCAGTTCACATCTTGGAGCATGGAGGAATTGTGATGGGTACAGCCCCCTGAAAAATGAACTTGGCATTAACTGCCTGAGAATTTGTCTGCTGATGATGAAATTTCCTAGCAGAATCTACACAGGTAGGTTGATGCAGGTGAAGGATGGGATTGGGTTCTCCCTCTCGTGATCCCTAAGTGATGTTTCCCTGTACAGTCAGAAGCCTCCAGGACTGGTAGGTACCAACTAGATTCAGCCATTCATATTGGCAAAGTAGGCAAATCATCTTTCCACACACTGTCCTGGCAGGGCTTCCAGATAGGCTTTCTGCTCCCACCTCTTAAACTCCTGCCTGTATGTCATTGTCACTGTGCCTGGAATCATGACTTCCCAAAGCCTTCCAGTTCCCTGTCCAGGTGGCATGTTCTCTGAGAAGGCTGTGGCCCTGATGCCATCATAATCAGCCAGTAATAGCTTAGTTCAGAGGCAGCACCATGAGGAGAAGGCTTGTTCAAAACTGGGGCTCTGCTATTGAAATAAAAATAATTTATTTTCAACCTCCTATCAGAACACATGCCCAAATTCAGAAACTATTTTAAAAGGTCATAAAGAGCTATAAGTCCAAAATCAGGCAGGAAAGGAATTGGATATTTAACAAGTGTCTGAATGGGGGAGCCCCTCTAAGCTGAAAAGCAACAAAATGACATCAAGAAAGCAAAAACCAACCAATTTGACTACATTAAATAATTGCAAAGTCAAACAAAATCACCAACAGAACCAAAAAGCAGAGAGAGTAAACTCTTTGCAGATCCATATGTAAAAGGACACATGCAAAACCTCAGCAGTAAAAATGCAACAGATTAGTATGTAATTCACCTAAACAGGTTATAGGCAAGGAAGTAGATTGACTCAAAATTTTTTTGAAAATATATTTATCTTTAAACTTGAATACCTAACACCATGCCTGACACAAAGTAGACATTCAATAAATGTTATATAAATATATAGGCCATTTGCCCTTTCTTAAAACTTTTCATCTCTCCTTCTCTTTGACTTACATTACTTTCCAGAAAGTCTACTCCAATTCACATTCACCTGCGCACTAAATAATACTGCCTATTCCACTGTATCCTCATCAGCATTGGGTATTCTTAAACTTTTTTCCTAATTTGTTGGTAAAAACTTGTCTTTCCTTATTGTTTTTCATTGTTGGTCTTATTAATGAAACTGAATAAGATCTTGGATGTTCATAAAGGTAAATACAGATAACTAAAATGATATTTAGTAAGAAGATGGCCAGAGATGCTTGGGACACTGGCAAAACATGGAGCCACCTGCCCTAGGGAGTTTGGGATGATGGGGAGAAGCTGCTAGAGTTAGGATTTGGGTCAGGGAGAATTTCTGAGCTGGATTGAGAGGAAGTAAGAATTATAGAAGACATTATAGAAGACATTATAGAAGAGAGGGTGAAAGGGCTGTCACCTGTCTGTAAAAATCAGAGGCAAGATCAAAGGACAAGGATGGTAAGAAGAAAAAATGTCCATTGATGACTTTGACTAGAGCTGTTGTCAAATGGGAAAGTTTGGAGCTCACAAAGGAAGGGTGGGCAACTCCTAAGGTGAGGGGTAGATGGAGAATGAGGGATGAGCTTAAAGGAGAAGGTGCAGAATTTGCGGAGCAGAGCCAGACTGAGTTGTGATTGACATTTTAGGGATGGATGCAGGAAGAGGATTCTTCTGAAGAGACTGAGCAGGAGGGGCCGGAGTAGAAGAGCAAAAATGTGGGGCTCCTGAAAGCCCAGGAAAGAGTTTCCACAGGTCAAGGTGGCCACTGGTGGGCCAGATGCGTAGAAGTCGAGGAGGTGAGGGCAACCCCTGAATGTGGCCTTTGGGGACCTTTGCCACAACAACTTTGGGGAAAGGGCAGAAGCCCACCTGAGTCGGGGGTGATCTGAAACCTGATTGACAAAGCAGGAGGGAAAAGGGAGGCGGGTACACTGGGGTTAGGAAAGGTGCTGTTTCACACTGACATTTGGAGGGAGGAGGCTGTGTGAGCCCGGATATGAAGAGCAGGAGCAGGTAATGAAAGGGGCCCTAGAGTGTGAGATTAAGTGTGGAGGTGAAGGGATTAGTTGTGTTGGTGGCTAGGGACAAAACTGAATCATGTACATTTTACCAGAAAACTAATCTCCATGTTCTGGAAGCTTTTTCTCTGCCCCCTGGGTTCTGACTACAGCTCTAATTAGCAGTGGTTTCATCCTGCCTGAGTCTGGGGCCACGTCTTATTCATTTTTGTACCTTTTGGCACCTAGCAACAGGAAGCGGGCTAGGTAGAGGTAGGATAATTACTTTCTGCTTGAAATCAAATGTCTGAAAGAGAGATTCAGAATTTTTTTACCACAAGAATTTTGTGACGATTCCCAGGGAATCAATGAACAAGGGAAAAAAGTTAAGATTGAGGCTTCTGCATGTCAGGCTATCTGGGTCTCAGGAAGTTCACTCTGCAATCCAGTGTGGGTGCAGCTCTTTACAACTTATATGGTGGGGTCATGACCATTGTCTCATCTGATCATCATGACCCCATCCTTCCACCCCTAGCGAGGCAGACAGCCACCATTAGTTCCATTTTACAGGTTAGGAAGCAGAGACCAGAGAGGCAGGTTAGAGGTAGAGAATGATGATGGGCAATGAAGCAGTGGAGTGGGTGGGGACAAATACAGTCTTAAATGCTGCATTTAGAGTCTTAACCACAACTACCTGGTGGTATCTCATAGACATTGAGTGATTCTAAATACTTCTTCCATATTTGGACAGAAGTCAAAGTCAAGAGAGCTCAGTCCGCTGACAGAGCCTGGGTGATGAGAAGCAGGACCTGGATGAGGGGCCTCTGTGACTTCTGTTGATTGCAGCCCAGGTCTCACCATGGTCACATAAAATAAGGAATAGGAAATTTTCCTAAATGTAACAAGGGGCTCTAGGGTGTAATAAGGGATGCTAGAAAGCCCAAACCCCAGACATGAGAAGTAACTAGTCCAGAGGCAAGGAGGACACCATGCCCAGACAAGAGAGGGAGAGGCCTGAACTAGACTAGAAGAGATGGGGGGAACTAGGTCAGAAACTTGTATAGATAAAAGCCAGAAGTAATTGGTGAATTAGATTAGCTATTAGGGTAAGAGAGAAGGTCAAGACAAGGGTGACTTGAAAAGATGGTGGGGAGGCCCCTGGGATGGAGAACACAGCATGGGGAGCTAATCTGAAGAGCAGGACAATGGACTCACATACAGCCAAGGGGTCAGGGTCACAGCCAGGTGGAGCCCAGCAGGCACTTGGATCTGGGGCTCAGAAAGAAATTTGACTGGAAGAACTGGCCCAGTACCATGGCCTCTCAGAGGGTAATGGGAACCCTAAGAATGAGTGAGGTCACTAGAGAGAGACTGAGACAGAGCCCAGGCCAGAATCATGAGTTACAGTGACATTTGAGGAACCAATTAAGGTGTGGGCAGGTAACAAAGAAAAAGAAGCAAGGGCCTGAGAGGTGCCACAAACAACTAGGAGAGTGGGTTGCCATGGAAACCAAGGTAGTGAAGAGTTTCAAGGAGAAAGTAATCAACACTGCCAAATGCAGCAGAGAATTCCAATAAGATAAAAACAGAATTTTTTTCTTTGGATTTGATGATTAGTAAGCTTTTGGTGACCTTAATAAGAGCATTTTGGGGAAGCGATGGGACATAAGCTAGAATGTCGAGATGTGACGGGGAGGTGAATCCGTCACTAAGAGTCCCTTGAGGAGTCTGGAAGGAAGGTTTCAAGATGTGAAGGATAGGGGTGGGGAGATTGAGCATAGGAAAGACATGAGCAAGTTTATAGGCAGACGTCAACTCCCAAATATGATATGCATTGCTTAGTGACAAAAGTTTATTCATTCCACATTTTCTAATTTAGCACCTATTATGTACTTGGCAGTGTGTATAGCACTGTGGCTACTTTGGTGAATGAATTAAAAATAGAATCTCTGTTCTCATGGAGCTTATGTGGTGGTAGGGGAGAAAAACACGAATTAGATAAATCATACAAATGTACAATTTCCAACATGGGTAGGCACTCTGAAGGAAAGGTACCAAGTACTGGAGGGTATACAACAAGGGGACCTGCCCTGGGCAGACTCCAGGAGGCTTCTCTAAAGAATAACATTTGTACTGAGTTGTTAAGGGAAAGGAGATAACAGGACAGAGCAAGTTGGGGTAAAGCATTCTGGGCAGAGGGAACAGCCTGTGCAAAGGGATGTGAGATGAGATCAGAGGGGCAGGCAGTGCTGGCTGTGCAGAGTTTTGGAGACCAAGGCTAAGCTCCTGAGTATATACTAAGATATACATAAGGGAAGCAAGATTAAGACCTGCCCTAGTATGTTGCTATAATCTGATACTGGCTCTTCTGTGGAGAAATCATTAGAGTCAGCATGAGTAGACTTGGAGACCAGTTAAGAGGCTTTTGTTGTCATGGTGGCCAGGATCTGGACACAATCAACCTATTCTGGTCAGTCTTGGTGCTGGGTGGAATGAAGAGGGTCAGGGAGAAGAAGGGGTATTCAGGATGATAACCTGAGTTTCTGTCTTGTCTTACTGGTGAGGTGGCTGTGCCATTCTCGGAACTGGGGAGCACTAGGAAGTCACTGGGTCTGTGAGGCAGACCCCAAATCTGGCAGTAGGCAGCTGGGACATCCAAATGGAGCTGGAGAGGAAGTGGCCGAATGCATAGATCCAGAGCACAGAGTGAGAAGTTACAGAGACCTATTCAGAGCTTCTGAGGGATCCTGAGTGGAAATGTGCATTGAAGTAATGTCAGGGTTCTGGAGCATTCTGAGGCTATGAGGACTGCTGAGGAAGAAGAAGCCAGAGTGGCTTTTCAGCAGAAAGATGGAGTGGTCACCAGTCAATATGTGCAGAGAGGTCAGGGGACAAGGGCCCATCTGTGAGCCCCACTAGTACGCTACTGCCTAAACACCAGGGTACTCCCAGAATTGGGCAGCATGATGGCCATGTTGATTGGCAACCCCTGCTGCCCCCAGAGCCTATGAGACACCTCTGGGGACCTTTAACAGAGATTGCTTGGAGAGGGGAGTCAACCAAGGAGAGAAAGGAGGAAGAAGTAAAGTCTAGGGCTTTTTAATTTTCATTTTAATCTTAAAGAACAGTGCTGGCAGATAGATATTCTCAGGGAAGTGAGCCTGAGCGACAAAGTGATTAAGGATGTAGACAATTAGTGAAATGTGCTCCCAGAGGGGCTGGGATCAAGTGTCGAAGTGGATAAATTAGTTTGGGGCAATAATGTGTATTTGAATAAAAGTGGCAAAATTAAATTATTTACCTTTTATAGAGTAACTGGATCTCCATGTTCTTTCGGGAGCTTTTACATGGCCTGTGTACTCACTAAAGTGCTAATTAGCATGTTTTCTCCTGTCTCCTAGCTGGGATCCTGTCCTATTATTTTTTGTTTCTCAGCACCTAGCAACAGGCAGTAAGCTCTTTGGGTGCCGAATCAGTATTTTCTGCCCTGGAATCAAATATCTGAAGTCTACATTAAAACTTTTGACCAGAAAGAATCTATGACAATTCTCCAACAGTTAAATGCAGGGAAGAATTGGGGCATTAAGTCATGGGAGGCAGGGATTTGGGCAGGTTGGGGGAGAGAAGGTAGAGGAGTCAGCTCCCCTCATCCTTGTAAGTCCTGTGTCATTTCTGCATGTTTATATTCACCATCTCATATGAACTTCACATTCCAACACAAGACAGAGAATTACTACATGTCATAGAGGAGAAAACGAAAACCGGAGAAGTAAGAGCCTTAATGACATTGAGCACAAGTGTCAGGAACTGGCTTCAGATCTTAGTCCATCCAGTATCACAGTCCTTCTTCCCCTGGGGCCAGGTTGAGCTGGAGAGGAAGAGGCGTCTGTGAGGTCCTGGTGGGCATGATCCACAGGCACAGGGTTAGAAATGTGGTCCAAGTGGAGACCTACTAAATATTAAGGCATCTAACAAACTGCAGAGATGAAATCTGTGGTGCTGGCACTAAAGCGGGTGGCATGCTTGTTAAGAAGCCTCCCCACCGTGTGAGTGATATAGACATTCTCTATTTGCATCTAAAATTTCTAGATTTAAAAAAAAAAAAAATTTTCTTAAACCTATGTGAAATGTATTTTCATGTGTGGTGTGACATAGAGATCTAACTTGATCTTTTTCCAAATGCACCATTTATTGTCTTCACACCATCTTTTCTCCCAGTTCCCTATGTCTTGACTCTGTTCAGTTATGTTGATCTGTTGGTCTACTTCTAGGTCAATACTAGATTTTAAAGAGCAAAGCTTTATCTCACTACCTGATAAGAAAAGTACCCCTCCATTCCTGGCCCTTTATGCTTTTTTAAAATTACCTTGGTCATATTACACATTTCCTTTTTCACATCCATTTTAGAATCAAATTGTCAAAGTCTCATGAAAAAAAAAATCTGTTAGAATTTTGAGTAGGATTGCATTGAAGGGAGCAATAACATCTTTAGAATATCAGTTCTTCCCATCTGTGAACATGATATCTGTCTCCATTTAATCAGAGTTTTATTTGTTTAGTTCGTTTTTTAATGCCTTTTAATAAAGTCTGGTTGCTTTAGTCATAAAGGTTTTTCACATTTCTTAATAGATTTATTCCTGAGTACCTTATCAGTTTGGTTGCTTTTGTGAGTGGAAAAGTTTTCCTTTTTTTTTGCTTTCCAAATTTTAATCAGTTTACTAATCATGATGCTTTATTCATAGACACACTCAGAGTAAATGTGCTTAATCTCTGGGCACACAAATGAGAATACAGCACACATGTAAAGCAGAGCTAATTGGCTGGAAATGAATTAAAATTTTTGAATTGAATTTTAATTATACAAGTAATACAGGAATACATTTTCTTTAAATAAAATTAGGGCTTTACAGATAAATCTCTAACCACCTCCCTCCCCCCGCCCCGCCTCCGCCTCCGGCCCCTCCTCCATTCAGAGGTAGTTGCTCTTTGGCTTTTGCCGTTTATCCAAAATGTTTTCCTATCCTATTAAAACATATCTTTTATTCTCTTTTTGTGTGTTTGTTTGCACAGACATGTTGTGTACACACTGGAGATGTTGCTCTCATCTCAGTGTGCCTGCCCTATGGGGCTCCTTGAATAGCCTGCGCAACCTTGCGTGCTCCTGGCAGCTGGCGGCGAGCAGCCATAACCCATTATACCACGTTTGATTTCCTTGTTTCCTCTTGATTGACTATTAAAATGTTCCCAGTGTCCCTCCATTAAGACAAAGCTGTAAGCGGTTCCTTGGACATTGGCCATTTGCACACATACAAGTATTTCTCTGGGAGATACTTAGAAAAGGAATTGATGGGTCATGGGTATACACTTCTTTGATTCTAGCAGAGACTGCTAAAATATTCTTCAAAGTGCGGTACTAATGGAATCTCCCGCCAGTAGTGTGTGAGTGGTCATTTACCCAGACCATCTCCAAGTTTTACATTTTTAACCAATCTAATTGGTTTAGTGTGTATTTTGCTGAATTACCTGCAATACTGAATTCTTCATTTGTTTACTGTCCATTTATATTTCCTCTTCTGGATTGCGTGTCCATATTCTTTACCTATTTTTTTAAGGTGTTTTTTTTTGTGTCTTTTTGCTATTGACTTTTTTTTCTTTATGCATTTTGAATACTAATACCTTGTTATGTAAATCACACATGTTTTCTACGTTGTGATTCTTGTCATTTAATTGTATGGTGTCTTTTGTCTTAGAGAAATTTTACATTTTGAAACAAATTTATCAACCTTACATTTATCCCTTTTATTACAGTCTTATTTAAGAAAGCCTTCCCAATATCAGGTCAAAAGCATTTTCTGTATTTTCATCTCTAAAATTTATAGTTTACATATATGTATATATTTAAGCCTTTATACTACATAAGATAAATTCCATACTCATGAATGTTAAGCTCTAACTTTAATTCTGCCTCACCCCTAATGAATAGGTAATTGTCCCAACATCATTTATGGAATAATATATCATTTCTCCACTGATTTAAAACTGCTGCCTTTGCCCGATGTTAAATTCCAATGAGGATCTATGTCAGAGCCCTTTCTGGTCCACTGATCTATTTGTCTACTCCTAAGCCTGATAATATGCTTTGCTAACTGGCGGGACAAATCCCACCCTCTAGTAGCTTTTGCAAAATTGCCTTGGTCATCCTTGCATATTTGTCCGACCACATGAATTTTAAAATTGGCCTGTCAAGTTTCAGGAAAGGTTCTGCTAGGATTTTAATTGGGATTACATTGAGTGTATGGATAAGTTTGAAGAAAATTGGTGTTTTCATCATGCTGAGTCTTCCTACCAATGCACACTGCTGTGTTTCTCAGTCCCGGTCATCTTTTATGTCTTTCAGGGACGTTTAATGGTTCTCTGGTCAAAGTCTTGCATATTTCCTGATAAGTGTATTCCTGGGTTTATTATAGGTTTAACTGTCAACTGGGAATAGGATCCCCTCTCCTCTTATTTGGCCCCTTTTTTTTTTTTAAGTATTCTGTTGTAACTTGTTTACTAATCACCATGCTTGATTTGCAGACACACACGCAAAGTAAACATTCTTCCTCCCTGAGCACAGACGTGGGCACAGCCAAACACAGAGCCAGTGTTGGCAGAAAACAAATTAGAATCTTTCCGAAGTATACTTTAATCAAACAAGTAAAGCATGAATGCATTATCCTTATTAAAAGTAGAACAATATGAATATAGCTAAAGTTTCCTTGGCTACCCTCTGAATTCCTAGTTTCCCACCCCCTCCACAGTTTTATGTGTCTCCTTTCATAGAAATATATAGTATTGATGTAGGTATTTCAAACGAATCATCCCACTTTACAGGAATTTTACTGCAAGCTGCTTTTTCACTCAATTTTACATTTTTAAGATGTACTCAAATTGATACAAATGGCTCCCGCCCGTTCCTTTTAGTAGCTGTGTTGTATTTATTTCCATGGATGTAGCATACTTTCTCTTCCCAGAGAACTATGAACATTTAGTTGCTTCCTTTTCTGTCTTGCATCTCATGAAGCGCTGCAGAAAAACAGTACATGTCTCTGCTGTAATTTTTCTCTAGGGTAGTGAGAAGTAGAATTTAGAGTCTGAAAGTTTCTACATTTTTAGTTTTAACAAATATTACCAAAATATCCACCATAATTTCTGTACCATTTAAACTTCCAGCCAGAGTGCATGGGAGGACTCTAATCCCCATACCATAAGCATATGTTTTAAATATTTGCCAATCTGATGAGTAAAAAATTGAATCATTTTTTAAATTCACATGTACCTGACTGATAGTGAGATTTTTATACGTGAGTGGCATTTGTATTTTCTCTTTTCTGAAATATCTGTTTATTTTTTCTCATTTAAAAATTAGATTGTTTATCTTATTGATTTGTGGAATTTCCTAATATATTCTGGATATTAATCTTTGGTATATATATATCGAGTAATTTCTTCCAGCTTGTCTGTTACCTTTAACTCTTTGGTAGGACCTTATGTTAGGTGGAAGTTATCAATTTTGACATAATCAAATTTATCAATATTTCCCTTTATTCCTTTTATTTATATTTCATGTTTAAGGCTTTTCCTTACTCCTAAGGTTTAAATATATACTGAATTTTTTTTCTAAAAATTTTATTTTTACTTGAGTCATTAATGCACCTGGAATATGTTTTTGTGATTGAAATGAGATATGATCTAACCTTTCTCCAAACATACAGCTGATTGTTGCAGTGCAATAGATTGACTAGTTCATCCTTTCTCCACTGATCAGAAGTGAAACTCCCTCATGTACTGACCCATGGTGCTAGGAGGTTTGAGGCCCCTGTTCTGTTTCACTAATCTAAATATTCTTGTCTGTACCGGACTATTTTATCTGCCATAGCTTTATGCCTTTTGATATCATTAAGTAAAATGACCCATTTCATTGTGCTTCCTTTTCAATTACCTAACTATTACTGCACATTAAGTCCTTTACGTGAATTTTTAAACTTGCCTGTCTAATTCTGTGAATTTGAGATTAATTTGGGGAAAATTAACATCAATACATTTCTGAACCTTTCAATCTACAATAGAGCCCTACGTTGATTCTGATCATCTTGTGTGTCCGTCAGCTGCATATTATAGTTCTCTCCATAAAGAAGCTGCCCGTTTCCTAATGGGTTTTATTGTTGTTATGAATGAGTTCTCTCCCTTTCTTGTTTTGCTTTTGCTTGCTACATTTTTCTAAATCTACTTACTAATCACTGTACTTCATTCATAGACACTCACAAAGTAAACGTTCTTTCTCCCTGGGCACAAACATGCGAACACTGCCAAACACACAGAGCTGGCATAATTGGCTGAAAATGAATGAGAATTTTTTCAAATTAAAGTTTAATGACACAAGCGAAACATGAATTCATTCACCTTTTTTAAAAAAATAGAACATTGCCGATGAAGCTCAAGTCCCTTTTGGCCACCCACTGCCATCTCATTTCCTTCTTCCTCCTCGGAGGTAAACATTATAATGGGCTCAAATGTACTTTTCTAGACTGTCTAAAAACTTGTAAATACATAAATAGGTACCCACAGGAAATATATGGTACAGTTATCTCAAATAATGAGAATCTTTTCCTTTCCAGTTTTCATTGATATTCAATTTTTGCATTGACCTGGATTTCATTATGGCTATAGAATAGAATGTCAATATTATCATCCATTACAAAGTAAAAGTAAAGATACAGAAGTTGGGAGAGAGCAATGGAGGGAAGGGGGTAGGAGGGCTGACAGGGATGATAGTGGAAAAATGGGAGCTTCTGTGAATGCACAGTGGAAAAGGAGTGAAGGGGCAAGTAGATTTTTAAAATTAAAAAAAAAATAACCTCTAGAAGTACTTTAAAACTGTGTATGGGGAAGCAGAGATGGAGAGGAACGTTTTCCAGGTGACATAAAGCCTAACTAATCTACCACATGGGACATCAGAAGATCTTATGAACTAGAAATAGGTTTAGCAGATGCTGTTCAGAGAACTCTCATGACCCAGTTTCAACTGGGATCTTATAAGGAGACATCTTCAGGCAGCTTCAAAGAAGCACTTTCCTCCCTGACTAAAGAGATGCACCTGGGGAGCTTTCTTGGTCTTTCCACTTTCTTTCTGCCTGGGTGAAAATGTGATGCTTGGAGCTCTAACAGCCATCTTGTGGCCAGGAAGGCCATGAGACAACAACTCTGCTGATTTAGAGCCTGGACACCTGAAACCACTGACTTCTTGATTTTTCATTCTTTGAAATAAATGTTCTTACTGTTTAAGCCACTCTCACGTGTTCTGTTGGATGCTGGTGAAATCATCCTTCCTAATACAAGGGATCTAAGAGCTTTTTAGAGCTGGGGATGATCACACACTCTGGGGAGAGAGTTTGGAGGTAGGGAGAAGGCAGAGCTTCATCAAGCCCTTCTATTCTCTTGGATTTTTTACAACTATATGTATATACATTATGTGGAAAGAAATAGAAAATTGATTTTAAAAAAAAATTCTGATAAGTATCAGGATATAAACAGTGGTTGCCCCTGGGTACTTTAGGTACTTAGCAACTTTCTAAGATACCCACAAATTATTTTTGTAATTAAAAAATATTTTTAGGTGATGACATATGAAGAGGTAAGTTTTGGGCCCAGAGCTTAGACGAGACTGCCCCAGTGAAATCGTAGGTAAAGACTTGGATTCAAAGGACTTGAGAGCTGGGGTCAGGGTTGGGGGTGGGGGGCAAGGAACAGGCAGAGTGGGCATGGATCTCATCTCTCATCTGGTCCACATGTGGCCAGCAACCTTCATGGAAGATTCAGAGGACAGCAGTGGGCCCAGCATGTGTGGGACACACAGAATTGGGGGCATGAATGCAGCAGGAGGGAGAGCAGTGACAAATCAGCAGGCCAGCGCATGTAGGGCCTGTGTGTCATGTCAAGATTCGTAAAAGTGATGAGGAACCAGTGAATGTTCTTAAGCAGGGAGACAAGTGTGATCATATTTTTATTTAGTCACATTTCTTTGCCAGTGAAAGAAGCTCAACTCAACCAGCTCAGGCAGAAAGACAATTCAAGTCTACAGCCATGCCACCCTGAACAAGCCCGATCCCGTCTGATCTCAGAAGCTAAGCAGGGTCAGGTCTGATTAGTACTTGGATGGGAGACCACCTATGAAGACCAGGTGCTGTAGGTGTAAAAAATAAAAGAATTGTAAGCTGACAGGGTCCTTGTAATCTGTGAGGTCAACCAAGGGTTGCTTCACCTAAAGAAGGAAGGAAGGAAGGAAGGAAGGAAGGAAGGAAGGAAGGAAGGAAGGAAGGA
The DNA here is from genome assembly GCA_004027375.1 of Macroglossus sobrinus. Taxonomy (NCBI): domain Eukaryota; kingdom Metazoa; phylum Chordata; class Mammalia; order Chiroptera; family Pteropodidae; genus Macroglossus; species Macroglossus sobrinus. The sequence goes on from PVKZ01000211.1 coordinate 727,132, forward strand.
AGGAAGGAAGGAAGGAAGGAAGGGAAAGAAAGGAAAAAAAGAGAAGGAAGGCAGGAAGGGAAGGGAAGGAGGGAGGAAGAGAGGAAGAGAGGCAGAGAGAGAGAGAGAGAGAGAGAGAGAGAGAGAGAGAGAGAGAGAGAGAGAGAGAAACAAGTCGATTGCTTACTTACCCAAACAACAGGTCAGGCTAGTTGGGCCTCCAGGTCCCCTGGAGATGGGGACTTGACAGTCAGACTCTTTCTCTCTCATTTCCATGTCTCCACATCCTGCTACATACCAACCTCATTCTCTCAGGTTTGTGACCAAACAGATACCAAGAAGGGAGTGCAGGAGTTAGGTTAAGAGGCCTCACTCAAGTCAGTGCTACTTGCTGCTCACTGTTTTGTCTAATTTCTCTGTCCTCAGTGTCCTCATCTGTGAAATGGGGATAATAACAGCACTAGCCTTAGACTGTTGTGAGGTCAAAGGAGATAATACCTGTAAAATGCTTAGCCCAGGGCCTTATATGTAGTAAGTGCTCCATAAATGTTAGTTATGAGCTCTGTGTTCTCAAGTCAAAAAATCTGAGGAAGGGTTCTGATTGGTTCAGCCTAAACCAGGGGCCAAATTACCCCTGGCCAATTAGGGATGGCTAACAAGGTGGGTTATGTAATGAGGCAAACTCCATTCAAAACAGGTTGAAGTGCAGAATAATTTCTCAGCAGAGCTGGCACTGGTCCAGGTAAAGTAATTAATGAATGTGTCCTGTTATCCTTCTGGTCACCTGCAGAAAAGGGTTTGAAGAGGGCCCCACAAGCCTGGAGGTAGGGGGAATACCTAAGAGGGTACCATGGTTGTTCAGGTAAGAAGTGATGCAGGGCTGAGCTAAACAACACTGTAGATGGAGGGGAGATGGATTCAGAGAAGTTCTGGAGGTAGAGATAGGGGTCATGAGAGAGGAGAGAATGAAAGGTTGAAGACGGCTCCAGGTTCCTGGCCCAGAAACTGCCACAAACGCAGCCTTGCCAAAATATAGCTTCTTTATTTCTCCATGACTCAAGTTCACTCTTGCCACCCTACCCCTTTCTGTTCAGTAGCACAAACTTAATCTGACAGTTCAAGATAGATGCAGTCACATCGGAATTGTTCCTTAGTCTGTCTTAAGTAGATTCTTGGTTCACTTCCAGCTGCTCTGCTTCCCACGGCTCCTTCCCTTCTCCTCAAGCGTGGTCTGTTTTCTGAGATCTATTTTGCCCTGACACCAAGGTATAAATCTGATCCCAATCACCAGGATCTATCAACTAAGCTGAGACATCTAGCTGAATCTTTGTCCCAACCACAAAGCATTTCCAAGTCAACCAGCTACGCTCACCCACTTCCCTATACCCTCATCATCAGCACCTTGCCGTGGGGACACACGGGGCTCTGGAGGACATTCCCAGGCCCATCTGTCAGACACCTCCCAGCAGGACTCTCAACCTTTCCAAACCAAGCTGGAAGGTTTTGGTGCCCTGGGCAACACCATGAGGATCCAAGCAATAGCCCCTTCTACTCTGAGACACCACCCCAAATTTCTTTGGGGAGATTTAGTATCTACTCTTCACTCTGTCTCCATATAATTCCCCTCCTCCCACTAGCTGGTTAAACTTTTATTTCCTTTCAGGCAGAAAGACAGCTTCTCCAGTCTTCCCTATTTACTATTCATGGCATCAATTTCAAGTTCTGAGTCCCCCAGGCTCTTTTCTCTTTAAAAAAAAAAAAAAAAAAAAAAAAAAAAAAAAAAAAAAAAAAAAAAAAAAAAAAAAAAAAAAAAAAAAAAAAAAAAAAAAAAAAAAAAAAAAAAAAAAAAAAAAAAAAAGGCTAGCAACCACAACCAAACACCCTGTTTCTGCTTTATTTTTCAAGAGTCTGTTTGAAACTATTGACTGTCTTTCTCATTGCACTCAATACAAACCTTCCCCCAAACCTTTGAGTGAATCAGGAGGGAGTGACAATGGAAACTAGTCTCCAAAGATGACCTCCATCAAGTCCTGCTCTCTCAGTATACACATACTACTCATGGCCAGAGGTGGAGTCTACTCCCCCTCTTTGTTAATCTGGGCTGGACATAGTGACTTTCTTGGCCAACGGAATGTAGCAGAAGGGACATTGTTAGACTTGGAAGACTAGGTCATCAGAAGCCATGTAGCTTCTGCACAGTCCTCTTGAAACACTTGATCCTGGGACCTTCTCTCTTGCAACCCAGCTGCCATACTGTGAGAAGTTCAGAAAGTGTGATGAATCCACCTGTGGGCTCTCTGGTCAACAGCCTTGGCTGAGTTCCCATCTGGCTGCCAGCTCTGTGAATGAGCCTTCTTGTGCAGTGAGCCCAGTTGAGTCTTTCATGGGCCAAGCCCTCTGACTGCAACTGCATGAGTGACTTGAAACAAGAACCACCCAGCTGAGCCGTGTCAATCTCTAGAACCATGAAAAATAATAAATTGTGTTTTTAATCCACTAAAGCTTGAGGTCTTTTTTTACACAAAACATTGATGGGCAAGGAAGTATGTGGGGAAAGCACATTGAAGAATATATAAAATATTATCCAACTACACAACATTTAAGTGGACCATAATAACACAGTATGGTAAGAGCAACAATGGAACATAGACATGCACAGAGCTTTCCAGAGGAGATGACTGAATGGTCTGCTTCTTAAAGATGAGTAGTAATGAGCAATGTAGAAGGGACTGGAAGGATATTTCAAGCAAAAGAAACAGTACAAGGAAAGCCCTGCAAGTGAGAAGAAGCAAGAGTGAGCTTGAGAGCATTTGATATTCCTAGAATATGAGAGAAGGAGGAATGGGAAGAGAGAAACTGAAAAAGTGAACAGAGATGAGGCCCCCTGTCAAGGAATTTGGACAACATCCTGCAGTCAGTGGGCACAACTGAAAGTTTCTGCACCAGTGACATTTCAGAATTGTGGTTTGGGAAAATCACTATGGTAGCTAATATGAAGGCTAGATTTAGAAGGTGACAGTGTCTCTATCTAGATAAGGAGACCAATTAAGAGACTATGATCATGGTCCAAGTAAGATAGAATAAGACCTGACCTGAAACAGCGAGGGGGCAGGGGGATGGACAGAAGTCAGATATCTTTAGAAAATAAAGTCAGAAATGAATAATGATGATTGTTGACTGTTGGAGTGAGTGAGGGTGAGTCCCATGTGTCTTGGGCAGGGCCCTCGGTGAATGGTGGGGAGGTGCTTGGGGTGAGGAACACAACATGGGAGCCACTTTGAGAGAGGAAACAGTGGAGCTCAATGTCAAACAGAACTGAGGGCCTGGGGACACAGCCAGGTGGGGCCCAGCAGGCAGCTGGGTCCCACAACTCAGAAAGAGGTTCGACTAGAGGGGCCAACTCAAAGACAGAAGGTAATGGGAACTCCAGGGAGAGAGAAAGGGAGAAAGAGAGAAAGGGAGAGCACATAGAGCAGCATGGTGAGTTATAACAACATTTGAGGGGCTGATTGAGGTGTGGGCGAGTGACAAAGGAATGAGAGAAGGAAGGACCTGAGAGATGACACAAACAACTTGGAGAGGGGATTGCCATAGCAACCAAGGTAGTGAAGAGTTTCGAGGAGAAAGTAATCAACATTGCTATATGGCCCAAATCTCAGAAAAATAAAAAAGTTCTTTGAATTTAGTAATCAAGGGGCTATTATGAACATTGGCAGAAAGTGGGGTTTTTTTTGGGGGGGAGGGGGTAAAAGCTAGCTTAAAGGGGGCAATAGAGGAATGAGTGGAGAAAATGCAGACCCCTTCTTAGAGAAGGTTGGGTGACTAGGAGAGCAGTTGGTGGCAGGAGAAAAATGTGGGTGATTAAAGGAGGATTTTTCAAGAATTTTCTTGAAAGAGGACACCAGCAGAGGATGAAAGAGGAATGATTTGTGGGTTGGGATCCATCCTCTGAGCTCCACTGAAGGGAAATACATGGGTATTATGGGCGATGTCTTGAGGGAAGAGAGAGAGACATGCAAAGACTCTCCCATGCAAAGACTCGCCCTTTCCAATCCTGAAAATCTTGGGGGCAAGGTCATCTACACTGTCAAACTCTGCAGGCAGTTGAGACTGGTAAGAAAGGGAAAAGGAACATTGAATTGAGTAGCTAGAAGGTCATTTGAAGCCTGCTCAGATATTCTTCACTAGCTCCTTGAGAGCCATTGCCATCTTTCTCCATCTCGTTCTGTGACCTGGATGTCCTACTTTTATGCCACCCTGGCGCCTTGCCTTCTAACTTCTAGTGGAGTTCGACCAGTGGAGGAACCATCAGGAGAGTGAAGGGAAGAGAGTTAAGTTTTGCCTGGCTGCCTTACTATGCACTGTGGGTTGGCACTGACCACATTCCTTTACGATGGCCACAGGTGGTGTCCCTTTCTTAAAGCACAGCTTTCTCTCCAGGCTTTGAAAACCCACACCATCGTCCTATCTCTACAGTTCTAGAAGCAGCGATGGCTTCCAACTGTTGCTCATTTCTGGGTCCTTTATCGTTTCTGAACTCTCTAGCCCTGCCACACTCTGTGAATAGTATTTTCATTAAATTAGTTTATCCTTTTGAGTGCACCACCCTTTTTTCTACCAGAATCCTGACTGATTTGGTGAACTGGGATCATCTAAGCACCGGGACAGACACAGGGAAGCCTACACAATGCTGAGCAGAGACAGACTTGGTCTCTGCATGCATAACCTGCCAGTTCAGGGAGGGAGCCAGTTATTAATCAAGCAAATAAAGGAATCCATAATTTTAAACTCTGGAGAAACCTTCCTAGATCAGAGAAGAAACATTTGATCAGAATGGAAGTTAACTAGGAAGGAGGAGAGCACTGCGTATAAGGAAACTGTGTGTGAAGCTCCGTGGTGGGAGGATTGTGCATTCCGGAAACCAGGAAGGCTATCATGGCAGTGGCTTTTATCGGTAAGAATGATTTTGACACAAGTGACAGAAAACTTGACACAAAACATTTAAACAATAAGAAATTTATTATTACACATAATGAGACGTCCCAAAAGAGGCAGCTCTCATGCCATCAAGGATTTGGTTTCTGTCCATCTGTCAGTTTTCTCATGCTTAGCATATGGGCTCCTGTCCCCATGGTTACAAGATGGCTGCAGCCACTCCAGGCATTGTATACACCATACAATGATATATCCAGAGATGGATGAAAAGAAGTGGTTCTTCCTTACATTTCTTTTCAGGGTCTAAGAAAACTTTCACAAAAGACCCCACCACCACCACCTCTTGTTGGGCAGATTTGCACCAAATGCCCATTCGTAAAACAAGTCACTGGCAAGAGAAGATTGACATAAGTCAATCTTTGTCACAGAGAGAGTGACTTCTGTTAGCAAGAACCAAGGAGAAAAAACTGTTGGGCAAGAACCATGTCCAGGGGAAGGGGTAGGAGGTACATGATGTATGATAAAACTGAAGAAATCAAAGTAGATCTTTTTCTGAATGGATTTAAGTAGGAGGTGAGAATTTTAAAAATGTGTATTTTAAAAAGACCAGTCTGACTTCTCTGTGGGGGTTGGACTATTGGAAGGAAGAATGGATTTAAGGAGACCAATTATCTAGTAACTGCAGTGGGCCAGTTGAGAGCTGATGGCTTGGACTAAGATATTGGTGATGATGATGGAGACAGGAGGTATATCAGCTGACCTCATGACAGGATGTGGCGCATGAAGTTGGAGGAGATTCTAGGGTGACTGTCATGTGCCTCTGACCTTAGTGGTGTTGTCATTCCCCAAAAATAAGAAACACCAGACGAAGAAAGATTTTTGAGAAGAAAAATTAGGAAATTGAATAAAGAGAGATAATTAAGTGAAAAGAGAAAAACAGACCAGGAGTTTCATTTGGATCATGTTGTTAAGATGTCTGAGATGTGGATAGAGGGCTGGCCATCAGGTTCTGGAGCTCAGTGTAGAGCTCTAGACTGCAAAGGGATGAAGGGTGGTCATTATAGAAAAATGGGTGTGGGTCTAGAGCTCAAAGATGAGTCGGACTGGACTCTCAGTGTAGGGAATAAGCCCCCAGGAGGTAGGCAAAGCTTTAGGGAAAAGGTGCACAGTGAAAGAGAAGTCCAGAGACCAATGGACGTGGGAAGGGGAGTCTGAGAAAGAGAGGAAGACAGCAAAGGAAGATCTCAGAAACCCATGGATAAAACATTTTCAGAGGTCAGAGTAGCCGCTGGTGGGCCAGATACATAGAAATCGAGAAGGTGAGAACATTGGTCTTTGAGGACCTTTGGGGGTCTGGTCTTTGGGGATCTTTGCCTCAGCAACTTTGGGGAAGATGGCAGAAGCCCACCTGGGTGGGGATGATCTGGAGTCTGACTGAGGAAGTAGGAAGGCAAAAGGAGGGCTGGCGGGGACGGTGGGGTCCGAGAAGGTGCTGTTTCATACACACTGGCATTCGGAGGGAGGAGGCTGTGTGAGCCTGCATATGAAGAGCAGGAACAGGCAATGAAAGGGGCCCTAGAGTGTGAGATTAAGTGTGGAGTTGAAGGAATTAGTTGTGTTGGTGGCTAGGGACAAAATTGGATCATGTACAATTTACCAGGAAACTAATCTCCATGTTCTTCTGGAAGCTTTTTCTCTGCCCTCTGGGTTCTGACTACAGCTCTAATTAGCAGTGGTTTCATCCTGCCTGAGTCTGGGGCCATGTCTTATTCATTTTGTACCTTTTGGCACCTAGCAACAGGAAGCAGGCTAAGTAGAGGCAGAATAATTACTTTCTGCTTGAAATCAAATGTCTAAAATGAAGGTTCAAAAAAAATTTTTTTTTATCAAAAAGACAAGTCAGGAACTCTGAGAGAGTGAGATTTTAAACAAAAGAACCTATATTAGGGCAGGTGGGAATGGAAGGTTGTGGATTTGGAAGTGTCGCCATCCATGGCTGGGCACATAGATGTTCTTGAAGGATGTGCACAAGAAGAAGGGCTAGCACATCTCCTCCCAACCTGGGCCCATCTGTTCACAGGTGACAGCATTGCCCACTGGCCTGGCATCACCCCCACCTGTTCACCACTGCCATTCTTTCCAATAATCCCCATTGTCCAGTCCAGCTTTTCTCTCCTTAAACTTACTCGACCTCATGGCAGCATTTGCGACAGCTGATCACTCCCTCCTGAAAGCACCTCTCCTTGGTCTCTGTGATGCCATGGTCATAGCACCACGGTGCCAAGATCTCTCAGTTAACCTCCACCCTCACTGGCCACTTCTCAACCCCTTCCATCCACCATCTAGATGTCAGGGTCCCTCAAGACAAGACTCATGTCTGATCCCTTTCCATCCTCCTCTATCTTCTCACCCCCGGTGGCCATAATGACTGTAATTATATGTCCTGTCCTGCCCTGCCCTCTCTAGACTGGCATGTCTTTCACAAACACCCACACTTGCCACAGCCAATCAAAATGCTAACTTTTTCTCCCCCAAACTCACTCCACTCTTGTCTTCCCCTTCTCTGCAAAAGGCCCAACCTCCAACCTAGTTTCTCAGACTCAGGCCTTGAGTCATCCTTGACTCTTCCCTGCCCTCATCCCTCATACCCAATCCCAATGAATCCCGGCAGTGCCATCTCCAGAATCATCCCCAGCTTGTCTCTTCCCTCACCTCGCTGCCACCACCTGGTTCCAGACAGCTCCCATCTCCTTACAGCAATGGCCTCACAATTTTCTTCCTCCTCACACATCTGCTTATCACACGGCAGTAAAAGCAGAATTCTTAAAACGTAAATAGGAGTATGTCATTTCTATCCATGCTGCCAGCCTTCAGTGACATCCTGTTGCTCTAATAACAAAATCTGGTCACTTTCTCAAGGGGCACCTGATCTGCCCATCCATAGTTCAATCCCTTGTGAACGATCCAACCCACTGTCCCCTGGAGACAAGTGAATGCTTTTGGTTCGTTCCTCTCTTTAGAGTCTTTGCTCAGGTTGTTCCTCACCCTAGGAAGTCTCTCCCCTCCCCCTTCTCTCAGCCTTTTAGGCTTAAATACCTCTCAGAGAGGCCCTCCCCAGACACCTGCCCCATTCCTTCCTCAACATTCTGTTTGCTTCCCTCACAGCCCTCCTAATAATTTCTTTGGAGTTGCCTTTTTTCTCTGTTTTAAAGGGATCTCCCTTAAATGAGCCCTTACTCTTACTCTTCTGGAAGCTCCCCAAAAGGTCATTTCTTCAGAGACCATGTCTTCCCTGCCCAATCTGGTATCCCTATACCTCACATATATTTGTCGAACGGAGAGTTCCCTACCTCACTTTGCCATTGCCACCTTATTTTACAGAAAAGAAAACTGAGGTGTCCGGAGAAATAGTGCATGGCTGGCAGGGGCAGTGCTCAAATCTAGATCTCCTGACCCTTCCTCCAGATTTCAAGGCTTTACCTGCCACTTGCCTGCCCCTATGGAGCACAGTGATATGATCTCATACGATCTGACTTCCAGGGAGAAGAAATAGCTAGAAAAATGGATAGATGTGTGAAAAAGTGGTGCTGTGGGAAACCCAAGGTGAGATACCAGAAGTAAGTTGGATGTGAGAATCAGATACTTGAGTACCTGATATGACATGAAATAGAGATTTCAAGGGCTTTAACCTTCACAGTTATTGCACTATAATATAAAATAAAATTACAAATTTTTTTGCCAAAAAAATGCATCTCAATGGAATAGAATAGGTGCAGATCCCCAGAATACCTACCACTGTGGCTTATAAGAGCAGAGCCATCACAAATTAATGCGGATGGAAGTACTTGTCACTGAGTGGGGCCGGAGAATAATTTTTATCTATTTGGGAAACAAAAAGCAATTTTTACCTCCTTATATTAACCATCAAAATCAATGCCAGGTGATTTAAAGAGTTAAATGAAACACACACACACACACACACACTACTAACTACAAAAAAAAAAAAAGAAAATGATTCATTATCCAAACTGTGACTGAGAAAGGCCATTGTAGCCTCAGTAGAGAGAATTATAATGGTAAATACAAATATAATTGACTATGGGAAATGTAAAGGCATCTGTGTATGGAAAGCTCTCATAAATAAAACATTCACAGAGGCAGTAAAAATTTTCATAATGAGATGTTGGGGCAATAAAAGAAGGTAAGAGTCCATTTATGAAAGGTGAAGTTCAAAAAAAAAATTCAGTTGCAAATTCTGAACTTCGTTATAATAAACCAGATGTAAATTAGAAAGGAGAGACACTACTTTGAGCCCATCAAAGGAGTACTACAAAGCAAGAGGCTCCCAGTGCTGGCTCTGTCCTGGTGGCATGAAATCTCTCATGCACAGCTGGCAGGACCGTCAAGTGGCAAAACCCTTCTAGAAGGCAATTTAGGTGAGATGTGTGAAGAGTCTCAAAAAGGTTCATACCGTTTGACTTGAGAATTCCATTCACAGGAAGCTCATCCCAAGAAAATTATCTAAAACCTGATCAAAAACTGGTATAGAAAGATCTGTGCTGTGGTTTTATTTATAATCGTGAAAAAGAAAGAGAGAAAAAAAGTTATCAAAATCTCCAACTCCAGAAGAATGGTTAACCAAATTATATTTCCTTCATTAAATGGATTATTAGGCAACCATTAAACACAATAATTACAAAGAATGTTGACTAACAGCAGGAAATGCTTAGCATATAATTAGCGTAAAAAGATGGTGCAAAATTATACATATAATAAAAGCACTTATTGTAAACAAATGCATAAAAAAGACTAAGAAGAAATGTGCTTTTCAGATGCATTTTCACATAACATGATCATGGGTGCTGGGATTCTTGTCAAGATTTTTCTGTTCTTCATGCTTTAGTTACTCTCCAAATTTTCCACACTGTTCAGGTATTGCTGTTTTTATAATAATATATTTCAAAAATACAGAAGAGGACAAGAACAAAATATGCAGCATACTCACTATCCAAGATCATGTATTACTTTTGTAATAGGAAACTTAAGAAAGAAGTAAAGTGAAAAACAAGAAGGAAAAAAAAGAGCCAGGTCTTAAGAGAATGAATAATACCTGCATTGGGCAGGTTTTAAAGGGAGAAGGAGGGATAAGCAGGAAAGGAAAGAAAATGGTCCAGCATGAGGCAGGCTGCCTGAGTGGGCCCCTGTCAAGTTGCTAAGGAATAGGGAGCTTGGGCCTCCTGGGGACTAATGCCCACAATTTGAAATGCCCTTCCTAGAATATGGCAAGTTCCCTCCAAACATGGCTCTGATCCTGAACTCCTCAACTCTTAGGCCGGTGTGTCTATTTCTGACCATGCTGTTTAATCACCATTGCTCTCTCATATGCTACCTACTAGGGCAAATGCAGTCCTTTTCCCCCTACTGTGTTCCCACCACTTGTTTTCCTCTCTCAAAATCATCTTGGCTACTCTTGCCCATCTCTTCTTCTATATGACCTTTCAAATCAGCTTATTAAGTTCCATTTAAAAATCCTGGTGGGATTTTGATTAGGAAGGCATTGAATTTGTACATTAATTTGGAGAGAATTGACGTCTTCACAATATCGAGTCTTCAGGACCCTAACATTTCAAGGGTGGTTGAGTCAGAGGCTCTGATTAATGAGACTGAGAAGGAAAAGTCGTCATAGAGACGGGTTAAAAACAAGAAGAGGGTGTTGTCATGGAAACCAAGAGAGCCAAGCGTTTCAAGAAGGCGAGAGTGATCAACAATATCAGACCCTGCAGAGAATTCCAATAAGACAAGGATGGAAAAACACCCACTGAAGTTGGTAATTAGGAGGTTATCGGAGCCCTCAGCAAGAGTGGTTTCAGGGGTGAGATGGAGCAGAACCCCGACTGCAGTGCCTGAGGATTACAGATAGTCAGAGAAGACGCCCCCTTTTACAAAAGTTTAGATAATTAAGTTCAGATAATTAGAAAAGTTTTGAGAAAGATTGTCTGGGAGCTAGAGAGTGAAGTGTGGAGTCAAGAGAAAGTTTTCAACTCAATTCAAGAAATATTTGTTGAGCACCTATGAGTTGGCTAGCTCTTAGGGAGACCGTGTGAACAAGACAGACACATCTACCCTCACAGAGCTGATAGTCTAAAAGGGGAAATAGACATGAATCAAACAATCCCGTGAACAAACGGATAACTACAAGCAATGATAATGAAGAAGAAGAGGTGTATGATGCTGAGAGTCAGGGGTGAGAGAGTCTGCTAACTTTTCCCAGAAGAGATTTGACAGAAAGAGGAGTAGGTGTCAACTAGGCTAAGAGGAATCAGAAAGCATTCCAGGCAGAGGGAACAGCACAGCCAAAGGCCCTGCAGTGGGAGGGGCAGAGCATGATCTGAGAAGGCAAGAAGGCCAGTGAGTCTGGGGCCCTGTGCATGAAGGGGAAGCAGGGTGAGGAACAACTAGGGTGTTCAGCAGGGTTGGGGCTTTCTCCCAAGAATGATTGTGGGTAGGGGAGTCTTTACAGGAGTTTAAGAAATGGTGATGATATGTTCCCATTTGCCTGTGGAAAGTACCACGCTGGCTTCTAATGAGGAAAGGATGGCAGGGATGTGGGAGGGGTTGCAGGGAGACCCGGGAGAGGGCAACTTCCCGTCTGTCGTCTGTGGTCCAGACCAGGACTGGTGGTGGCTTGGGCCAGCACCTGGGGTGGAATTGAAGAGAACTGGGAGCTGCCATTGGTAGCTCAAGCCTCCGCGGCTTGAGGCTGGACTATGGACTGGATGTGCTAGTGCGCTAAGCTGGAAGACCCCAGGTGTCTGGCTCATTGTCTATTTCCATGAGACAACGGACTCTGGTGAAGGACCAGATTTGGGGCAAGAAGAGTAGCCTACTAAGTGTGTTGAGAACGTGGTGCCTTTGCAATTCTGGGTTCTAAAGCCCAGAGGAAACCTCAGGTTGGAGATGGGGACCTGGAGACAGGGAGGCTTCAAACACAAGTGGGGGCGCAGAGAGTATGGAAGCAGCTCAGGGGTTGGTGACATGAAGGAATAGAGCATGGAGGGTATAAGCAGAGGACAGAGAATGAGCCTAGGTGAGCACCATCATTTAGTGGGCTAGGTATGGGGTAAAGAGGCTGAAAAGGAGGAACTAGAGGGGGAAAGCAGGCGTAGGGAGTAGAGTTTCCAAAAGTCAGAGTGGCCATTGGTGAGCCATAGCAGAGGGGTCAGGGGAGGTGAAGGCTGAATGGATACCCTGAAGTTGGTTTTTGGGGCTCTTTGCCAGTTTTTCGTAGGTGGGGGAGCACAGGTCAGGAGTAAGGGTGATCCAGGATCTACCCGTGAAAGGAGGAAGGTAGCTAAAGGGTGTAGAATTTTTCATTTGGTTTTAGTTTTAATAAAAGAGCAATATTAGCATATTAATTTTCCCAGAGGAAAGCACCTGTGGGATATGAGCCATTGCAGAACAGGGACAATTAACTAAATGAAGCCTCCAAGGAAATGAGGTCACATGGCAACAGGGATCCATCCTGGGCAATAATGTGCCTCCCGCTCCCGGGAGAGAATTCGGTACTTGGCCTTTTACTGAGTAACTTGCGTCCCACTTTCTTTTGGGAATTTGTATGTGACCTTTGTGACTTAACCACATCTCACCGTAGCAAGAACTTCACCCTGCCTGTGGCTGGGACTCTCTCTCATCCACTTTGGAATCACCACAGCCTGGGGCAGCCGACCAGGGACTGCTGAATAAAAACATTTTCGGACTCGAAATAAAATGTCTAAAATGAAAGGTCAAAACTTTTTAGCCAATCAGACAAACAAATTTCATTGCTGGGGGCGTGGAGAGGTGGGGGTGGGGGTGCTAAGCTCTGCATGGGAGAATGAATGAAATGTTAGGAGAGTTTTTGAGGATGAATTAGATGGTTGGCGTCTTTGACATGCAAGACTGATGGGACATGAGGAAAGAAAAGAGAACAACCCACTCTAGTGTGGGCACAGGTCTTTATACAGGAGGGTGGTAGCTATTGTCTTATGTGGTCATTACAAGTCCCATGAGAAGAGCTAGAGATGGGTAGCCCATTTTACAGACAAGCAGAGATGGAAGCTAAGATCAGCATGGGGCATTGGATCTAAAAGACTTCAGAGTGTGTTAGTGGCGGCCTTCTCTTCTTGCCTCTGACTCCAACATTTCAGCTTATCCCAAGATGAGTCCACAGTGGCTGAGTGCAGGCCCCAGAACTCAGGGTCTGTCACACGGCTACAGGCAGAATAAATATGCCGCTCAGCTCTATCAGACAGGATTTTGCCTCTTCTAGACCTGTCCTCCCTGCTGGCAGCCATAGCCACTGTCTCCAAGAGTCCTGCATCCTACTGAGCTTTCTATAGCTTCCCTGGGCCTGTCTGCTCACCCAGCCCAACCAGCCGCACTGTGGTCACCCCAGACGCTCTTGGATGCTCCCTGACACTCATGAGGTTGCTTCAGACAATCTGCTCTCTTTGATAAAAACCCCAACTTAGACTTAAGCTTTCTGTTCTGGAATTCTTCCAAACTTGTCTAGAACCCCATCATATTCCTCCTTGGGACTCAGCTAAGGGCTGGGGCCGGAGCCTCTCCTGGGAGACCCAGGCAGTGCCAAAGCTCTGGTCAAGCCCCTTGGATTTCTTGCCTTCTGCTCACATGCTGAACTCGTAGCCCCTTCGTGGGGTCCAAGCTCTGACATCATTGCGAATTGTTATCTCAGTCTATTGCCTATGTATAAATTCTGCCTCTTCCGTTAGCTTTGACGCCAAATCCTCCAAGCTATGTGGAATCCGCAGTCTTTCCTTTCTCAAGCCCCGCTCTTGCCCTGCAAAGCTATGGCTCTCATTTCTATAGGCTCCCCTGCAGACAAAAGTTTCACAACTGTTTTCTGCACGATAGATTTACCAAAGCCCACACAGGAGCCAAAAGCCAAGCCAGGGACGCTCTATAATGTCAGCACCCTGAAAGCAGTGCACCCAGGGAGCTTGGTCAGTGGGCGGAGAGCCAATTACACTCCCACACAGTTACAAAGGGGCACCCTGAAGCAGTGAGAAAAGCAGGGATTAGTCAATAGAAGGTGTTAAGCTGTTTGGGAAAGCAAATCCACTTCATTCTTCACTTGATGTCATACATCGGCATTAAGTTCAGATGGATTAAAGATTTAAATTAAAAATCGTACTTAAATAAAGTAGAAGTGAATATTCACATCTAAAACTCTGGATGAGTGTAACCTTCTAAGCTGAAAAGCAAGGGAAGCATTCACAAAGAAAACAAAAAGAAAATAGGTTTTAAATTTTAGACTTAACTATAGGAAAATTGAAAATGACTTGGAGGATGTCACGCAGAGGGTTAATATCTTTGGTGTTTAAGAATCCATACAAATTGAGTTTTAAAATTCAAATCACCGCTGGATAAATGTGAAGGGATAGGAACACTCAATTAACAGAAGATTAATTTTTTATGGCTCATAGGTTGAACTTATTTTCTAATATCTAATTATTTTTTAAAAAGTAAATTAAAACAACACTGAGATAACACTTTTTTTCTATCACAGAGTGCAGAAAAAATTTTTAATGAGAATACCCCATGCTGGCTAGGGTGTGATGAAACAGGCAATACTGCTGATGGGAATGTAAATTACTCCAGCCTTTGACCCAGTAATTACAGTTATGGCATTCCATCCGAAGGAAATAATGTCAAATTGACAAAGATTTATGTACAAAGAGATGTAGTGTGGCCTTGTTTATAACAACAACAACAATAAAATTAACCAACTATTGAGAAAATATTAGGCAAGTTATTTTTTATTCATTCAAGTGGACTTTAATTTGTTAACTAATTGTGATTTTTTTTTTTTTTTTTTTTTACAAAAGCCCTGGAAAATTCCTATGATATAGAAGTAGAACAGCAATTGAGAAACCAGGGTACAAATCATATGCTGGATATTGCCTCAGCTATGGAAACAAACAAAAAATGCATTAAAAAAAAAAAAGACTGGAAGGAAATGTGCTGGGACCCTGCACCTACAGGCATAGGACTCAGGACAAGTAAGCTTTGATGGAGGACAGAGAAATAAATGGTTGAGCCCTGGAAGATGCACCTGTGGGGACCTTGTTGTCTCAAATTCAAAGAACTTTATATCTGGAGAAGAGGCGGAATGGAGTCTCATTTCAGTCTGGTTGTCTGGTTCAGCCTGCCCTAAGACTCGAAGAAAGTCCTGCCTTGGGCATTGAGCTAGAGGAATTGCACTAGTTAGTACATCCAAAGCAAAGATGGAGAAAAGTGCTGGAAAATCAGGCCAGGCAGTTCATGCAGGTTCTTTGAGCCATGTTGTGGAGTTTACGATTCTATCCCAAGGGTGATGAGGAGCCATTGAGGTTTTTAAGCCTTTCCTTCCAGGTAGATTACAATGCTAGCAGTGACTCTTCTTTACAACACCAAAAACCCAACTTAAACCAACTCAGGCATGAAAGTAAAAGGTAAAATCTAAAACTATAAACCTTCTAGAATAAAACATATGAGAAAACCTTTGTGACCTTGGGTTAGTATTTCTACGACATGACACCAAAAGCATAATCCATAAGAAAATAAATTTATAAATTAGACTTCATTAAAATGTAAAACTTAAGTTCTTTGAAAGGTGCTAATGAGAGAATGAAAAGACTAACCACAGACTGGGAGAAAATATTTGTAAGTCATATATCTGATAAAGGACTTGTATCTAGAATACATAGAGAAGTCTCAAAATGCATTAATAAAAAAAAGACAACCCAATAAAAAATGAGTAAAAGATTTGAACAGATACTTCACCGAAGAAGATCTAGAGATGGCAAATAAACACATGAAAAGATGTTCAACATCATTAGTTATCATGGAAATGCAAATTAAAATTATAATGACATACAACTACATACCTTTTAGAATGTCTAAAATTAAAGACTGATCATATCAAATGAGAATGTGGAGCAACTGGAACTCTCATACATCACAGGTGGAAATGTAAAATAATGCAAATACTTGGAAAAAAATGGCAGTTTCTTAAAAAGTTAAACATACACCTATCACATGTTCCAGTCATTATAAATACTGGTACATAAATGTTCATAGCAGTTTTATTTGTAATAGTCAAAAACTGGAAAAAAATAGAATATCAATCCATGGATGAATAGATAAACAAACTATAGTGCACTCATATCAGCACCTATAAATAAGCAATAAAAAGGAATAAACTATCACACGACAACATTGATGAATCTTACAATAATTTCACAGAGTGAAAGAAGCCAGACAAAACATGAGTATATATAGCATGGCTCCATTTACATAAAATTCTAGGAATTGCAAATTAATGTATAGTAACAGGAAGCACTTCAGTGGTTGCCTGGGGAATGGCAGGAGAGGGATCAATGGGAAGGGAAGAAAAGAGGAGATCACAAAAGGACACAAGAAGTCTTTCGGATAATGAATATTATCTTGACAGGTGATGGTTGCATGGGTACAGTATACATGTCAAAACTTACCGAACTGTAGACTTTAAATATGGGCAGTTTATTTGATGTCAATTATACCTCAATAAAGCTGATAAACAAACAAACAAACAAACAAACAACATATGCACTATATCAGTGCAACTAGGTATCAGGGACTTTCTCATCTCTCATCTCTACATTCGGTTTCCCAGGAACCCAAATGAACCCCTGCCCTTCTTGAGCCAATACATTCCCTATTTGCCTAAGTTGTTTCAAACTTGATTTCTGTTGCTTGCAACCAAAAGTGTCCTGGTTAGCATGAAGATAATGCCTAGAGTTTTTGAGAACACAAAAAAAGGACTGCAACCTCATGTTGGAGACCCAGAATTGGGGATGGGGCATGTGTTAGAAAAACGATGCCTGGAGAAGGTGATACTTTAGTTGATTTTTCGAGAAGTCAGGATCAGGGTAGAAAAGACTGCAGAGGTTCCCAGGCAGAGGCAACAGCATGAACAAAGCCATTCAGGACAAGAGCTGTGTGGTGTCTGCTTGGAAGCAGCTAGGTATTCCTGGATTTTGAGATGAGAAAGAGAGGCACGTGGGAAACGAGCCTGGAAAAGCCAGCAGGGAGCAGCTCATGCCCTGTCACAGAACTCAGACATAATCTTGCGAGCAGTGTGGAACCACGGAAGAGTTAGAAGCATGCATGTGTCATGAACAGATTTTTGTTTTGTGGACCTGGAGGAGCAGGCAGACCAGGGACAGGTCATTGCCACTGTTCAGAGTTAAATTTGAGGTGCCTGGACACACCTAGGGGAGATGACCAGCAGGAAGCCAGGGCTTGAAGTCTGGTGCTAGAGAGGACCTAGAAACGCAGAGATGGGATGGTCACCTTGTCCATGGCCTTGGCTTGGGAGGACTGAGAAGTAGAAATAGCCTCGCCAGAATCTAAGGACCTCCACCGGCCATTTCAGGGGCTGGCAGAGCCCAGGGCGCCTACAAAAGCAGAAGAGAGAAGGAAATGTCAGCACCGCGTGGCCACGTGAGCAGAGCCAGAGCCGGTTGTCATGGAAACGGAGCTAGTGAAGCGTTTCTAGGAGAGAGGGATCAGCAGGACCAAATGTAGCAGAAAATTCCAAATCAATGAAGGCTAAAATTTTTCTTTTGATTTGGCAATTAGTAGAACATTGATGAGTTTAACAAGAACAATTTCAGGGGATTGTAAGCCACTGAGGAGGTGGAGACAGAAAAAGATTTAGGAGGTAAAATGGACTAGTGTTGGTGACGAGGGAAGAGGACAATATCAAGCAAGACCCCCAGGGTTTCTAGTGTTCAGAAGGGACTGGATGGCAGCAGAAAATGCTGCAAGAAGATTGAGTTCATAAGAGTAAGATTGAGAGTTCATTTGGGACATTTTAACCGAACGCATTTTGGCTTTGACAATGTGCCCAACACCATGATAAGAGCTTTACTTTACATTAATTCACGTACACTTACAACTATCCTATAAGGTAGCTACTACCTGATTTATCACCGTTTACACATAAAGAAACAGACACAAAGAGGTTGAGAAATTTGCCCATAGCAAGGAAGGGGCATGTTGGAGTATATACTACTTGGCTCTACTTGTATAAAATTCGAGGAATTGCAAATTAATATATAGTAGTAGAGAGCAGATCAGTGGTTCCCTGGGGAATGGAGGGAGAAGGACATGTGGGAAGGGAAGAAAAGAGATCACAAAAAGAGAACATATTGGTGCGGGGTCCCCGAGATAGATGGCAGTGTTGAGGAGGGAGGTGCAGTTGCAGCTCAGGAAAGGACCCTGGCTGGCGTCAAGCCCATGCTGGTGAGAGGTGTACACTGGGGTCACTGGGTCCAGGAGGGAGTCAGAGCTTTAGCGATGGGTGACACTGTGGGAGAGGGTCCAGGCAAAGGCCCAGATCATGCCAGCTTTTAGAGGGGCCCACCAGGGGGAAGGAAAAGGCAAGACCAGAGGTTAGATTTGAGGAGAAGGGTCACTCCAGAAGGTGGAGTGGCCAAGAGTGGACAGTGTCCAAAGAGGTCAGAGGAGGTGACCTGGCCTCGGAGGGGTCTTTGGGGATCTTTACCAGAGCAATCTCAAGGGAATAAGAAGGAATCCCGAAAAGGGAGGCAAATAAGAGTCTAGCTACGAAAGAAGGCTGAAAGAGATGCTCTAGAAAGGGATGCAGAGTCTAGAAAGCTGTTCTTTTTTCATGGAAATTATTTTTGTAATTGGAAAATGCAGTCACACAGTTCACAATTCAAAACCCACAAAAGAATGCCTGATGAAAGTTTCCTTCCTGCCTTTCTCCCCACCCCCCTCAGTCCTCATCCCCCAGGTCCCCTCCCTAAAGGCAACCAGAATATCCTTCCAGAGACAGAAAGTATGAGTTAAAAGGTGGAATTCTGAAATTCTGTAAAAACACAAGAACTAAATTTCAGAATTCTGAAGCTCTTAGGGAAGGATGCCTTGCAGAGCAAGTGATGGAACAGAGGAATGCACGTGCTGGGGACCCGGGGGTCTCGGGTAGCGATGGGAAATTAGTTCTGGACAAGAACACATGTTTCATTGAATGGAACAAAATTAAATCATCCTCCTGCTGCCAAACCCACGCCTCCTGAGCCCTGATGGCGGCTTGAATTCTGGGGATTTGGTCCTGCCCCACAGCTGGAAGCGGGGCCCTGGCCTCTGAATCACCCTCTGCACCTGGCGACCGCCTTAATCCTGGGGGCTGCTGAGGGAACGTTCTCTGACACAAAATGAAAAGTCTGAAATGCAGCTCGATCTTTTTTTTAAATTATTAAAACCAAATGAAGTGTCAAAGGGACATGAATGGAATGCCTAGGGCTAGGGAAAGGTAGCAGATGCTGACGGGAGAGAGGAGGGAGCAGGGCAGAGATAGGCGGCGGACCTCGCGACCTCGCGACCTCGCGACCTCGCAACCTCGCGGCAGGAAGTGAGGCTGCATGTAGCAGGACCTGCGTTCCTAGGCTGCAGGGCAGGGGACTGTGCCCCCCTTGCCTCAGCAGTCCTCAGTTCCACGCAGGCAGTGACTCGACTGAGTGGAAGCCCAAGGAGTTTGGAACAGGCTCAGAGAGGATGGTCACCATGTCCCCCAGTGCTTCTCCCCTGCTTCATCCTGTGACTCCTAACATTTCACCTGCCTTGCTGATACTAAAACGTGGAGGTCATCCTTGACCCCATTCCTCCCACACCTCTCCCAACAAGCAGAGCCAAGTTTCAATCTGTTCCGCCTCGCTGATATTTCTCAGACCCACTCCCTCATCTCCATCCCCACTGTCTTCCTGGTCCAGGTGCTATTCTCACTCTGCCCATGACTGCCATAACCCCTGACCTCTTCTGCCCTGTCCCACTCTTGCCTCAAACAATCCCCACTGCTTAGAACAACCAGAAGCTCCCCACTGCCCTTAGAAATTGCATAATTCTGACCTCTGCCCCCTTTTCTGACCTCACTGTCCACCACTCTGCCCTCTACTCACTACATTCCAACCACAGAGCCTATTAGTCCCTCAGTTATTATCCTCTTCTTCTGGCCTCAAGGGCTTTGCATGTGCTGTTTCTACTCTTTGAATACACATGCCTCCCTCTGCTTCAGCTGGCTAGTGTCTACTATGGTTCCATCTTATCCCAAACATTACTTCTCAGGGCAGTTCAATGAAAGCCCGCATGCCCCAGGCTCAGAGATCAGGGAGAAGATGCCAAAAGCCCTTGACCACATGGAGCTCATAGTTTAGTAGAGGAAATAGTCAGCAACTCATCACCCCGATCTCCACATTCGTCTTCACAGGGTGTTCTTCCTGGGTGTGTACCTGTGTCCAAATTTCTCCTTAGAAGAACACTAGTTATATTGGGTGAGACTAGGCCCCACCTTGCCTTAACTAGTTACATCTGCAGTGACCCTATTTCCAAATAATGTCACATTTGGAGGTACTAGGGCTTAGGACTTCAACATGTAAACTTGGAGACACATTCAACCAATTACAGAGAGCCTCTGGAGCAAGTAGGAGCAAGCACGGTGTGCTCCAGAAACAGGCCAGCATGGCTGCATGAGGGCAAGGCACAGGGAGTGGTAGAATGGAGGTGGGACAGGCAGGTACCCCACGCAGGACCTTCTCGGAGCTTATTCCAAGGGCAGTGGGGAACACTGTGGGTCTGAGATATGACTTCCATTTTTAAAGATACTGCTGGCTGCCATGTGGACAGTGACTGGCAGAGGACAAGTCCAGATGTGGGAGTCCTTTGAGCCCGAGAGGGCATGCGGAGGCCCAGCAAGAGTGTAATGAAAGACATGACAATATTATGGACAAGACGGGCTCCCTATGTGAGCTGGATGAGCCAGAAGACCAGCAGGATTTCTGGAGCCAGCAGCTCTGGGAACCAAGGAGGGGATGGACAAGAAAGCCTGAGCCATCTGTGCATACTCAAGTGGAGAAGGGACTGAGACATGTCCACCATGGTTGGTAGCCAGGGAACTCTGGCAGCCTGGTCTACAGCTCAGAGACCAAACCCAACATAGAACTCCTGGCTGGGGAGGAAGAGACAGTCCATGGAGGTGAAACACAGTGAGGAGGCATTCAGGACCTCACCCTGGGTCTTGCCAGAATAGGGCACTGGAATCGGGAAGAGAAGTTCCACAAGGAGACTGGGAAAGATCCTGATGGGGGTCAGGGGGGAGCAGCAGAGGATGGATGTTCTGCCAAGAGAAGGAGGAGAGTGTTTCAGGAAGGGGTGGGTGTGGTCACCCTTGGGTTGTGAGCAGAAAGGTTGAAATGGGGGGTGAAAAAAGAATGGTGCCTCCTGGACTTAGCAACCGCGAAGCTTTAGGCAACCCCCATGAGATGAGCCGGTCAGGAGGTGGGCAGGTGCACAACTGGTTGGAAAACCACCTAAGAAGGGCAGAGAAGCTGAGAGAGGAAGGGAGCCAGGGGCCAGTGAGACTTGTTCTCCAGCATAAGATTTGAATATGTTAATTTTCTGAGAGGACACAGCAGGGAAATTGAGCAAACAATGTTGCAACAGCTAGGGACCAGATGGTGCCAAGGGCGTAAACAAAGGGGATTATCATCAGATAGGTATTATAGATATGTATTACATTAAACAGGACCTAATCAAACCCCCTTCCTTCCGGGTAACCTGATCTCGTCTGTTCCCTTCCATGATGACAGGGACCTACGTAAGTGCCAGTGCCATCCTGACTCATTCCCGCGGTCATTCATGCATTTTTCATCTTCTATCACCACCGGCCATTTGCAATGGTCAGTAAAACCAATATATGCTAAATATATTTCATTCTGAATTAAAGCTTTGTATATCAGCAGTACAGCACACGGGGCTGAAGTGCGCAGCTCAACAATTTTTGATATTATGCATACACCCATGTAATCACCACCCAGATTAAAATACAAAATGATTTCATCCCCCTAGAAGGCTCCCTTGCACCCTTTCTCAGTTAGTACCCACCCTTTAGAAATAGTTACTATCTTGTCTTCTATCACCCAAGGGTGGTTTTGCTTGTTCTTGAACTTCACATGAATGGACTCGGTGTGTTCTCTGTATCTGGCTTATTTCACTAAACATATGTCTGTGAGGTCCACCCATGTTGCTGTGTATAGATGTGCTCTGTTCTTTCTCATTGCCATGAAGTGTTCCTTCTTATAAATATACCACCAATGGATCTTTTTATCCAACTCCCTGATCATGGACATTTAACTTGTTTCCATTTGTAATGATGGAGAAAGCTGCTGTGAACATTCTCTGAACATCGTTAGGTGAATCTATGTACTCATTTCCTTTGAGGGTATTTCTAGGAGTAGAATGGCTGGGTCAGAAAGTAGGCATATGTGTTGCATTTGTAGTTTTCCAAAGTGGTTGTACCAATTCACACTCAACAGGGTGGGATTTAAGTCATATTTAATGAGAGATGATTTACATATAGGGACATTCACATTTTTTGTGTGTACAATTTTGACAAATACATGTAGTTGCATAATCCCTACCATAATTTAGATATAAAATATTTCTATCACCCCAAAAAATTTGCTCATGCACCATCAACCTCTGGTCACCACTGATCTGTAATCTGTCCCTATACTTTCACCTTTTCCAGAATGTCATATAAATGGAATCAGAGAGTAAGTAGTCTTTTGGGTCTGGATTCTGTCTTGTCATAATGTATTTGAGAATGAGCCATGTTATTGTATGTTTCAGTAATTGTTCCTTTTTCTTGCTGAGAACTATTCAATTGTATATGGCTTTGCCACAGTTTTTGCTATTGTTATTGTTTCATTTCTTTATCAGTCGAAGGATATTTGGATTGTTTCCAGTTTTGGGCAACGGTGGATAAAATTACTATAAACATATATGTAGAGGTGTGTATGTGAACAAGTTTTCATTTCTCTAGGGTAAATGCCCAGGAGGGAATTGCTGTGTTATATGGTAAAATGTATGTTTAACCTTATAAGAAAATGTTAAGCAGTTATTAAAGGCTGTACCATTTTGAATTCCTACCCACAATGTACAAGAGCTCCAGCTGCTCCACATCCCTGACAGTATTTTATATTGTCAGATTTTGTTTCATTTTGTTTTGTTTTCATTTGAGCCATTCTAGTAGGTATGTGGTGGTTTGAGTCTTTTGCCCATGTTTTTGCCAGGTCAACTGGAAGGATTTGGAGTAGAGAAAGGGCACCATCAGATGTGTGTTCGAGGCCTGGCTAGAGAGGACCAGAGGGGACAAGCCTGTACTCTGGGATCTGGGAGGAGCTTGGTGCATTGTCTGGGTGACAGGGCCACTCCAGGGGGGTGGCCCTGAGGATGTAAGGAGTGAGAGAATTTGAGTGGGGTCCCAAGGGTGTTCACCACTGACTTAGGTTCTGCAGAGTCCCCAGAAGCAGACTGTGGGACAAGAATTTAGGTGCAAGTGGTTTATTAAGGAAGCGATTCCAAGACAAACTGGTAAAGGGAGTAGGAAAGCAGAAAAGAAAAGGGGGAGAGGCAGATAAGATCCCACAGAGAATAGCTCCAGCCTGATCCCATGGGGAGCTCTGGAGAATCAGGCAGACCTCCAAGTTGCACCTCCTGGAGGCAAGGAGGCTGGGCTTGCACACTCTCGCACCAGTCAGGCCTCATCTAAGGGATTTGGAGGTCCATAGTGGGGTTGCTGGAGGGAGACATAAATCCCCATGCTCTTCTGGCTCTCAGTGACTGTGAGGAAAGACTCTCTGGAACCTAAGAATAGTCCTGCAAAAAACAACTGCCAGTGCTAGTTGTAGGAAACTATAAACACACCAAAGATAGGGTTGGGGAGCAGAAAAACTGGTTGAAAGGGATCTGAAAGATCTAGATAGAACATCTGCATTGCAGCAGCTAGAACAGTGCCTGGCACCTAGTAGATACTCCATAAATCTTTTTTGACTGAGTAAGTGACAGAAGTCACTGAGATGGGACACTCAAGAAGAACTGGCTGGGGAGAAGAGATAAAGAGTTTGGTTTAGGGCCTGATGACTCTGAGGTGGTGATGGGTGATGGGCAGGTGAAACTCAGGGTCTGGAGCTGAGGGCCCAGGAAGTGAGAGTGGAGAGAGGGGAGAGGAGGGGCTGAAGGAAGCCCTAGAGGCTTAGAGCTCAGGGAAGAAGGACCACAAAATGTGAGGAGAAAGTGGCTGGGGTCGGGGAGGGGAGGGAAACCAAGAAAGACTTCAGCCTCATATTTGAGGAAGAAGGTGGTCAGCGATCTCAGACACTGCCAAGCTAAGACACTGCTCAGACACTGGGACTTTGGCTAGGGAGGTTTTTATTGCCTAGATGGCCTGAAGCAAGACAAGGAAGGGCAGCCAGAGACAGGCCTGAGGAGCAGGGACCATGGGAAGAAGGGGATGGATAAAGGAGAAAGGGAGGGCATTTCAGAAGAATGAAACAGGCTGAGAGGCCTCACGTTGACAGGATCCAGGCCAGGTGGATGGATTAGATTTAAGTAATACCTCAGTGTTGGGCTAAGCTGCCATTAATTAAGTGCTGAATTAATTAA
This sequence comes from Macroglossus sobrinus, assembly GCA_004027375.1. Lineage (NCBI taxonomy): Eukaryota > Metazoa > Chordata > Mammalia > Chiroptera > Pteropodidae > Macroglossus > Macroglossus sobrinus. Next base: position 751,594 of record PVKZ01000211.1, read on the forward strand.
GTCCTCAGCGGGTTACTTCATTTCTGTGTCCTGGTGAACCTTGTGGGCTTCCAAATGCCCCCAGGAAGGGAGGGTTACATCCTGTCTGGAGCCCCAGCCCCACTTAACTGTGGCCCATGTTGAAAGTTACCAAGAGGGCAAGTGGGCGGGCGAGCCCTTTGGAAGACCACCTTGTTGGGTAGGAGATGGGGTGGGGGAAGGGATGGAGAAGCTTGCCCAGGAATGAGAGGAGAGAGATTTGGTAGAGGCAGAGGCCAAGGGATAGGCACAGTGAGTATTTTTATAGGTGGAGAGGAAAGAGCTGCAGAGAGGGAGAAATCGGAAAAAAGAAAGAGGGTGTGAGGCCCAGGAGGAGACAGGCAGGGACCAGCTGGCCTTAGACATAAGGTGCTGGCAGATCACTTCAGAGCCATGAGGGAGGGAAGGAGCCCAGGTTGTCTGCTGGATCAGAGGGCGCAGGGGGGCTCAGGCAGAACAGCTGCTGCAGGAAAAGAAAGGGAAGGAGTTTAGGGACCTCTTGAGGAGTTGCTGAGCTGCATTTAAGACCCAGCTGAAGTTAAAGAAAATTAATCTGTGTTGGCGCCAATCAGCGTGGTGATGTGATTTTTGCCGGCCGCACTTGGCAGCCCAGAGGAAGAATGGAGAAAACAGATGGTTTTCTTAGCTCCTTCTCATCTACCTTTTTATTTAATCTGCCCAGCAACCCTAGCCATCACTGATTTACAGATGAGAAAACTGAGGTACAGGGAGAGGAGACCACATGCCCAGAGTGTTGCAACAAGTAAGCGACTTAGGGCCCAGCCCAGGGACCTGAACCCCTTGCTTGGAGCAGCCCCATGGCCCGGCAATCTTTTTCTGGCATGCACTGTGAAGAGCATTATGGCATGCCCCTATTCCCTTGCCCCTGACCCAAATACTCACTGAGCTCACTTTCTTGTGTGCCCAGAATGGCTCAGCTCAGCTTTGGCCAGCTTTGGCTTCTCCAGAAAGGACCAGGAGGAAACAGAGATTCAGAGATGGCACATGACTGGTCTAGGGTCACACAATATATAAATCAGCATTGTTATGATGTCAATTCTCCCAAAATCAGTGTATAGATTCAACACAATGGCAATCAGAATTCTAGTAGCCTTTTTTTAAAAATTGATAAACTGGTTCTGAAATATATATAGAAATGCAAAGAACTTAGAATAGTCTGAACAATTCTAAGAAAGAAGGACAAAGTAAAAGGACTGGCATTGCCTAATTTCAAGACTTACCATTACCTACAATAATCAAGGCAATGCAGTATTGGCCTGTGGATAAATAGGATATAATATGGAGTCCAGAAATAGTATTACACATACATAGCTGGTCGGTTTTTGACAAGGGTGCTGTGGCAATTTAATGGGGAAAGGAAGATTTTCCTCAAATGGTGCTGGAACAGTTGGACACTCATATGAAAAGTGAACCTCACGTCTTACCTAACACCAAATCTATTATATATTAAGAACTTTTATGACTCAATAAAAATAAGATACTCAAAGTGACTTTTTCTTAATTGGCCAAGATTTGAACAGATACCACACTAAAGGCAATATATAAAGGGCAGATAAACACATGAAAAGTTATTTAGAAGATGCTAATTAAAACCCCAATGAGATACATACCCATTAGAATGGCTAAAATTTAAAAGACTGACAATATCAAATGTTGGAAAGAATGTGAAGCAGCTAGAACTCTCATTGTTAGTGAGAGTATATAGTGATACAACCACTTTGGAAAACATTTTGGCAGTTTCTTATAAAGTTAAACATGCACTAACCATTAAACCCAGCAATTCTACTCCTATATAATCATCCAAGAGAAATGAAAACATACATCCGCACAAAGACCAGCTTTCAAACATTATAACAGCTTTATTTATAACAGCCTAAAACTAGAGGGGAAAAAACAAATGTTCATCCACATGCAAAGGGGTAAATAAATTTTTATATATTTACACAATGGAAACTGATCAACAATAAAAAAAAACCTATTGATTCATGCAACAACATGAATAAAATCTCAAAAACATTATGCTGAGCAAAATAAGCCAGAGGCAAAATGGCACACTCTACATGATTCTATTTATATGAAACTCAGGAAAATGCAAATCACACCTATAAAGACTGAAAGAGATTACTGATTATTTGAGGCAGAAAATGGAGGGTGGTTGACTATAAAGGAGCATTGAGGAAAATTTCTGGGGTAATAGAAAGTTCTATATCTTGGTTAAAACAGTGGTTATGTTGCTGTATGAATTTGTTGAAACTCATTTGTTGAAACTTAAAATGGGTGCATTTCATTGTATGTAAATTATATTTCAATAATTTTTTTAAATTGTTAAAATTATCATCATAAAAAAATTAGAACTTTATGGACCTCCCTTATATTTACTTCATGGTTCATCAGTTGTTTTTATTTGTTGTTGGGATACAAGAGCCATAATCTTGGAGCCTCTGACAGCGTTAATCCAGCCCTTGGAAGGCTAGTCAGAGCCAGATACCAGAGGGTCTTGAATGCCAAGTGTAGTGATTTTAATATATGCCTATAAATTCTTTTACAGTCCTCCCTTTAAGAGGCAGAGCCTAATTTCCTCTTCTAAGTGTGGACCAGATTCAGTGACTTGCTTCTAACAATAGAATAAAGTAGAAGTAAAGGTGTAGGTTTTCAAAAACTAGGTCTTAAAAAACACTGCAGCTCTTCTATCTCTGTCTCTCCTTCACTCTCATCACTTCCTCTAGGGAAAGCCGGCTGCCCTGGGAGCCCTGTGGAGACCCCACAGGTTCAAGTACTGAGGCCTCCTGCCAATAGGCATGTCAGTGTGCCATCTTAGAAGTAGATCCTCCAGCCCCAGTCAAGCCTTCAGATGACTGCAGCCATAGCTTGACCATACCGCATGAGAGAACCTGAGCCAGAATGACTCAACCTGACTGATATTGGATTTTTGACCCTCAGGATTTACGTAAGAGAATAAATGTTGTTTTAAACTGCTCCATTTGGAGGTAATTTGTTATGTTGTAATAGATAATACACCAAGTTAAGGAGTTTGGGATTTCTTCTAGGGAGCACTAGGGAGTCCTGGAAAGTGTTACTAAAAGGGAGTGATATGAAAGGGACTGAGCTTAGGAAGACATCTCTTGGTCTCAGAGTGGAGAAGAAATTGGAAGTCATGGGGTCCAGAGAACACTGAATAGAGGCAGAGACGCTGGAGCTGGGTCTCTGTGTCAGGTGGCTAAGTCAGAGAATTGCACTCTGGGCCGAGGAAACAGCATGTGCTAACGCAAGGAGGCCAGATGTTGCCTAATGTCAGGGAAATGGGTATGGCTGGGATATGAGAATGTTGGCATAAGTGTGGATGGAGAGTGGGATGTTTACGACTTGACCAGGCCTTCCCACCACTTCCCCCACCCTAGCTTGGACCAGCATCAGCAGTTGTTCCAGGATGTGTTGGACACCTGTGAATCCAAACTAAACTTAAATCCCCTATGAGCCCCCATAGTTGTGCTGGCCCATCCCCAGTGCAGATGCAGCAGTGAATAAGCAGACAAAATTCTCTGCCATCCTCAAACATTTGTGTTAGTGGAAAGAGACAGGTGATGAGCAAAATAAAAAAGTAAATATACCATGGAGAGAAATACACAGGGTAATGAGAATTATAAGTTGGGGTGGTTGGGATTACAAGTTGGAAGCCACCTACTTAGAATTTGCTAAGAGGGTAACCTTTGGGCAGACACTCGTGAAGTGAGCAAGTTAGCCACATGATAATTAGTGAAAACAATGTTCCAGGCAGATGGAACAGCCAGTGCAAAGACCCTTAGGTGGGATCAGGACTATCAGTACCTCATTAACCAATAAAGAGGCTTTTTGCAAATTAGAGAAAGGCAACCTGGACTTCTACTTTTAGCCATGAGTGCATAATAAGGATTGAATTCATTTTTCTTCCATAATCTATATAAAATTTTAGAAACAACTATTTTCAGACAGCAGACAACAGGTAGCATAGGAGAATGATCCCTGAGGAAAAAGGTAAGCAAATAAGGTGAACTCTGCAACTGACTTGGCTTTATGCCTGGAGGTAACTTTGGCATAGGAAGAGAACTCCAAATAGAGCACAGTGGTATTACTGAGTTGATCTTTGCGACAAAGATCAAAGTTCAGGTAGGTTGAAGGGGCTGTAAGATGAGGAGCAGAGTATCTGACTGGAGGAAATTTTGCAGAAAAATAGCTCCAGAAGTTTACACAGGGGTACCCTTGTCATTACTAAGTGCAAGGTTGTGCATGTGTAGGGTGAAACTCCAAAATGCTAAGCAAAGAAAGACTGGGGAATTTGAAAGTGAACGATTTCTAGGGCTCACACAGGATGAAGAGACCTTCAAGATGTGACTAGTCAGAGCTTGAGTCCTTGATGACTAGATAGTAAAATGCCTTAGTAAAAGGGATAACCTATCCATGAGTGAAGGCTATTGTAAACTCATCCTTGAGAGTTTTAAAATGAACTTCGAAATGATCAAAGTAATTAGCAACTAATTAGCATGCCTCTTCTTACAGGAAAACAACAAAAATCCAGACCAGCAACAGTGTAATATTCATAATATCCAATATCTGATAAAAAATTCTTAGACAGGCCAAGAAACAGAAAAATGTGACCCATAACTAGGAGGAAAATTAGTAAATAGATACAAAAATAACAGATTGCAGAACTAGAAGGCAAGAATGTTAAAGGCTTTTCTATCTGCATATTTAAAAGAAAAAGGCAATCTTTCATCTAAGCACAGGCAACCCCAAACAAGGGCTCATGGCTTGGAGAACAGAATAAGGGCTGGACTTTGGCCACCACTTACACCCTCATTCAGGTGTCCTCATGCAGGGTGTCTCCTAAACAAACAAGTGTGACAGTCTTGGTGTTAGACTGTTCAAGGAGCACCAAGGACGCTGGTGTGGCTGGAGCAGCATGAGCAAGGAGAGAAGGGAGGAGAAGATGAAGGCAGAGAGGTAACAGGGAGGTAGACTATGTAAGGCCTGTGGACCATGGTGAGAATGTTAGCTTTTGCTCTGAGTGACACTGTAGCCATGGGAGGGTTTCAGCAAAGAAGTTTCATAATTCCTTCAGAAGTTAATGGAGGATGAAGAGGAGGGGGTGAAAGTAGGTGCCGGAGGACCACAGAGGAAGCCTCTTCAGTGATCCAGACACAAGATGCTGGTGCCTGGGCAGAGGCAGGGGCTTCAGGGGTTGGGTTTAGAGGGGGCTCAGAGCAGCCCCTAAGAGGGAGACCCAACAAAAAGTAGGGACAGATGGCACTGGATGACAGGAGCAGGAGGAGTCAGAAATGACTTGAGCTTCTGGCTGCAGCCCCAGGCATGCAGTGGCACTCAGTGAGAATAAGAAAGAAGCACATTTTAGGATGTGAAGATGATGCAGTGGGTTTGAGGCATCTGGAAAAGGATCCAGTCAATGTTGGCTCAAAGTGTATGGTTTGAGAGAAAGAAAACAAAGGAGAGGGTCTTAACTGTGAGAGCACTTGGGAATTGTCAGCACAGAGGGCAGAGAGTGAGCTCAGCTGGGGAGCGTGTGGGAAGTGAGAGAAGGAAAAGGAAGGAAAGAGGATGGAGAGAGATAGAGGCTCTGACCAGAGCTAACAAGGCACGCTGTGAAAATATGGATGGATACACAGATAGATAGAGTCTATGAGAGCAACAGAAAGAGTGGGAACCAACCCTGACCATGCCTCAGAGAGGTATGACCCACTTGCATGTACACACCTGTATACACTCAGAGACATATATACTCTGTGAGACACAAAAAGCAAAACTCTACAAGCACACAGACTCATCAAGCTAGACTAAATTTTATCTTTCCTTCCCTTATCTTATGCTCCCCATCCTCCATCATCAGAGACAGGAATCCAGCATCACTTTTTCTCTGCCTCCATTCTTCAAGTTTGTTCTACTTCTTCCTCCAAAATTTCTCATCATCTCCTTTGCTCCCTGGGGAGCACGGTTAGGGAAGATTGGGAGGAGAGAAAAGGGCTGAAGAGGCGGCCATGACAGGCCACACACACAGTGATGCTGAGCGACTTAGAGACCTCAGAAGTTTCTGTCACCTCATCTTCTCATGGGTGCTAGATAACTGGTCTTTCTTCTCCCTGGACTCCTTAGAACTCAGCTGGGGGCTTTGGAGCTCCTGTCCTCAGCAGGTACCCAATGGGTGTCTATTGGTGGGTGGATGGATGGATGGATGAATGGATAGATGGATGGATGGTGCAGTCATTCAGTCATCCATCCACACAATGCTGTAGCAGGAACTGAGGGGTCAGAGGGCTCCAGCATCCCCTTAGAGGAAAAGTTGGTAGGGAGGGGAAACAGATGGGCAGTGGGTAACTAAACAGTAGTCAAAGACAACTCAGGGGTCCTGGCTGCAGGACCAGAGAAGGCAGTGACATTCAGCATTAATGAAAACAGGAAAGGGATGTTTGAGGATGTGGAGACAATGAGATGAGTCTGAAGCACCTGTGGAAGGACCCGGTCAACACTGATTTGCTCCAATCTGTGGCTCAAAAGAGAGAATGGGGGTGAGGTGGTTCTGGGGTGCAGGAGGAGATTGAGGTGTCCTCACAGAGGGCAGTAAGGAAGTGTGTGCAGGCAGCAGGTGCAGTGTGAAAAGGAAGGAAAGAAAGACAGACAGGACAGACAGATAGACCCTGATCCGGAACTCACCAAGCATTCTGTGGACAGATAAATGGATAAATCAACAGATGAAAAGTTCATAAGAGTGATGGAGAGGGTAGAAACCAGAACTGACCATGCCCTGGGGAGATGTGACTCACACATGTACAAACAGAGAGAGAGAGGGGGAGAGAGAGAGAGAGAGAGACAGGGAGAGAGAGAGAGAGAGTGAGAAAGAATGAAAGAAACTCCACAAGCCACAGAAAGAGAGAGAAGGAGCTGGCCGGGAAAGTGGCAGGCACACATGCGCAAGTACACACACACACACACACACACACACACACACACACACACACACACAGAGCAGGAATGACGCACACACCCGAAGCAAAATTCAATAAAGCCCCCTCCAGAGAGTGGAGCAAGCATAGCGGAGAGAGATGAAGACAGAGGCAGGAGTGGGGGGTCCATCAATAATAAAGTTAAAAAATAAAATGAAGACAGGAGATAGGACCCTCAGGGAGACAGAGAGGCGGGCAGATGCAGAGATGCAGGCACACTTGTGCTCGCTGATGAGTGGGCGAGGGATGGGGGAGGGGGAGGATGAAACCTGACAAAGAACCTACGAGAGAGGGGCACCCTGTGACCCACATGTCCACAGAGAAGCACACACCAACTGTGACTTTTGGGGCAAGAACCACATCTGGAGAGGAAGAGAAATGAGGGAGAAAATGAGGCAGAATGAAGGAGGGGAGGAGAGAGGAAGACTCACAGGGCTCTGGACAGATAGCAAATACTCAGACAGACTGATAGACAGAAGAGAACCTACATACTGCAGAAAAATTCTGGGGGAGATGTCCTGACACAGGGTGGGGCCCCCAGGGGGAGGCTGGCAGAGACTTCTCTGACTTCTATGAGGAGGAGGTGGGCTTCCTGGAGAGTGCCTGTGACCCTGCTCTGTAGAGCTCTGGGCAAGAGAGGGAGAGATGTGGGGCTTGGTCAGCATAAGGCCTGTTAGCCAAGCCCTCAAGGGAGAACACCCAGAGCAGCAGACAGAGCAGTGGGGAGAGGGAGGATGTGGCTCTGGGGGCATGGACACAGGTGGGGGTGAAGTGAAGGAAGCTGCAAAGGAAACAGAAGAGGTATGGCCCAAGAGATGGGAGTCGAAGAAGTAAAGGAAGTCCAAACACCAGAATAGATCCCCAGCATCAGAGGCCCTGGATGGATGAAGGAGGTGAGGGGAAAATGGACCCTGGTGTCTGTAAGCCTCGTCCAGCCACCTGAGTGGGTACAGAGCAGCTGCTGCGGGATGTTGCAGAGAAAGATGGAGTAGGGAAGGAGTGGATGGACACAGCCAGCCAAAGCTGAGAGTCCCTCCCCAGCTGTTCAGTGGATAGAAAGAGAGAGGACAAGAAAGAGACAGAAACAAAAGTTCAAGGGACTCCAGGTGGGAAGGAGGTGAGCATATCCACCTGCTGAGAGAGCCCCGGGGAAGAGGATGGAATGGGACAGCTGTTGCCAAGGCAACCACATTGACCGGGAGGTTTGAGAAGATGGGACTTCAGAGGAAGAATCAGTCATAGGTTGGAAATGAGAGGCAGGTAGAGGGAAAAGGGCTAATCTGTTTTCAGTCCAGGATTTGGGAAATGTGGGGAACACAGAGCTGGTTGTGGACTTGGTAAGTCTGTGATGCTGATGGGGTTCTCAGTGGGGTGCATGGTTGGATGCATGGTGCTTTAGAGAGGGGCCTAGAGTGGAACCAGAGATGTAGGGGCATCTCTCTCTTTCACATACCCAGTCACAAACATGACATAAAAATATGGGATGTACTTACCTCCATATTCCATTACAGATGACTGCTTCCCCCATAGACTCAGCTCCACCAGGAAGTAGCCAGGGCTGTGGGGTCTGTATCCTTAGCAGGTGTTCACTGCATGCTGTTGGATGGATAGATGGGTGGGTGGATGTATGAGTGGGTGGGGGAAAAAAAGAAAAGAAAAATACCAAGTGGATGGGTGGGTGGAAGATGAATGGTGTGGTTGGTCCAGGCCTGTAGTTCAGTCCTGAGATGCCAAGGCCTGGGCTGTAAAAGTGTTGGAGAGTTGGGCTGGGGTCTTGAATATCCACCTGGAGAAAGACTCGGCAGGAAGGGGAAAGAGATGGGGATGGGTGGCAGGAGAGGGAGGAGTCAGAGATGACTCCTGGCTGCTGAGCTTCAGGGGGCTGGTGATTCAGTGCTAGTGAGACCAGGAAGTGTTTGGTTGACCCCGGGAGGTGATCACTAGGGGGTGTGAAGATCCTTTGAGATGTTCTAGGTCTGTATTAGTTCCATATCTGAGGCTGAGGTTGAGGACGTCAGATGGAGGAGAAGGGTCAGGATGGGGACCAACGGCCTGACCTGAGGTCAGTGGGAGGGGGTGGTAGGGAAGAAGATATAAGGACAAAAACCATACCTGGGGCTCAGTGAGCTCTTTGTGTGCAGACAGGAAGATGGATGGACAGACGAAATGTTCACAAGAGTGACCTTGACCATACCCTGCAGAGAGAAACATGCTTCAGACATATACTAACACACATGTACACACACACACACACACACACACACACACACCAGTACACACCCTGAGACTGATATAAAGTTAGAGAAAATGCCACGGACCCACAAAGAGAGGACTGAGAGAATGGGTGGCAGGGACGCACGGTGTGCATGTGTGGACACATACATCATGGGATCCAGAAAACAGGAGGTCAGGGGGCCCACTGTGGAAAGGCTGAGAGGTGCCATTTCCTCCACAGCTCCTCTGGGATGGGGAGGAGGGCAGGAGCTAGGTGGGAACCAAGAGTACAGGGAGAAATTTTTGTTTCTCTGGGAAAGAGGTGAGTATTCCTTTGGATACTGGATGTTGCCTTGAGGAAAGAGAGGAGAAAAATGACTCTGAGAGAGGTAGTTGGGGGAGGAATCAGTAGAACTTGTAGGAAGATAGGAGGTCAGAGGCCAAAGCATAGGGAGGGGGCCTTTAGATTCCTTACTCCAGAGATGAGGCAGTGGAGAGCATGGATGAGGGATGGAAAGATGACGGTGCTGGTCCTGCCTTATCTGCACTTCTGGGGCTAAGGAAGGCATCATGGATGTATAAGTCTAATGCTTCCTCAGCAGGGCCTGGAGTGGACCCAAAAATGAGCTCACCGTCTAGACCAGGGTGTCTCTAAAGTCCTGGGCATGAATAACATGGCCCTAGAAAGAGAGGAGGGAAAAGGACACAGCCCTGGGGAGCACTGATGTCAGTGTAATGGGAGGACAAGGAAAGGTTCTGGAGAAGAAAGAGATCAAGATAAAAAATGGGCAGATTCACATCCCCAATCATCTTCTCTTTCTCTCTCCCCTTCCTCCATGCACACACATGTACACACACACGGAATGGTGCTCAGATTGACAAGATTCGGGACTCCTCTATTGTTGTATCACTGTCTCCACCTGATACATTAACTTACCTATCTCCCTCCTGGGCTCTGAGGTTCTGTATGACAAGCCTGGGCTCTGAAGTCTGGGTCCTCAGCAAAGAACCCAATAGATGCTCAGTTAGGTTAGAAGGATAGAATGGCTGGTGGATGAATGTGATCAGGCATACGATTCCCATGTCTGAGCTGAGGCAGGAGCTGAGGATATGGAGAGTCTTGACTTATACCTTGGAAGGAGATTTGGCAGGGAGTTAGGGGTTTGGGGGGTGCAGATGGTCCTTGGAGGCAGGAATAGGAACAGTCAGAGATGACTTGGGGCTTCTAGCCTTGAGTGGCAGTGATGCCCAATGCTAACGACAGTGGAGACAGAAACACATCTAGTGGGTACAGAAATAGTGCAAAGGGACTGAGGAGCTAGGTAAGGGCTTCCTCAAGCTCAAGTCTATGGCTGGAGGGAAAGAGAAAGGGGTCTGGGTTGCAGGAGATGTGGGGCAGGGGGATATCAGCACAGATAACAGTGGGCAAGCACATCCACAGATTGTGTGTGAAGTGAGCAGAGAACCTGAGATAGGGCTTTGGAGGTCCTGAGATGTGAGAACAGAAGGAGGAGGAGTTGGGGAAGGAGAGGAGGACAGACACTGGATTAATCAAGCAGTTTATAAGCATACAGGACAGCAGGCAGATAAACAGGCATGGAGAAAAACAGAGAGGGTGGAAATAACTCTAGTCATACCTCAGAAAGAAAGAGGTGACTCACATGTGTTCACACACAGTGAGACGGATCAGAGTAAGGACCTGAGTCCTGGCATCCAGTAGCTCGTGTGTGTTTGTGGATAATGGGTGGGATGGATGAACAGATAGATGGAGCAACTTAGAGAGTAAGAATAAAATCGAATAATGAAACTACAGAAAGAAAAACTCATATGTGAGACCCCTTTTCTGTTCACCTTCCCAAAAACAGATTCCCAAGGGGAGAAGGTGTAGAACCAGGATCAGGGGAATCAAAGAGAATTTCAGGACTTTAGAGCAAAATTCCACAAACCCCCAGAAAAGAGAGTTGCAGGGGAAGGGCATCCAGCCCAAGCGCGTGCGTACACACACACACACACACACACACACACACACACACACACACACAGAGCAGGAATGACGCACAGCTACAGAGCAAAATTCAATAATTCTCCTCTGGAGAAAGGGAAAGAGCAGAGATGAGCAAGACACAGTCAGATACAGGAAGAGAAGAAGGATTATATGTCAATAAGAAAGTTGAAAAAAAGCGGGGGAGGATGATGGGGGCAGGCAGAGACCCGGGCACAGCTCACGTGTGCACACATGCCCCCCAGCAGGTGCCCAACCCCACACAGGGTGCCTGGGAGGGGCTCATGAGATTTCCTGGATGAATAGATGGATGTGTGGAAGGTGGGTAGATAGATAGATGGATAAAGTAACCCAGAGACTGGAAACAAAACCTGATAAAGTGTCCAGATAGAGAAAGTTCTAGATGTTTTCTGCTTGCTTATGAGACTGCCCTCTTCACACTTCTCCTCTGCTCCAGGAGGCTGACCGCGCTGACTACCATCAGTAGGCTTCCTGACCTCTGGCTTCGGGTTGGGCTTGGCCAACAGGATGCCCTGGCAGGAGACAGGGGAGGAGAGATATCCCTGAGTCAACCCAGGCTGGGTAGTGGTCAGCTTCTCTCAAGGCAACCTCTCTGTGCAACTCTTTGCTCCTTGCTTCTGGGAATTATTGCCTCCTCTCATCCTTGAGTATAGAGGGCATCACAACCTCGCCACTATTAGCCCCAGGTTTCTGCAAAATCCCTTCGGTTTTCCTATTCACATACCTTGCAGTACGGTACCTTTGTAAATAAGCTTTCCTCAAATGTTTCCTGTTGGGACCCTGACTAACAGACGACATGTGCGCACACACGTTGGGACACGAAGTGACAACTGCATCTACAAAGAACAGTGAGAGATAAGAAGCTGAGAGCTGAAAGGTAGAGACAGTGACTCGGAGGCAGAAGGGAGAATGCACACAGAGAGAGAAAGAGGAAGCAGGGACACCGATGTCCATGGTGCCCTTGTTTTAATGGCATAAAATGTAGAAATCATCTAAATATTCATTACCAGAAGAAAGGCTAAATAAACTATGAATATTTCTGCCCTCTGGAATACAATGCAGCTGATAAAAAGACTAATGTACATCGTTTGTACGAAGATGGAAAGAGATCAAAGAAAATGTGTATAGTCAAAAATCCCACTGAATGATATACATAGCTCAACATAATTTCTATGGAAGAAAAAAAAAACATCCTAAGCTAAGACCTATCAAAAACTTTATCTTATGTACATTCATGTATTTTATTTTACATCGGTATATATGTGTTATATATGTGTGTATATGTATCTAGTAGGAATGATTCCTGCTAAAGTATTAACTGTTGTTTTCCCCAGAGGAAGTGGTTGGAGACTAGCATGGGAGGAATGGCAAAGAAAACCCTTTTGTCTTATCTGATATTTTGCTTTTTATACAAAGATGATGTGTTCATGTGTCAGTTATATAATTAAATATTAATTTTAAAAGGAGAGGAAGCAGCAAGGGAGAAGGAGAAAGAGAAAATTGAAGGAAGAGGCCCTACAGACAGACACGTTTCTATCTGTCTGTCCATGGTCCCCTCCAGCCGCAGCTGTTGGCCAGCTCCTCCATGGCTGGCCCTCTGTGTGCTGAGACCCAGATATGCAAACCCTATTTCAAGAAACTCAAAGAAAGACCCAAACCTGCACATGCCTGGGTGCTCCAGATGCCCCTGAAGGTAATTCCTGCAGGGAAGGGTAAGCAGGCATTTCTGTGAGGAGGACCCAGGCCATCATTTGGAAAGACAGTGAGAGGGGAATGAGGAGACTAACAGTGGCCATGCCGAGGGAGCCACCCCCTCAGGTCAATGGATGAAGGTATCCCAGCTCAATAGGAAGAAGCAGGACCACAGATATAGTCAGATGTGGCCAAGGTATGGATGGTCTCCAGGCCCTGGGAGGTGTGAAACTGGCCAGGATGAGCAGGTGGAGCAGGCGGAGGAAGGCCGGGAACGGTCGTGGAAACGGGAACGGTCGTGGAGAACACTGAAATGCAGCAGATCGTGGAGCAAGAGAACCCTCCAAAGGAAACAGGAGAGATAGCCTGAGAGGTGGGAGGAAGCCCAGGACCTTCATCATCCCTGGAACTAAGAGAGGAGCAGGGGTGGGAAGAGCAGAAAGCAGAGATGGCAGGACTAGTCCCCAGAGTCATGGGCTCCTATGGACAAGAGGAGGAGAGGAAAGGAAAGACCTGACTCTGTCTGGCAAACAGGTCAGTGGAGGCCTCAGCTGAGCACCATGGTGGTATCAATGTCAGCTGCAGGTGGTCACAGAGTGGTGGGGAGGAAGAGGAGAAAGTCAGAGCCTAATGCTCCCTCCTAAGCTCTTCTGTGGGCTGAAAGAGAGAGCCAACAGGAGGGAGATGGGAACAAAAGGTCAATGGAGGGAGGTGAATGTGTTTGTCTTTGAAAAACTCAGGAGAGGAGAACATGGTGTTGCCAGGGCAACCACACTGACCAGGGGTGATGGAGAGAAGTCAAGGGGAAGACTGGGATGGAATGGGGATGGTACTTAGAGAAAGAATCAACAAAACTTAAAAGTGAGAGTCAGGAGAGCAGAAGGGGACCTGGATTTCTGTCCCCCAAGATAGGGAAAGAGGAGCATGAGATGAGGTACGGAAACTCAAGAATTTCGTCCCAGACTTAGTAAATTTGTAACGCTGGTGGGACATGTAAGTTCAAAGGAAAGATGTTTAGATATGTGGGCCTGTGGTAGAAATAGGAGGACCTGAGTGAACACAAGGTCTGGAGAAGTGGGTGACACTGAAAGATCACACACACACACACACACACACACACACACACACACACACACACACCCTAAACGTGATACTCAGAGACCACAACTTAGGGAGACTTTATCATTCCCTCCCATTACATTTTAATAATGTAATAACTGGTTTGTCTTCCCTGGACTCCGAATTTCTTCAGAACACAACATGAGATGTGAGGCTCTTTGCCCTCAGCAGAGCACACAGTAGATGATTCACTTGAATTTGTTGAATATCTACCAATGGATCCGTTAATGGGTGGATTGATGGGTGGATGGATGGACAAATAAATGGATGAGTGGATAGATGGATGGGTGAATGAATGGATGTATGGGTGGGTGAGTGGTTGAATGGATGGATGGGTGAATGGGTGGGTAGATGGGTGGATGGATGGGTAGATGGGGGGATAGATGCCATCCAGGTACAAGATTCTGGGTCCTTGCTGAGGCAGGGCTGAGGAATTAGGCAGGGATTCTGAGCAGTCTCTCTGAGGAGCACTTGGCAGGAAGTGGGGAGTAGTGGGTATGGGTGGTAAGGGAGAGAGTCAGAAATGACTCTGAGCTCCAAGCAGGAGAGTGGCATTCGATACTAGTAGGAACAAAAAGACATAGCCATCTGGATGGGGAGATGATGCGGTGGAGCTATGATGCTCTGATTTAAAACAGCTGAGGAGGGTCCCCATCAGTGTTGTCTCAGAGAAGACCCCACCTCCAGAAACATAGTGGAGGACGTACACATGGAGAGCATGGGTGCGGTGGTGCAGAGAACACGTACAGAGTAGCGAGAGTGTGGAACAGGAGAGGACCTGAGGCCCCCTACCACATGTGAAGGGGGACAGAAGAGGAACCATAGTTAGGGAAGAACATGAAAAGAGACAAGATGGAAAGACAGACCCTGGCTCAAAGCTCTCCATGTACTCCCTGAGTGGAGTGGTGGGTGGGTCAGTAGGATAGTCAGTCAGACAGACAGACAGACAGGAAGACAGACGAAACAAGACAAAAATGTGAAAGCCAACTTTGATCATGAACACACACACACGCACGCACACACGCACACACACACACACACACGCACACACACACGCACAGCATGTATGATGCAGAGCGAAATTCAGTAAGGCTCCTCTGAAAAGTGGGGAGAAGCACGGCTGAGGGAGATAAAGATAGAGGCAGCGAGAAAGGGAGTTGGTGCGTCAAAGAAAAGTTTTAAAAGTCGAAGGAGGGGAGTAAACGTCTCCCGGAGGCAGGGAGAGGGAGGTATGATGCATGCACAGTTCACCACAGACATGGCCCAGCTCAGCCCCTGGCTCCGAGGACATGCTCATGAGTGTTTGCAGGGAGACAGATGAAGGGGGAAACTGAAGGGGTGAGAACACAAACTGAGGGAGACCCCAGAGTGACACAGGGTGCTGATAACTCTTGTGGCCCTGAAGCTCCATCTCTGCCTCTCCTCCTTCCTGTTTTTGGTCCCTGCTGCTATGTCCCTCTCCTCTCATGGCAGTCCTCTCTATGTAGTTCCAGAAACTTCTCCCAGTGGTAATAACAATTCACTGCCACTACCCCTGTGTTCCTGCACCAGCCTTCATGGTTCCCTATGTCCACACCTCAGCACCTTTGTAAACAGACACTCTTCAAATTCTCTTCATCTGGGGAGACGCGTGTTTCCTGTTGGGACCTTACTGAAGTGAGGATGGGAACAGGGGTCAAAGGAGACCTCAGTCATATATGTTAAGGCCTTAAATTTTTTTTGTTTTTACAAATATAATAGATCCTTATATCATTTGTGGAATTAAAAATTATTTTCAAAAAGAAGAGATGAAGGGAAAAAGGAAGAAAGAACAAGAGAGTGGAAGAGAAGCTGTCCACAGACACCTACCGTCCTGTCTCTGGTGCACTCCCCAAGAGAAGGCGAGATCCAGGCCCCAGCTGCCAGCGCCCGGCAGAGAGAAAAACAGCCACATGCAGAGCTTGGTGCTCCTTGGGCCCAGCAGGGCCTCAAAAGAGGGGTCAGTAGGGGCTTCTCTTGGAAGGACGCAGGACCCAGGCCTTTTTCTCTGCACATGGTGGGGATTGAGAGAAGGGGAGCGGCCCATGGCAGTCACTTTAAAAGGAGCCTTACTCATGCCAATGTGCATGGGATACAGGCTAAGCAGAGTGGCCTGAGCCAGGGCTGGCATGCAGCAGGGCGGGGGGAACCTCGGAAGGAGAGTGAGAAAGGTAGGAACCAGGACAGGGAGCCAAGGATGAACACCAAGACTCCACAGATGCTAGGGAACAAAAATCCCTTCCAAAGGAAGGAGCATAGCCCGAGGCAGGGGAGGAAATCATGAGCCCTCAATGTCCACAGCACTGACCCCCAGCATGAGGGCCCCTAAGCGGGGTGGAGCAAATGGTGTGAGTTGTGAAATGGACCGGCCAGGTTTGTCAATGGGCTAGTGGGGGAGGCCTTATCTTGTGCTACGGGCAGCTTAAGGCAGGGGCCCCCGGCTGCAGAGGATGTGTGACAGGGGAGGGAGAGAAATGACCAGTACCTGGATTTTCCTCCCCTGCTGTCTGTGGTTGGAAGAAGAAGGAAGACAGGAGGGGGCTGGGACCTTCTTGTCTCAGGTAGGAGAAAGATGAGCAAACTCACCTGCTGAGGACCCAGGAGGAGTGGCAAGGACAGCTGTTGCCAGGGCAACAACACTGGCCATGAGGATGGGGACAGGTGAGGGGGAGGTGGGAGAAAGACTCTAGGGAAGGAATCATGAATAACTGGGGGCAGATTGGAGGTGAGGCACCTGGCTCTGGAGATGAGGGATGGCTCTGGTAAGAAAATGAAGAGTTTGTTTCTGGTTCTGGTTCGATGAGTCTGTGATGTCGGTAAGATCACCCTGTTGGGGGCACTGAGGTGAGGTACCATCTTGCTGAGGGAGCCTTTGGACACCCAGGAGTGGACAGCAAGGCCAGGAAAGCTGAGAGGGAGAGAATGAGAAGGAGTAGGGTGCAGCTGCAGGGAGTATCAATGCTTAAAAACCAGGAGGCTGGAGGGTCTGAAGAAGTGGCCCAGACAGACACACACACACACACACACACATGCTCAGAGTGACATGGGGAAGCTCCTCTCAGGCATCTTGCAGTGCAGTGATGATTAGTCTGTTTCTCCCTGGTCTCTGAGCTCCTGTAGGACATAGAGTGAGGTTTTGGAACCTGTGTCCTCAGCAGAGCCCCAGTGGGTGTGCAGTGCAAGTCTGTCCAGTAGATGGATGGTCCAGGTATCAAGAAGCTGATGACTGAGCTGTGGCAGGGGTTGAAGGGATCAGGGTGGGGACAGGACTGCTGAGCAGTGCCTCAGAGGGAGACGTGACAGGAGAAGGGGACAGATGGAGGTGGGCGGCAGGAGTGAGCGGAGTCAGAGATGACTGGGGCTCCTGGCTGCAAAGCCCCAGGTGGTGGTGTGCTTAGTGTTAATGAGAAGTGGGAGAGAAATATGTTTGGGGCTGGGGAGATGTTGTGCTGGGTGTGAGTGCAGGGTCCCAGCCTGTGTGAGCGGAGTCAGTGGCAGGATGGGGAGAGATTGAGCGGGGTCTGGGCTATAGGAGGACACCTATAGGTGTAGTGCAGAGAAGGACTCTGTGAACTCGTCAAGGGAGTAAGTGAAAAAGAGAAGAGGGAACGATCCAGAGCGGGGACCTGGGAGCCCCATGATGTGAAAGTATGTGAAGCAGGAGGAGACAGGGAAGAATGAGAGTCAGGGAAGACAGACCAGAGGATGAAGCTCAACAAATATGTTTTGGACAGATGGAAAGGCAGATGGGTTAAGAGTCACTGGAATGACAGAAAGAGTGGAACTCGATTGTGACCCTGCCTCAGAGAGAAACGTGACCCAAACAGTCATACACATTTGCACAATGCACACACACAGCAAGACAAAGAGAGAGTAGAAAACTTTACAAGCTTAAGAAAAAGAGAATGTGTGACAGGAGACACACACACACACACACACACACACAGCAGGAATGACACACAAACTCAGAGCAAAATTTAATAATCCTTCTCAAGAGAGTAGAAAAGAGCATGGCTGAGCAAGCGAGATCAAGACAGAAGAGGAGCAAGATGATGTGTAAATTAAAAAGTCAGAAAGCAATAAAGAAGTAAGGGAGGTGGAGGCTTCAGGGGACAGGCAGGCAGGAAGATGGAGAGGTGGGTGCCTGCATGGACACACACACTCTAACACACACGCCAAGCCTGAGCCCTGCTCCTGAAACAGGCTCGGTGTATCTTAGTGGGCAGGTGCATGGTGGTGGGGGTGGACGAATGGATGGGGAAGAGGGTGAGGTAGCCCAGAAAATGAGAACAAAATCTGAAAGGCCTCAGAGAGGAGAATGCTCTTCAAATTATCCAAATCTGATTATGACATCAATTTTCTGATGGAATCTTTAATGACAGACATGCAGAACAGGAAACAGGCAACACATACCTTCAAGAGCTAGGGCCAAGTCCAAGAACTGAGGAAGATGAGGGAGAAACTGTGAGAGAATGAGGCATGGAAGGAGATAAAGTTCTCCAAGAACCCAAGGGACAGATGAATGCACAGACAAGTTTTGGGGTTCCCCTAGACCCCAAAGAGAAGAAGGGGCCATTAGAAAACAACCTTGTGTTAAGTACAGCCTTGCCTGTGTTGATGAAAAAGTAGAAACAACCAAAATGCCCATCCTTGAGGGAAAGGCTAAATACACTTAGTGCAACCCATCCCTGGAATCCTGTGCATCAGAGCAAAAGAATTGACTTCAATCTATGTTCTAATAGGAAAAAGGGCCCTCAGGGAACTGTTGAGTGTAAAAGCCCACCAGAGAATAATACACACAGCATGAGGCAATTTCTTTTAAAAACAAGAACAACGGTATTCTGAATAATGTTTAACAAACCATACTCCACATTTTCTAGAGGAATATATATGCTTCCATGTCCAATGGTTCCTTGATTTTTGTCTATTGATTTTGTGTCTTGTGACTTTGCTAAACTCCTTTAATAGTTCTAGGAGCTTTTTTTTTCCTTAATAGTTTTAGGAGCTTCAAAAGTTTCTACGTAGACAATAATGTCATCTGCTAATTGAGACAGATTTATTTCTTCTCTGTATATTCTTTTACTTATTTTTCTTGCCATATTGCACTGGCTAGGACTTCCAATATGATGTTGAATAGGAGTGATGAAAGTGGAGGTCCCAGTCTTAGAGGAAAATCAGTCTTTCACCGTTGAGCATGATTTTAGCTGCTCTTTAGGTGTGTGTGTGTGTGTGAGAGAGAGAGAGAGAGAGAGAGAGAGAGAGAGAGAGAGAGAGAGAGAGAGAGAATTTTTCCCCATTAATTTGATAACCCCAGTTTCCTCTTAAGAAAGGGATTGGAACCCAGGATGTAGGGTGAGAAGAGACAGTGGAGACTTGAGTTTCATATGTAATGTTTTAATCTTTCAAGAAGAGTTGAAACCAGTGTATTTGTAAATCACTGGTGAGACAGAAAAGTAATTTTCATCTTTAAAAAAATAGAGAAGGGGTGGCAGGAAAAGGAGAAAGGGACTACTGATAAAGAATAAGGAAGAAAAGGAAACTCACAAATGGACACACCTTCCATCTGTCTATCTATCCCTCCTCCTTGCCCCAGTCCAAAATGTTCCCTAGCCCTTCTCTGTGCTGACATCCAGAGAAGAAGGCTCAGTCTGGTGGGAGTAAAGAACCAAAACCAAGGCATGCTTGACTGTTCCCAGGGAGAAGCTCCTGGGGTAGGAGAGGAATACGATGAGATGTGGGGAGAGGGGCCATCAAGGCTTCATTGAAGAGGACATGGTGCCTTAATCTTGAAAGATGGTTTTGGAAGAAGAAGGGAAAGAGTCCATTGTAGCCATGCTGACCATGAGGCAGAGCCCATGGAATCCATCGGGCAGATGGATGTGCAAAGGAAGAGAAATTGCAGATTTGGCAAATAGGAGGTTGGTAGAGGTCTTTGCCCAAGCATCATGTGGGCACAGAGGCAGTGGGGGCAGCAGTGCTAAAGCCAGAGGTTAAGCCCCCAGCTCTTCTGAAGATGGAGGGAGAGAGTGAATAAGAGCAAGAAAGGGCAAGGTGGAGTGTTTCTCCACAAGTTAGAGAGAAGCAAGCTCATTCCCCAGCTAAGAGGAGCCTAGAGAGAAGGGAGAAAATGACCGTTGCTAGGGCAACCATGTTGGCCATGAAAATGGGGAGGAAGAAGGGGGAAGGCTGGAGAAAGATGTTGGAGGAAGAATCAACCAAAAAAAATGGAGTTAAATTGAAGCTGGAAGGCAAGAGAGAAGAGAAGGTGATGCCTGGATTTTTTGTTTTGGAGATGGGGGTGGAATAAGGAATGAGGGCAGTGATAACGAGGAGTTTGAAACTGTCTTAGTAAGTCTGTGATGTTGCTGGGGCATCCAAGTGAGGCTGAGGAAGGGACAGTGGATTTGCATGAGGGAGCTTCTGCGTAGAGGGGGCTCTCTGAAGCCCTAGGCATTGACAGCATGACACAGGAGAGCTCATGGAGGGAAGAGGAGCAGATTGCAGTCCTAGGGAGAACCAATGTTGGAGGGTTGGAAGGAGGAAGATCTGAAGAAGTAGCAAAAGCAAATAAGACAGATGTTACACCCCAAAATACACACTGTAGTGACCACGGAGCTATAAAGCTCCTATCATGTGTCTTATAGAGTAGTGATGACTGACTTGTCTTCCCCAGGTCTCTGAGCTCCTGCAAGGTGTGGGCTGGGGCATTGGGGCCTGTGTCCTCAGCAGACACCCAGTAGGTGCTCAGTTCAAGTTTGTTGGGTGTATGAATAGCAGGATGATGGATGCAGTGGTCCAGGCTTCAATTTTCTGGGCCCAGGCTAATAAGACAGTAGGAGGGCGAGTGCTGAGCAACTTTTGGAGGAAGATTTTACAGGAAGGAGAACAGATGGACTGTGGGCGGCAGGAGAGTGAGGACTCGGAGATGACTCGGGGCTCCTGGCTGTGGACCCAGGCAGGCAATGACACTCAGTGCTAATGAGAACAGGGAGAGAAACCCATTAGAGGTGCGGAAATGATGTGGTAAGCTTGTCATAGGCTGGGTCTGAAGTACCAAAGCCAGCTGGGGATTGGCCTTGAGTTTTCAGCTTGTGAACAATAAAGGAGTCTGGCCTGCAGGGCTATCAGCACCAGGGCAGGATGAGCATATGCAGAGAAGGAGGATGGGGTTCAGTACACACTGGGGGCCCCAAGGTGTGAAGGCAGGTGGAGGGAGAGGAGAGAAAAAGACAGGCAGTGGACAGCACACAGCACTCACACAGCACCCACATACACAGTGGGCCGGCCTAGGTCTTGGCACAAGGCAGGTGTTTAATAAACCTCTTGTGGATGAATCAACAAATAGATGGACAGAGTGTGAATGACTGTGACCCAGAGACTGGGAACCACCTCAACCCAGCCTCAGAGGGAAAGATGTGAGAGACTAACAGATGTTCTCTCTTGCCCTCTCTCATTCTCTCTCTCTCATTCTCACTCTCTCTCTTTCACACACACACACACACACACACACACACACACACACACACACACACACACACACCATGAATGGCTCACAGAGTCAAAGCAAAAATTCAGCAAGTCTCCTCTGTAGAGAAAAAGGGAACGTGGCTTTGGAGTAAGGTTAAAACAGAGGCAGTGAGAGAGGGGGAAAGGGGCCCTAAGACCCACAGCAAAGGCACAGATATAGGCACACTGTATATACTCACATTCCCACTGAATGACACAGAATCTGGCACTTGTTAAATGATAGATGAATGGATGAGGGGATGGATGGATAGATGGATGGATGATGGATGTATAGATGGATGGATGATGGATGGATGGATGGATGGATGGATGGACAGATGGATGATGGATGAAGTAATCCAGAGGTGAGAACAAAACCTGATAAAAGGCCCAGAATGTGAGTGATTCACATACATAAACACACACATCACACACCTATACTATCCTGCATAGCACCTACCGCAAGGTATTTAAAGATAGAATAATTGAATAAAGTAATAATTAACAAAAAAATGAATAAATGAAGCAAACCAAAATTCAATTAAACCAATAAGTAAAAGAGAGATAGAAATATGACCCACTGTGAGACAGACACAGACACACACACCTAGTCATGGGTGTGAATTTACGCACACACACATAAAGGATGATCCACTCCACAAAGAGAAGACCAAGCCTGTGAGGGCTCAGAGGGAGAACTCAAGGAGCTAGGAGAGAATGAAGAAGGGAGCACAGTAGACCAGGGCAGGAGAGTAGAGGGTACAGGGGCGAAAGCTGTCAAGGAACAGACTTGACAGGACTTGGCCACCAATCGGATTCATATACACAATCCATAGGTATTTATAGAGCACCTACTGCATGCCAGACACTATTAAATGAGCAAATTACATCAGGAAAGCAGTCCTTGCTTTCTCAGGACTGAAATTCCAGTACAGAAGACAAAAATAAGGCTGAGTAAATTAAAGAGAGAATTTCTGATGTTGATAATAACTATGAGGAGGATAAAACAGGACAGTTAAGACAGAGCATAGGAGTTGGGGAGGGGACATTTCATAAGGGATGATCAGAATAGACTTCCCTGAGAAGGTGGTATCTGATCTGAGAACTGAGTGACAGGAAGGAAGGAGGCAGCCTTGTGAATTTCTGGGAGAAGAGACTTTTAGGCTGAAAGAATTTGCAAAGGCTAAGACAGTAATGAGCTTGGCATGTTTGTGGGACAGCAGGAAGGCCAGTGAGGGGTGCAGCTGAGTGAGTGAGACAGGGAGAATGTAAGAGATGTAGTTGGAGATGTGGCCAGGAGCAGATCATACTAGACTTTGAGGGGGATGGCACAAAGCTTGGGTTTTATGCTCAGTTCAGTGGGAGATCTCTAGAGAGTTTAAAGCAGGTGGTGACCTGATCTAATTTACAAGATCCTCTCATTCTGGACAGAGAATGGATTGGACACAGTACTAAAAGCAGAGTGCTCACAGAGGATGCTGGGCTATTGTTCCAGAGAAATGTCAAGGGCTTGAGTTAGGATGGAGAAGTTGGGGTCAAGAAAACAAAACAGAGGTGGGAGCTTTTTAAAAGTCTACTCAATGGGACTAACCAGTGGATTAAGTATGGGTATGTATGAATGATGAAGGCAACAAGGTACTCCAGGATGACTTCTATGATTTTAGGGTGGTGTCACTAATATGGGAAAGAATGATGGGAGATAAAATGATTTCAGCTTCAGACATAGTAAGCTTGAGATGCCTGTCAGGCATCCAAGCAGAGATGTTGAATGGACAGTGGAGTCTGGACTTTAGGGAGAGGTAGAGTTTGGGAGTCATTCGCAAATAGAGTATATCAAGCCATTGAAATGGATGAGATTGCCTAAGGAGAGTATGTATATGAAGAAGACAAGGTGGACATTTAGAGGCTGGGAGAAATGGAAGGATTCAGCAAAAGAGACCAAGAAGGAAAATCAGAGGAGTATCATATCATGAATGCCAAGAAAAGTAAATGTTTTGAAGTTAAGAAAGTGCTTGACCACATGCAACATTGCTAATGGGACAAAAAAGATGGAGACTAAGACCCGTCCATTGGATCTGACAAAGTGGAGGTCACCAGTGATCTTGCCAAGAGTAGTGTCAGTAGCAAGGTAGCCATGAAAGGCTAGTTAGAGGGATTTAAAGAAAGAATGATTGGGGGCTGACTTCCAAGGTCTCACTGAGATCAAAGACATGCTCTAGTAAATGAGATGGGATGACAGCAGATGATGGCTGGGAGTAGGATGGCTTGAAATTAGGATTTCAGATATGGAGCGGTTATTGCGTGGCAAAGTCAAAGACATGATCATGGTTGAGGTCAAGTGGAGGACAAGATCGTCAGCACTTGGGAGGTCAAGACCATGGTGTTGGCCGGTTACACTGTCCACATGGGTGTGAAGTCATCAAAGATGGCCACAGGATCAGAAATAGAGAGACGACAGAACCAGGAAATACAATCCTCAGTGACTGAGGGGACACAATGAGACATTGGCAAATGACCTCCCCAATGGGAAGTATTGGTGGACTGAGCAAAGCAGAATCAAGAGAGATACGGGGCTCCCACCCACCATGGCAGGACACATAGTGGTCTTATTTACCAACTCAATGACCCCAGGAGGAAGAGCATGTATCGGGGAAGATGCTGCTCCACTTTGGGACCCAAGGAGTGTCAGGTGCCTGAGGGGCATCCAGGTGGAAGCATCTAGAAAATAAATGGATGATCGTATAGATCTGAGGCTAAAAATCATGAGAAAGCAGAAAACTCAAGAGTCATCAGTATTTGAGTGGTTATTGAAACAGTGGGCAGGGAACAGGTGGAGGGAGAAATAGGAGGTCTGGGGACACAGCACTGGGATTGAGGGAGGGCGATGTGTCCGAACCGTGGCTCCGGTTTTAGGTTTGAGTAAGAGTCGTCACTGAAGTGAGAAAGATGAGGCGAGAACCAGGCTTGGTGGATGGAAGTCAATGGCACATTTGGAGCATGTTAAAGTTGAGTTACCTGCAGACTTCCACCTGGAGATGTCCACAGGGCAGCTGGACGTAGGAGTGTAAAGTTCAGGCCCTGGCTGGGAGCCATCAGCATAAGACTCACTGGGTTTTCAAGTCATAGGACTGGATGAATCAAGATTTTCCTAAGGAAGTAAAGAAAGAAACAGAGATGGAGAGACAGAGAAGACAATTACAGACAGAGAGTCAGACATACAAAGATTGAGCCGTGGGCTCACCAACATTTCAACACTTACAAGGGGTTCACCAGTTTCTCTACAGCAGCCGGTCATGGAAGAACAGAAGGAGAGTGTAGTGGAAACTGAGAACAGCATTGAAATGCTGCTGAGAGTTTGAGTAAGATAATGACTAACATTTAAATGTCCATTAAATCTGCTGGCTTGGAGGCCTCACTGGTGACCTTGGGGGTCCGATTGCAGCTGGCGGAGGAGAGGGACTTGTATGGGGGCAACTCTTACTCCAAACTTTCCTGAGAAGGGAGGCAAGAGATGGAGCTGTAGCTGGAGGAGAGATGAGGTCAAGGGAGAGACCTTTTTCTGAGATGGGAGAGACTTGCATGCTGGTTGGAGGGATGGCTTTTCAAAGCGTAGCCATCTTTCCAAATGGGTAGAAAGTAATGCCTTAGAGACAGAAAGGTGGGAGCGGGCAGCAGATACTAAGAAGAGGAAGTAAAAGAAAAGAATGGCATACCCACTGGGTTATTCATTCATTCATCCATTCAGAAAATCTTTAACAACCTATAGACTATGAGCCTGGCCTTGCTATACTAGCTTTTCAAAATTCATCTCATCGTCATAACACCCCATGAAGAACATGCTGTCAGTGGCTTCGTTTACAGAAGAGGAGATTTCAGAAGATGACAGGTGTTTGAGCATGAGTGCAAAGGTGGGGGCCAGAGAGGGGGCTTTGCTGAAGCAGGGGCCACTGAGGGACACCCCCAGCAGCAGAGTCAGGAGGAAGCAGGACAGATGGCCGTGGGCGGCAGGAGCTGAGGAGTCAGAGATGACTCTGGCCTCCTGGCTGCAGCCCCAGTAGGCACTAATAAAAACAGGAGAAAAAAAAAAAGCACGTTGGGGGCTGTGGAAACAGGGTGGTGGGTTTAAGTCATCCGTGGAGAGGCCCAGCTGGTGCCCGCGTAGTGTCTTCATCCACGCGGACTGTGGGGAGGGGCTGTGGGGGTCCAGTGCAGCGGGCGGGGGATGCACCGCTCTGGCAGAAGGTGCGGACTGAGGAGATGAGGGTCTCAGGGCAGGACAGGAGACACAGAACAGAGAGAGACTCCTGGGCTTTTTATACTTTGTGAGAAAAATGCTTAACACATATCACCTTATATCACTGAGAGGGTGAATTGGGAGCCAGACGGGTTGGTTTATATCCTACCTCTACTACTTACTTGGTGTGTGACCTGGGACAAGTCACTTAACCTCTCTGATCCTTGGCTTCCCCATCTGTAAAATGGGGATAATAATAGTACCTATAATCATAGTGTAAGGATAAATGAAAAACACATGTAAGACACTTAGGACAGTTTCTGGCATATGGTAAGAAGGTAGACATTCAAATAGAAAACAATGATGTGACCTGAGATTTGTTTTAAGTCCTATCCGTGACAGAGCCCAGGGAGGGAGCCACTTACTAAGAGCAGGGTCAGGAAAGGCATTAGTGAGAAAGAGTCATTTGAGCTGGGCCTTAAAGGATGTATACAAGTTAGCCAGGTAAAGAAGAAAGGTTATTCATTGTTCCGGCCACTCTCCAGCACTCCTACACCCCACCCCACCCAAGAGTGCCTCATTCGTGCCTGGGTTTATACTGGATGGGTGAAGCCAAAGCTCCAGAGAGGAGCTGAGCCCAAGCTGGGCCTCAAGTCACTCCCTAGAAGGCTGCTCGGAAGGCAGTTGTGGGGCCAGGGAAGCAGAGATAGAGGAGGGAGCTGGTGCAGAACCCTTCCTGGGACTTGCCGAAACTTTAGTGGCTGTACACACACGTGTGTGCACACACCTGGACCCAGCACAGAGCCCGGTCCCAGGAAAGGAGTGTATGGAAGGAGGTAGAGAAGAGAAGGAGGGAGGGAAGGAGGGATGTAGGGACAGAGTGACAGAGGGAAAAAGGGAGGTGCAGACGAAAGGGACCTACAGAGTGAAATGAGCTGTGACCCAGTCAGAAGGAAGAGAGTAGTAGCAAAGCGGCGGCCGAGAGCTAACCAGCGTGCAGTGACACTTACTGCATGCCTCTCATTGTGCTAAGCATTCTTTACATGAGCCATCACATTCGAGCCTCAAAACTCTTTTTATCCCCATTTTGAAGGCCAGGATACTGAGGTTCCAAGAAGTATCACTTGCCTGAGGACCACAATAAGATATGAACAGGTATCAGTCACAAAAATCCAGAAGCTTATCTACTGCATTACAGTGCAAGGCAGAGGCCAAGCAAAATGGAGAGGTGAGCCCCAGAGGTAAGCAAAGACAGACAGTAAGACAGAGGGACCTGGATGGAGACAGCTGAGTTCTCTGAGCTGGAGGTGGCCTGGGCCATGAGGAAAGGCTGCGAGAGTCAGCCTGCTCACTCCTACTGCCTGTGAATCTTGTGCCACCTCCCAGCCCACAGCTCTGCGAGGGTGGAACAAGAGTGAGGCCCCTCCACGCCCAGGCCCCTGGTCCTCTGCCACTCTCGTCTCCCAGTTGTACAAGGAAACCTTCCAGAAACACTGTTCGGTTTTCTGCTTTTGCTCGCTGGTGGGAGCTGTGCCCTCCTCCTGCATGATCCACCCCCTACCCCGACCAGCTCTTCTTCATTCTTAAGGAACCTGAGAACAAAGTGACAGGGACAGATAAAGGGATGGAGGAACACAGGCAAGGACCCGGCAGAGTCAGGTCCTTCATCCTGAGGTTGATGCAGAAGGAGTAAGAAGGGGTGGGGGGAGGGAGGAAATAAAGGAAGGGAGGGGAGGAGATTTGGGGTCTCTTTCGGTCTTTGTGTCTCTCTCTCTCTCTCTCTCTCTCTCTCTCTCTCTCTCTCTCTCTCTCTCTCTCTCTCTCTCTCTCTCTCTCTCTCTCTTTTTCCCTGGCTATTTCTTTCTGTTCATGTTCTCTATCTAGCTTCCTCTCTCTCAAAAGATACACATGTGCGTGTGCGTACACACACACACACACACACACACACACACACACACACACACACAGAATCTGATAAAGCCCCAGAGAAAAAGAGGGAGGAAGGGAACAAGGCAGTAGTCAGACAAACAGACAAACCTCCCAGACCAAGACATTCAGAACACTCAGACTTGGCTACAAAGACACACAGAGTGTCCCAAGTGGAGACCCCAAATGCTTTTGAAGGAAGGAATACATGATGATAAAGTAAAATTGAATCTGCAGAGAAAGGCGCACGCATGGAGAGAAAAGGTTCACGGATACAAGGAAAAGACTGTGAAAAGCCCCCAAAAACAACAGTGGCTCCTTTCTCTCTGGGGGGAATTACAAGTGATTTTTATTTTATATTCTGCGCATTCTTTCTGGTATTTTTCACCTTCTCTGCAGTGAGCACCTATCACTTCTGAAACCAAAGGAAAACAATGAATGTCATTCCTAAAAGAAAGAAAACATCCACAGAAGGGGAACAAAGCCTGCCAAAGCTGCAGAAGCAGCGAGAGGTGGGGGAGGCAAGTGAGCACATACACACTCACGCACACACTCACACACTTTACACCTACACACGTTCACATGCTCACATGCTTACACACACCTACACACACTTACACTTACTCCCACACACAGACACATGTGCACAATCCCATTCCTTAGGCTCAAAGCATGAGCAGTCAGAATGAAATTCCAGGAATTCCCAAGGAAGGAAATGATGGAAGGAAGGA
Organism: Macroglossus sobrinus; assembly: GCA_004027375.1. Lineage (NCBI taxonomy): Eukaryota > Metazoa > Chordata > Mammalia > Chiroptera > Pteropodidae > Macroglossus > Macroglossus sobrinus. The sequence continues at coordinate 780,085 of PVKZ01000211.1, forward strand.
GAAGAGAAGAAAGAGGAGGCAGACAAGGAAGACCAGAGATAGGTGGACAGACACACGCTCACACCCACTTAGCGCAGGGCATGACCCAGTGTGATGCTGGCCATGGGCTTTTAAAACTCTCATTAATGGGTCTTCCTTATTACAAAGATAATAATGCATTTCGTGTGCCTGGCAGACAATTTAGAAAACATAATGCTCTGCTTTTTGAATGAGCAAAGAAACTTATGAATGAGAGTGACCCGTAGAGACAGAGGGAGAGCAAGCCATGAGAAAACCACAGACTGGCAGCGAGGCCACACGCACACACACACACACACTGCACAGGCAAAGAGAGGGATGGCAATTAAAAATGGCTGCAAAGAGGGAGGTGGCAAGCAGGTAGACAGGAAGATGGGTGTCTAGGGAGCCAGACACACAGACACACACACACACACCGACATGCACCCCAGGAGCTCACAAAGTAGGGGCGAATTCAGTGAGACCTGAGCCGCAGGAAGGGGCATACTGTCTCACAGACACATACTCCTTGTCCCCTGTCTACAGAACTGGTTTTATGAATGAATAAAGGTGAATGTGGGTGGGAGTACCCAGGGTGAGAGAAGAACCCACACAGGGACAGGTGCCCAGAGAGAGAGGAGCTTGGAGACAGACCAGAGAACGTGACAGGGGCTGAGAGGAGCAGAGAGTGCGAACAGAGAAGGACAGTGGGGAGTATGTGAGGACTCTGCACGTGTACACACGCACACACGTACAAACATGCACATGTACTTCACAATCCAGCCCAGGGTCCACCCCCTCGACCCCTCCTCTTGGGAGCGGGACCAGTGGGGATATCCATTCTTCTCTCCCTGCTTCTCTGTATTTTCTAAATGTTCTGTCATGAAGATGAATGCCTTATTTTTGCGATCAGCAAAAAACATGTGCCTTGAAAGAAAAAGAAAAGAAAAATGGTACAGAGTGTGAATGGAAATGAAGCCACTGAGAGCAAGCCAGACACACTTGCATACACACATGTGCACGTGTGTGCGCATGTGCACACACACACATACACACAAGCACGCCACAGAAACCAGGACTGAGGGGAGACTGGGGAGAGGTGGGGCAGGGAGAAAGGACACACTGAAGTGCAGGGTCCCATACCTCCAAACACACCCCACTCACACAGGGAGACCGAACTCCTGAAGTAAGCTAAGGGTGCTTTTGTTGATCACCTACTGTGTACAGGCTCCGAGGGTTAGGTGGGGGCTCCAACCTGGTCCCCTTAAGCCTACTGCAATCATAACAGCATGTCTGGGCTGGAGTCTCCCAGAGGAGGGTCCCAGAGCCCCAGGGCTCCTGGAGGAGGAAAAATTTGCCAAACAGATGGGGAAGCGGGGATGGGGGCGGGGGTGGGGGGGCATGAGGGGAAATGGGGCTGCTCACCAGGCAGAGGCAAAGCCTGGGCACAAAAACAAAGGCTTGGAGGAGTAGAAGTGTGTGTGTGAGAAAGAGAGACAGAGACAGAATAAAGGCAGAGCCTGAGAGAGAAGCAGAGAGACAGAGGGACAGGTGGGGCCCGAGTGCGAGTGCAAGAGCCTAAGAAGATTCTCATGTTGGCTTTGTTTTTTGCACAATAGGAAGTTGTTGGGTAGAGGGTTTGAGGTTGGAGCTTGATCCCTGATGGGAGCAGAAGCCGGGAGAACACAAAGGAAGCCATGAGAAGTCCTTTCGTTCTGCCACGGAGAGATGGGGATGGCCTGACTAGGGAGGGAGAGTGGTAGGTGGATTGAGAGCTGTTTAGGGGACAGTCCTGGAACTTTCTTGGAAGTTCATATGGGGGTCAGGGAAGAGCTGGGCTGACCTGAGCAACTAGGGGAATGATGGGGATCCCTAGCTCAGGAGACTGAGGAGGAGAGTGTTAGTTTAGCTTGTGGAGTCTGGAAGATAGGGCTGTGTGAGGGTCCCTCAGCACAACACCCAGAATGGTGTGAGGCCACAGCTGGGAGTATTGGTGAGAACACAAGACTCCCACATAGTGCCTCCCGCCCCACCCCGGGAGCTCCAGCAGGTTAGGAGACAGGAGAGGGAGAGACAGAGGCCCAAATGTGGAGGCACACAGACACACTGGAGGCTGGGAGGAAGGGGGAGAAGACAGCCTGAGAGAGGAGGAGGGACGGGGGAAATACGTGGCGTGAAATTCAGAGTCAGGCATGAGCACATCTGGAAAAACTGAGGAGGAAGGAGAGGGAGGCCAAGAGTAGGAGAAAGATGAAGAGAGTGGCAGAAGCAGAGAGATGGAGACAAGACAGCTATGAGGACAGAGGAAAAGAGGGATAGTCATTAACTGGAAGAGAAGAGTAGAAACCTTGAGAGTCAGAGAAAAGCTGAAAATCCATCACAGAGAGGTGAGAGGTGAGGAGTTGAGACAGAGACAATGAGAGGGAGAGGATGTGGGGAGCAGTGAGCAAAGGGGGTCACATCCCACACTCCTCTCCCTTCAGGTCTCTCTCAGAGTCGGGGCAGATTTCAGTTCCCCCTGAGAGAGAAAGAGAATGGGCTAGAGGGACAGGGAGGAGGGAGAGAGTCACACTGCACACAGAGCCCAGCACAGGAGAGACTCGAGGGGCACTGAGCCGAGAGATGAACGTGGGTGACTCAGAAAGAGAGCAAAAGTGAGAACCCGGCAGAGAGGGGGCTGGGTTGGGGGCTCTTGCTCGCTCTCATTGTGTGTGTGTGTCTGTGTGTGTGTCTGTGTGTGTGTCTGTGTGTCTGTGACATGCTGGTGCATGTGTGTGTTGTAAGAATGAATACAATCCCCAAGGCTAGAGCAGAGAGAAAGCAAAGGCTACAGTGTGCTGGGACAGTCAGATGGACAGACAGACACAAACACACACAGGGCCTTCTGATGCTCACAAGGAGCACAAAGCCACTAAATGCTCCAGAGAGAAGGTGTGACAGACACAAGATGGACAAAAGCCACCTTGACACATGGTGAGAGAAAATCAGGGCAGGAGCTTCTCAGAGGAGGATGGGGAGAAAAGGAGGGGACCAAGGGGCCAGGCCACACAGCCTCTCACCCACAAGCCCCTCTCCACACCTGTCTGGAGGGAGGCACCAACCTGGGTACTAAGGCCCAGAGCCCTGTGGACAAACAGACACCATCAGCACACAATGGGGCAGGAGCTATTCTGGAAGCCCCTTCCTTCCAGAAGCCACAGGAGAGAAGATACCAACTCTGCTTGGGAAGAGGGCGATGAGGATAAACAGGGGAAGTCAAGGAAGGTAACTGGACTCTGGGCACTTCAGGCAGAGGAGTGAGAAGGCCAGGGGAGAAGTGTGGGTGCTGATATGGGGGTGATGGAGGAGGGAGCAGCCTTGAGAGGTGATGGGGAAGAGACCTGGATGTGGCCTGGGGGTGGCAAGAAGCCAAAGGCATGACTGCAGCAGTAAGACAAATGGGGTCAGATGCATTTTTGAGAAGGAACTGGTGTCTGGAGAGGGTGATCTGGGGGGAGGGGGAATCAGAGATGGCCAGTCAGCCAAGGGGTAGCAGGAGGAGGGCTGGCAAAGGGGAAAAAGGCAGTGAGATCGAAGAGGTGGCCATGGTAGGCGGCTCAGGGAGGAGGCAGAGAAACAAGGCTTTGGGGGTCAAGGGCATGCGGCCTGACCAGGGTGGCCCAGATCATCCTGGGAGCAGGAGAGCTGTGAAGGGAAGTTCAGCCGTCCGGAGACAGGGGAGCTTTTGAGATTCAAAAGGAGACACAATGGACAAACAAGGTGGGTCTAGGCATACAATGGAATACTATTCAGCCATAAAAAGAAATGAAGTCCTGACAAATGCTACAATGTGAATGAACCTCAGACATTACACTGGTCACCTATCCTGTGACTCTGTTGACGTGAAACATCTGGAATAGATAAATCCAGAGAAACAGGAAGCAAACTGGTGCTTGCCATGGATGGGAAGGAGACATAGAAACAGGGGGTAACTGCTTAATATGTATCAGGCTTTTTATTTGAGGGTGATAAAGGAGTTACGGAATTAGAGGTTGCACAACATTGTGAATGCACTAAATGTCACTAAGTTGTTCACTTTAAAATAGTAATTTTACACTGTTGAATTGTACATCTGAAAGTTACTGGATTTCATTAACCAATGTCACCATAATAAAAATAAATAAATTTTTAAAAATAATTTTAAAATAAAATAGTAATTTTATGTTATATGAATTTCACCCGAATAAAAAAAAATATTTTAGTTCACCAAGTAGGCACGTGAGGAAAGGGATTTCCAGGTGGAGGGACCAACACATGCAAAGGCATAGAGGTTTAAAGGCAGGTGATGGGGGAGGGAGGGGTGTGGCTGAAGGGAGAGGGACTAGGAAGCAAGAGGAGAGGAGACCAGAGGAATGTGGACTTTAACTCCTCTTGAAGGGAGGAGCTATGAGATGGGAGAGTATACCATACGCATGGTGTTGTGGGGCTGTCACTTGAGCTGTGTAGAGGACGGGTCCATGGGGTTAAGAGCAAAGACAAGGAACCAGGAGGAGGAAGGCATCGGAGCCACTGGAGTGGAGTCTGGGGAAGTAGAGGGGAACCAGTTAGCCAAGCAGGTGGGCAAATGGACAGGATAGAAGTAGGGAACTGGGTGGGCAAGAAGAGGCACTTTCTTGCATCCTGGCCAGGTGAGGCTGAGAAATTAGATTGTTCACTCAGTCAGCGAACATGTACTGGGTGCCTTCTACATGCCGGGCAGTGTTCGAGAAGCTAAAGACACAGCACTGAACAGACAGACTCTCCCTGCCCTCCTGGGGCCCACAGCACAGTGGCAGCGAGCGTGGTGTGACCAGAAATAAACCAGTAAATTAATATCTAAGATGACGGCTGGGGGCGACGAGTGCGCTGAAGACAAGTACAGCAGGGCAAGTGTAAGGAGAGCAATGGAGGATACTGTTTTAGATAAGTGATGAGGAAGGCCTCTCTGAAGAGAGGACTTTGGAGCAGAGACCTAAAGGGGCTGAGCAAACACACAGATCTTTGGAAAGAACACTCCAAGCAGAGGGGACAGCAAGTGCAAAGGCCCTGAGGTGACAGCAGCATGTCACATTTAAGGAAAGGCTGAGGGCAGGGTGGCTGGGGTGGAAGGAGTATGGGGTGGGTGGGTGGTTCAGGAGGGGGGCTGCAGGTGAGGAGGGAGGAGCAGAACATGGGAGCCAGAGGTGTTTCTGTGAATGTCATGGTGGGTGCTTTTTCAGTTATCCAGTAGGATGGCCGTGGAGAGAGATGGACCCTAGTGGGAACAGGGGGATGAAAGAAAAAGAGAAGGCATGTCAGGTCCCAGCCCTGCAGAGTTTGTTGATTGAGACTATGTAAACCCTGAAAGTTTCCCTAACAAACTCACTCAGCAGCAGGAAGGCCACAGGAGGGGCGAGAGTGAGGAGCTCTGACACAGTTGCAGGCATGACGCATGAAAGAAGGAGAAGAAAGCTCTGAGAAAGGCTCAGAGGGAGAGAAGGAGGGGGCTGGGGAGAGTGGGAGCAAAGAGACGAGACCCCCACACCGCCAGATGACGCACACAGGCCTGCGCGGGTAGGGGGGTCTCAGCCAGGCCTCTGAGCAAGGTGTGACGCATGCTGCCTGCTTGCAGGCTTGCTAGGCCACCAGGCACAGACGGTGACGTGCAGACCCAACAAAGGCCCCAGGAAAGGGGATGCAGAGATGGAAGAGGAAGGGAGGGAGAGACGTGAGCTGGATAGCAAGGGGCAGGGGATATGTGACCAGACAGACAGGGAAACTGTGACACCTCCAGAGCCCCAGAAAGAGGAGGACACACCGACAAAATCATCCAGACAGACCCCACACTCAGGGAAACACAGCCAGAGACAATGTGATCCTCACAGCACATGGAGACCCAGCCAGGAGGGCCACCCCCACCCCCGAGATGCACAGACCTCCCCCCACACACTCATTACTGCACACAGACAGACACACAGAGAGACAAACAGACAGACAGCTGCCACACAGCAAAACACATACAGAGACCAGCAGAAACAGAAACCCAGGTCAGGACACACAGACCATCAGACACACACACACACACACACACACATACACACACACACACACACGAACACACAGAGAAACAGACACACACACGAATACAGACACTGGATGCCTGGACAGTCAAAACACACAAACATACCCATGATTACACAGAGTGGCAGGAAGACCGGAGGTTGGTGCGTAGGGACAGAGGGATGGACCTCAAACCACCTGACAGGGACTGACGCACAGACCCTCACTCTGAGACAGCCCAAAACACACACACACTGACATGTGGAGAGAGGAGAGGTCGGTATGAAGGTGAGGAGTACACGCGGCCGAGTGCCTATACCCCAGCCCACCTGGCTTGGGGTCTCCCGCCACACCAGGGCCCCAGGCCACAGACATGTTCGTGTCCCTGAGGGCCACCCCACAGGGGGCACTCTGGCACTGTTTGTTGACTGGAAGCACAAACAAATTTGCCTCATGTAGGAGGGTCACTCTGAAAGACCAAGTGCAGACCTGCAACAGATGACAAATGGCAGGGAAGCAATGAAGGGACTGGAGCATGGCCCAGGAGGAAAGACAAGGCCCAAACCAAGGCAAGTGCTGGGATGAAAAGGAAGTGGGCAAGGAGGAGCAGAGGGAGCCTGGGGCGAGGTTTGCCTGCCCTGGTGCCCAGTGGGCAGTGGTGCCTCTGGAATGTCCAGGGGCGGGTGGGCTGCAGGGGGCTCCTCAGACTGGAGGTGGTCCACACAAAGGGAGAGGTGAGACCCAGAGTGGGTGAGGTCTCCAGGCTCAGTGGGAAGGAAGGAGAGAGAAGGACTGGGAGAAGGGCCATCAGGGAGGGGAGGAGAGAGTCGGCAGGAGGGTGTTACAGAGGCTCAGGGAATGGCATGTCTGCAGAGTCAGATCCCATGTTTTCAGGAAGGTGGGAGGGGCCATGGTCAGAGCCATTTCAGGGGCCGTGAACAAAATGGAACCAGATAGGGTGCAAGAGCGGGGTTTGGACTTGAAGACAGCCCTGGAATGGGGAGAGAGAAGACAGATTGGGGCCTGGAGTGGGAGGTGGTTCTGCAGTAAGAGAGATGGACCTTGGTGGGTAGGTAGATGGGTCTAGGGCTCAGCTCCACGATCCCATCCTAGAGATCCCTATGGCAGGTTGGCTGTAGAGCAAGGAGAGTTCGAGAAGGGAGATGGAGAGATGCCAGTGCAGGAAGAGGAGGTGAACAGGCCAGTGCATGCACACACACATGCACACGCATGCACACACACCCCAAGAGCCAGCTCTCACCACCCTTCAGAGACAGCAGGGGAAGAAAGGAGAAGGAGAGCCAGGGAGAGAAAGAAAGAAATAGATCCAGGCTCACCTGGAAAAATCTAGATGGAGCCCCAGGAGAAGGAGGTGTGGAGAGGGAGGCAGAAGTGGGGGAAGTAGGGATAAGAAAGAGGTGGTGGGCAAGCAGGACAAGCTCACTCGCTCTCTCTCTCTCTCTCTCTCTCTCTCTCTCTCTCTCTCTCTCTCTCATGCACTGACACACAGAATAGAGGCAGAATTCAATAATGACTTGGAGATGAAGCAGAGGAGTAGGAGAGAAGTAGCTGGGGGGAAGAAGAGAGAGAGTTAGACATACATCCAGCCCTGTCTTAGGAGGTATTCAATAATTGTTGATAATGAAAGGACAAAGACAAGAAACTCTCAGAAGGGAAGCAACAAATAAAAAAGTTCCCAGACAGACAGTCACATGTATACAGAGTGAAAAATAAAATCCCTGTAGAGTTTTGGATTTAAAACAATGAGAGGAAACAGTAATAGTGGCAGAACAGCGGTTCCCTTGGGGGGTGGGGGTCGTCGTGAGCAAGAAGGAGGTTGTGTGGGGAAGGGGCGGCTAGGATGGTCTGTTTCTTGCCTCAGGAGGTGGTTCCACAAGAGCAGACACATGTAAAATTCACCGAGAATTTTCCCTTAAGCTTCGTGAATTCTATGGTATGTAAGGTATATCTGAGTTTTTAAAAATGAGAGAAAGAGGACAAGAGAGGGAAGAAAAGATGTATGTGTTAAGACAAGGAGACAGGAAGGGACAGACTCACTCACAGAAATGATGCCCAGGTAAGAACAATCCCTGACTAAGTCTGACGAAAAAGGAAATTAAAAAGTAATATGACCAAGAGAGAAAGACCAACACCTAGATGCTCACGCAGAAAAAGAAAGTGGTCCCAAAGAGACCTTCATGGAGAGGGGGCCCATGTGGACGGAAGAAAATCTGCAACACCAGCCCCTTGAGCTGGAGGTACAAAACAGTGGGGGCTCCTAGGGCAGGTGTCCACTGGCCACAGAATGGCCCGGCCAAGGCGACTGGTTGGAGATGGGGGCAAAGCAGGCACATGAGGGAGAAGTGGGCAGGGAAGGTGCTGAGTCTGGGGTGGGTCTAGAGGGGTACAGGGGGTTGGGGGTTGGTGAATGACCAGGAGCAGCTGCATGGTCAGGTCTGGGGCTCACAACACCTGGGCAGTGGGGAGATGGAATCCAGCCATGGGTGGGGAGACAGCCCAGCAGCAGCATGCAGGGGAGGTCAACAGTGGACCCAGGAAGCGAGGTTAGGAAAAGGCTCAGAAATAACTCTCAGACAGACAGATGATGCATGGATAAATGGCCGGCTGGATGGATGGATAGATGATGAACAAATGGATAGACAGATAGACTGCCATATGCTTATCTCAAAGCAAAAGCAAACACTGGACAGAGACTCAGAGATGAATGTAGGAGAAAAAGAGAGTCTGGAGGAAGTGGGAAGAGAGACACACACCAGCATGTCTGAAAAAATCAAGATGGAGTTAGAGAGAGGAGGGGAACAGAGAGCACAGGGGTGAGAGGAGATCTGTCTCTCACGCACACACACAAGCATACACACTCACAAGAGGTGTGCTGACCAAAAGGAATTGCCCCAGGACTGGGAGCAGAGAATTAGGGTAAAGTGGCAGAGATGGCAGCTTGCCACACACTGATTCCCACACATACACACCTCCTCTCTCTGTGCACACCACATGCACAGAGCCACAGCAGGTTTCAGGAATGTTTAGAGACAGGGCAGCAACGGGCAGGAAGGAAAGAGGCAGAGGCACACACACACTCACACCCAGCACACTAGGAGAGACTAGAGGGGTGTTGATTGAATAGATGGACAAATGCAAGTGACTCACAGAATGAATACAAAAGCCAGAAACCCTGCGGGGGGGGGGGGCGGGCAGGGGGCTACTTTGGCTTTCACACACACACACACACACACACACACACACACACACACACACACACACCATAGGCCAGTAGGAACAGCTGCTCCTTCTCCATGAGTGCTCTAGGAAGAGCTAAGGAAGTAAAAGGAAACAAAACTCCAGACTATAGCAGTGACCCCCAAAGTGGCGCAAGGGAGACATTGGCTGCCTACCGGAAAGCTAACAAGCCAGCAGGGACTGGGAGGGCCAAGGTTCGGGACAGATCAGGAGCTAGACCCCGGCTTGATCACATGTACATGCATACACCTGACAAGCCCTGTACAAGTGTTGGGGGGTGAGTAAACAAATGGGGGGACATGCTGTAGGACAGAGATACACATGCACACACACACAAGCACACATATGACCGTGCAGTCACATCTTGATAGAAAAAAAGCTAATTAATGTCGGGTAACACACGGAGTTACGCTAAAAGTGAGAGGCAGAGACAGAGTGACAAAGAAAGAACAAAACAAAAAGAGAAAGAAACACAGAAACAGAGACAAAGAAAGACAGGAAAACAAAGAAAAAATAGGAGAAAAAGTGAAAAGGTGACAGACAGACACAAATGCACGAGGCATACAGAAGTCTCAAGAGATACTCTGAAAGAGGGGTTTAGAAAGAGAAAACCGAGATGGAGACCAAATAAAGGATGAAGAAGACAGATGTACCCATGCCACCCTGGGCTGCCTCTGAAGAACCACTCAGTTGAGATTTTAAGACAGACAAGCAAATGATGGAAAAGATGATGCACAAATGGGTAGGAGCGACCCTCAGCACAGCCCATGCTGGGTTCAGGCAACAGTGAGGGGGAGTCAGCAAGGAACCACATGCCACAGACACACCACACTTCACACTACACACAAGCCGCACACTACACACACACCACACACACGCCTCACGTGTGTACACACCATACAGGTACCACACACATGCACATGTGCACGTAAACAAATGCAGGAAGCCCAAAAGACAAATTTAGATCAGTCCCAGAGAGAAGAGGGAAGGCGAAAGATGGGAGGTAAACCCAGAAAAGGCAGCAGCCTTCTACGCGCCTCTCTCGCCCCCTCTCGGTGTCTGTCTGTATGTCTGTCTGTCTCCCTCTCTCCTGAACTCACACACAATCACACCCCCCAAAAAAGGAGAGAACAAAGAGGCAGAGAAAGAGAGGATGTGATGACTCAATGGCAGTTCCGCCCTGGCTCTGCCTACTTCCACCTCCTGGCCTTTGTGCGGGACTGTTCTGCTGCCTGGGGTACCTTCTCCTCCTCCCGCTTCTTCACCTGTTGTTCCTACTCACCCCTGAGTCTCCCTTAGCTCCATCTCATAGGGGAGCTCTCCCCGACCCTCTGTTCAAGCTCAGGACCCCATCTCTTCGCTCCTGGGATGGTGGGCCTCTCTGCCTCTGTTCTGCTCACCTGTCCTAGACAGTAAGTGCCTTGTTCAAGACTGCTCCCCAGAAGGTTTTCCTCACCCCTAAACCTCTCTCCCCGAACCGGGGTCAGGCATACAGTAGGTGCTCAATGGAAATTTGTTAAAGGGAGGAAGGAAGGAATCAGTGAGTGGATGACTGTTTACACAGTGAGCGAAAGTAAAGTTGGAGAGCATCAAGGATGAACACAGAACGAAAAAGCAGAGGGTAAAAGAAGAAGGCTGAGGCGGGAGGGCGGGAGGGAGGGAGAGAGAGACCTGGAGGGGGACCGGAAGACAAAGCAGACACATCTGGAATAATCAAGATGGAGGCCAGGGGGCGGGGGAGAGCACTGGAAGCCGCTGGGCACAGAGTGAGTGATGAGTGTAGCACTCGGTGAGCGGGGAGGCCTGCACGTGCACACACACACACACACACACACACACACACACACACACAGCCCATTAGGAGTGGCTGCTCTATGATGAGTGTTTTACTAAAAGCATAAGGACTAAAAAGAAACACAAACCGCCCAGCCCATGGCTAGGGGAGGGGGCTGCAGGGAGCATGGCTCACACTGGAAATTCAACAAGCCTGCAGATTTGGGAGTGTAAAAGGTTTAGGGAATGGATGGGGAGCCAGACTCCTGCTCCCTGGCAGACACACAGACTCTAGGGCCACACATGTTTCTTAGGAGAATGAATGAATGAACAGGGACCCCAGAGAAAGAGACAAACCTGCCAGGGTGAGAAAGATGGACAGTGAGACACAGATGGTGGGGAAAAGGGATGACACACACATCATGATTTGATGCACTCACACAGAAGTCAAGGGCAAACTGCAGGAGGCAGAAAAGAGAAGAAAGATACAGAGAGGGTAGAAGGCTCAGAGGACACACAGTCTACTAGGAACAGCATTTACTCAGGCCTGGCACAGAAGTGCTCAGTAAATCTACATACAACCCACAGTACTTTTAGAAGCCCATGAAATGTTTTAATTTATTTTAAAATAAGAAGAAAAATAAATGTTTAGCACAAAGAAAATGTTTTAATATATGATACTAATATATTTGACTTTATATCAATATTGTCATAAAATATAATTTTCAATAGTTGTTGGAAGAAGGGGTCCACAAAGGCAAAGCTAACTAGGGACCACAAAAGTCATAACTGGGCCCTGGTTGGGTGCCAGCCTGGGACTGGGTAACTCAAGGCCAAGTTTGGAAGGGAGTGCCAAAGCCAAAAGAACCCAGGAAGAGGCAATCAGGAAGCCTTCCCAGAGGAGGTGGGATTTCCAGGCTGAGGGAAAAAGACACAGCAGGCAAAAGAAGCAATGTGGGTAAAGCCTGCAGTCAGGGAGTCAGGGTGCCATGGGCAGCTGGAGCCAGTCTGGAAAGGCCTGGAATGATAAGTGAAGGAGATGGGGCTTCCTCCACCAGAGAAAAAGAATTGTGAGCAGGGCCAGAGGTGGGAGAGAAGATGAAATGCCGTGACAGAGTGTGGGTGAGTGATGGCTGAGCCTCCCAAGGCATGTGGTCCAGTGCTCGAGATTGAATGGTGAGTGAGAGGTACAGGAGGTGAGTTGAGTTTTGGGGGCCTGAGGATGAGGTATCCAGGGGATGGTCACCAGGAAATGGCCCAGGAGGTAGGCCCTGAGGCCAAAGCTGGAGGGAACATAGGGACCAGGGTGGTTAGTGAGCAAAAAATCACTCCAGAGGCCAAGTTCCAAAAGCCCTGGGGAAGGTGATAGGGACTGGCAACAAGTTCGTGCACAGACACACACATGCACAGATGCATGCACACCAAGAGGGGAAGTAGGAGAGTACTTAATAAAGCTGCAGGGAGGTAGATGTGGGAGGTAAAGACAGACCCACTGGCACTGAGATCCAGCCAAAGACACACAGATACATGGACACACGCACGCTCCACCCTGGGGACAGGGCAATCAAAGAAAGAGATGGACATTGAATGAGACCACAGCAAGCGGGGAGGGGGCTAGACAGAGGGAGACAGACAAACGGGTGGATGCACAGGCAGAGCTTGGCAGGGGACATAGGCCCGGAGTCCCATGAGCGACACCTTGAAGGAAGCACAAGTCTAGGAATTGGGTAGAAAGACCCCAGGGAGGGGAGGGCTGGGGAGAGCAAGAGCAGGTTGGATGACAGATGCACAGAGCTTCCATCTCCAGGCCCTTTGTACCCCTACACCACCACCCTGAGTCTGCGCCCCTTTCCCTGGCTATTCCAACTCTGTCTCTATGTTTCTGTCTGTCTCAGTTTTTCTCTCTGCAAACCACAGCTTTTTAGAGCCCCCAAGAGAAAAATGGGGGAAAAAAAGACAGACATGAAAGAAAATGCAGGCAACAGACTGTGTGCGTGCGTGCGTGTGTGCGTGTGCGTGTGTGTGTGTGTGTGTGTGTGTGTGTGTGTGTGTGTGTGTGCTGAACACCCCTCCAGCACAAGGTCTGGGGCAGAATTTTATGAGGGAGAAAGAAAGCAGATGAAAGGACCGAAGAATGGAGAAAGAGACAGACAGCAACGGGGGACTGCAGCCTGAAAAGCAGTGGGGAGCAGGGACACGCACATGCCCCCTGCATGCACACTGCACACCACACACACAGCAGGCTGCACCTCACACACACTGCATACCACACATACACATGGCTCACACACATACAACACATACTGCACACACCACACACTTTGGAAGTGCAATAGTGGAAAGGAGCTCAAGGAAACTGTAGAGAAAGGGAGGCAGGGAGGGGCCTGAGAAAGACAACAGACCGGATGAGAGGGCCTGACAGATACAATGGCGAGCATGTGTACTCACACATCCACACGGGCCCACGGCAGGACTGGACCCAGGATACATCTTCATATGAATGTATATAAGAATAAACAGGCCAGCAGCCAAAAGTGAGAGCCTATAAATGTGGGCCAGGGGATGGAGAGACAGAAAGACAAGGAGACACAGAGGCTGATGTGTAGAGAACAGGTGACAGGCCTGGACAGACACACACCCAGAAACGTGCCCCATCTTCTCTAGGTTAGAGGGATGAGGTAGGAAGCACAAATGATGGTCTTTTGTGTGTGTGTGTGTGTGTGCTTTTCTATATCTTTCTTGCTCTGCTGTAAGAAATATATATTATTTTTTCATGGGGGAAAATCTTATTTTTCTCAAAGAAAGAAAAAATGTGTGTAGAATAAGAGAAAACCCACTGAAAGCAGGAAAAGCAGGAGGAGGGTATGCGGGACTTCTAGGGTCTCCAATACCCTGGAGCAGGCTGATAACCAGACAGGACTGCACAAAGAGGGGCGGGCAGAGGGGCCTTGAAGCAGTGGGCTCTGCAGAGTGGAGGTCTCTCGCCTTTCCACTGTCTCTCATGAAGAATTGAGCAAAAGCAAACTGAACAGAGGCCCAGAGTGAGAGTCAAAACCAGAGAAGGAGCCGGAGACAAGAAGTGGGTGAGACAAAGCAAGCTGTCTTGCCTTCCTTTCCTAATCAGACATCTCCCACATGGGCCAGATCTGGGTGCATCAGAGAGAGTTTCCCCAATCCTTCCAGCCCTTGTTCTAGAGGATGAACTGCATGAACCACTGTCACGACCCTATAAGTTCCAGGGGGTCGGGGAAATCTCCGTGGCCTCTGAGATGTGTTTCAAAGGATGAATAGGAGTTTGCCAGATTGCAGAGAGGAAAGAAAGGGCATCCCCAAAGGGCATTAATACTGGGCAAAGGCATGGAGGTGTGAGAGGGCCTGGGGAAGAGTCAGAGGCATGGAGACATTCATTGATAAGGAAGAAAATCTGAGAGACAGAGAGAGACAAAGAGACAGAGAATAGAGAAATAGAGACAGCAGCAAAGCACAGAGAAAAAGAGAAATTAACAACAGTGAGAAACAGAGAGACACATACAGGAAGAGACAGAAAAATAGAAGTACCCAGAGACACTGAAAGACCAAAAATTGGGGAGAAGGCAGGGTTGGGGCAGGGAATAGAAAGAAACACACTAAAAGGCCTGTCAAGACAGAGCTGGAACCAGATAAACAAAGAGAGGGCGGGAGAGAGCTAGAGAGAGACACAAAGAGAAAACAGGGACGGAGGGAGACATGCAGAGAAATACGCAGCGAGTCAGCGGAAAGAAAGGGGATGCAGGGGCGGGGTGGGGGTGTAGGGGGGATCTCTCCCGGGGGCGTCTCAGGAACGCTCAGACCCGGAGTGCGACCCCGCCGACCCGCGGACCAGCGCGGCGCAGGCTCAGGCTCAGGCTCACTCCGACGCACCGCAGCAGCAGCAGCGCAGGCGAGCGCTTTGTCCCCGCCAGGGCTGGTGCGCACCGCGCGCCGGCTCGCACACGTTCCTGCGCACCCAGCGCTGTGTGTGCGTTTCGAGCCCACACGGATCTGCACGGACACACGCTGCCCCATGCTCGTCCACGAAACCCAATTACACACATCGGTGCCTATGGGCCAGGAGACCGTAGGGTCAGGCTCAAACGACCTGGATTGTGTCCATGCAATACACACAAATCTGTGCAACACGACCACACACACACAAAAAGACCCACTCACTTCATACCCTGTTAATACCCAGGCACACATACAACGCAGGAGCCCACAGGCTAGCATATTACCGGGATAGTGTGTATACAGACACACAGAGCCATGGGCAAACAGGCCCACACACACCTACAGGCACACACATTCCTAGGCACACACTCCCAAAAGCAAACAGAAGACCCGAACCACAAACTCACATCCATGCTCCTTGAGAGATCCCATTCATGCTCCCAACACGCGCACACCCATGGGTCTCAGGCTTGTGAAAATAATGCTGAACAGAGTAATATACCAATTTTGAAATTTTTTAATTAAAGTGTTATCATGGCTAGAGATGATTCACGGATTGGTGTGTGATCTGATGTAGAATAAATTTCTTCATAGAGACTGTTGGAAATGAACTAACTTCTCAGGTTGTGTTCATTGGTTGGTGGTAGCGGAAAAGGGAGGAAAAACGGGTCTTTGGATTTTTCTCCAAAGTGCCCAGGACTTATCACTCCAGCCCCACCTCCCACTCAGCCCAGCACTCCTGGGAAACACATGAGCACATCCACAACTCTACACAGGCCTGACAACCCTGCTCAGCACCGAGTGTCAACTACCACAATGCACCCAGAGCATCTGAGTCCTTCAATGCTCACACTTTGGGAGTTCTAGGCTTTTCCTGGTGTATCTCAGACACCAGCAAGGCTTCTGCCAGACGTACTCGCTCCCCAAACGCAGGTGCAAATGTGCATACATGGTCACATTTCCAAGTGGCTGTCTTCAATCTGATCATGTCACGCTGGAGGGCCTGAAGCCCTCCGGCCACTGATGCTGCCTGAACAAAGGCCCATCTGAAAGCAGTCTGGTCCTCAACCCCCCACACCATCACTCTCTAGCACACAGTAGATGCTCAATAAACCACTGGCAAAACCACTGAGGTCTGTTTGTGTTTAATCAGACAATATGCAAAGTATTTACAACCAATTCTGAATCCCCCCACCCCCCAAGCTGGGGCCATGGAATGCGGGACCCCAGGCCCTGCCCAGAGCTAGGGATCCCCTAGGCCTCTGCATAGTCATCTGAAATCTACAAAACACTGTTTTAAAAAAAAAAAAAAGACAGTATTAGGACACCTTATACAAAGGACCTTGGGCTGTTGGAAGGGGATTTGAGAGCACGCTGTTGTAAGCGAGCCCAGATTTGACTGGGACAGACAGGAAAAAAGACTTGGGTAATAGACATGTATGAAAGGAAAAGTTGAAATTTCATAGGCAGGCACCGCTTGGCCTCCTTCCCCACTGGCAGGGCCTGGCTGGCTCGAGAATCCCTGGCAGCAGGAATGTTATTGCTATGATGGGGGGCTGTGAGTGAAATGTACAATGTGTCTGGGGAACAGAGCAAGGGGCATTTTTACATGTTAAATATGGACACACATGGAAAAACACACATGCACACACACATACATACAAACAGGGGCCCTTGGAAAGATGCCCACAAACTGTCAGCCACCTCTTTTAAGAGGGGCACGCTGAGGCCCAGGGAGAAGCCACCATATACCCTAAGGCTGAAAGGCAGACTTAGGGCCAAAACACAGTCTCCTGATGCCCTGGGCTGGGCTCACGATGTGATATCAGGCCACAGGGTCTGGACAGGAGTGGTGTAATTACAGAGGCCACAGCCACATATGGAGGCAGACACTGCAGCCCAGAAAGGAAGCAAGGGCCACCCAAGGTCACACAGCCAGTCCTGATGCATGGCAGGAGACACCCTCATCCTCTCACATCCCAGGCTAAGCACTCCTTTCTCTACACAGAAGTTAAGGGGTGCCAACTGGGAGGGAACAGGGGCCAGGCCTTGAAATGACACAGGACGAAGAGGGCAAAAGAGGACCTGAGGTTCCCTCCTGAGGCCAAGGCCTCCCAACTACTTGGATCTTCTATTTCTCCTTGATTGCCTCCAGGGCCTGGGAGCTCACTCTTTTTCATGGCTGCCTAGCTTTGAAAGTCGACAGCTACCACATTCTGATTGAAGTCTGCCTCCCTACACCTACAGCTTCCCCCCTCATTCCTAGCTCAGCCTCACATCCACCTCCACTCTCTCCCCGCACAGCAGCCCCACTGAGCACTAAGTAGCAGCAGAACTCTCTGCTGTCTCTAACTCAGGCCCTTGTCCCCTGGGCTGCCAAGTCTGTCCATGATGGCTCCGAGGACAATCTTGTTGGTTCCTGAGGAAGACAGGGAGCACCGTGTTCTTTTCCCACCTCAACCCTGAATTGCTCTGTGGCCTTGGGCAAGTCAGTTTCCCCATGGATAATATGGGGACAAGGAATTGATGCTCTGTAAGGGTCTCTCAGGTCTAAGAAGGGCAGGGTTTGAGGGGGGTGCCCACCCTACCCACCACCATCAAGTCAATCTAGGCCTTGGACTGCCAAGCCTGGGAGCCATGACAGAGAGTTCTGGACCCAGTGGCTTCCAATCAACAGGTGTTTCAGAAATGGACGGCAAGGGGCAGGGTGGCAGGCAGGCTGAGGGCCCATCACTCCTCTTTGGAAAGGCTCTTTGGCCAGCTCTGGAGACAGACCTAGGTGGCGTGGAATTAGGAAGGAGCCAATTCATGGAGTAGGTTGAGTCTGGGTAAAAAAGAGCCAGCCCTCAGCCCCAGCCCTTCTTCCCAGATCTTCCTGCCAAGACACACAGAGCTTCAGGAGGGGTACAGGGAGGAGGCATGTGGCTGGAGTGAGAGCTGGGACGCAGTCACTGTGCCAGCCTTAGACCCCGCCCTCAAGGCTGTCCCAGGCCTCAAGCCTTTCCATGCCACGAAAGAGGGAGGGGCCTCGTCATGGGCAATTCAGCCCCGTAGAGAAGATCAACGGTAGACAGGCAGAAGGAGGCAGGACCCCACTTCGGGGGCCACCCAGCCCCAGATCCAAGCCGAGAAGCCAGTCTGGCCCTGTAGCCTGCTCCCTATAGGTTCTCTCCAGGCTGATACTGGGGCTCGGTGGATGTGAAATAGTCCTCCAGAAAGGCCTGTAGGTACTCGAAGGTGGGCCGTTCCTCTGGCTCCTTCCGCCAGCACTGGCACATGAGGTCGTGCAGGGACTCAGGACACTCGGGCGGGCAGGGCATCCGGTAGCCCCGCTCCACCTGATCCAGTACCTCTCGGTTTACCATCCCTGTGGGCGGAGAGAGGAGTGAGGCTGACTCTGGGGAAGAAAGTGGTGGGAGAAAGTGGATGGGGACGACAAAGAAGGCTTCCCACCTAGGACAGGGTGGGTGTGTCCACAGATAAACCCCTCCCCAAGGCTGGAAGCCTTGCCCGGGGAGAGAACCTAAGGTCAGGCATTACACTTGTTTGTTATAGAGATGGGGAAACTGAGGCCCAGGAGACGGCATAGCTCGTCCAAGGTCACCAGGGCAGAGAGGTTCAGGGACCAAAGATAGTAAATAAGAGCCCTCTTACCGGGGTAGGGCACCCGTCCCTTTGTTGTAAGCTCTGTCAGCAGGATCCCAAAGGACCACACATCCGACTTGATGGTGAACCGGCCATAGAGGGCAGCTTCTGGAGCCGTCCACTTGATGGGAAATTTGGCACCTGCGGGCATGAGAAAGGTCAGGGGACACTCAGCAGAATGTCATGACCTCTCTGCCAGATAGGCACCATTCTCATACCCACTTGATAGATAAGGATACTGAGGTTCAGAGAAGGGGTATGACTTCCCAAGGTGCCCAGTCCCTGCCCACCTTGCCGGGCTGTGTACTCATTGTCTTCGATGAGCCGAGCCAGCCCGAAGTCAGCTACTTTGCACACAAGGTTCTCTCCAACCAGGATGTTGGCAGCTCGGAGGTCCCGGTGGACGTAGTTCATCCGCTCCACATATGCCATGCCTGAGGCAATCTGCAGGCGAAACCCAGGAGCCTAGCTTAGGGGCCATCCCATGCCCTTCCTAGGTCACAGGGCACATGCCCAGGGCTGGGGTCATCCCCAGGATGGAGAGCCAAACACCTTGCCCTTCCCAGTTCTTCAAGCAAGTGAAGTCAGTTTACAATAAACACTACTGCAACAAAAAGCAGGACCAGCACTCAGCAGGAGAGAACACAAGACAAAGAGCAAAGGGCAAAGGGAAAGCACAAGACAAGATGTAGCCAGGGGTGACCATGAAAAAGAGACCCCAGATGCCCCAGACATAGATGAGTGCCAGGTCCTGCCTGCTGTCCCAAGTCCCCTCTCTGAGCCTCAGTTTTCTTATCCATCAAGTGGAGTAATAGCCATCCTTACCTCCTCAGATTGTAATATGTATTAGGTGAAAAAATGGTTGTCGTGTACTGTCTACAGCAAGTACTAATAGATGTTTGTTGAATGACCAAAAGACCTTCACAGAGAAGAAAACTGAGGCCTGAGGTCCCACGGCAAGTCAACGACTCCTGATGAGCAGGTAAGGGATCCTTCCTCTGCCTAAAACCACCACTCACAGCACCTATAAGTGGTCCCAGTAATACAAGTGGCAAGATCAGTGAGAGCGAAGGCAACCAAGGCAAGCTTCCTGGAGGGGGCACTCAAGAGGACAGAACCAGCTGAAGTAGGTGGGTCTGAGTGCTCAAAGCTAAGGGCATAGAAGGGGCGGACTCACCTGAGCAGCCATGTCCACCAGCTGAGGCAGCCGCAGGTACTTGCCTGTCTCTCCCTTGAGAAAGTCCAGCAAACTCCCTGGGCAAAGAGAAAGCAGCTCTAGCCCCCACTCTGTCCTTCTGAGCCAGGAAGCAGTGATAACCACATCCTGTCCACCTGGACAGGCTGGCCTCACTTTAACCAGCCCTGCAGATTTTATGTAAACCCATCTCTGAATAAAATCTCACTCAGCATTTGTCACTCAAAAGGAAAGTAGGATGGGAAACAACTGAATGCCCACTTCTGGGTAAACAGAAACTATGACCCATCCACGTAGTGGAATACTATTCAGAAATAAAAAGGGAACAAAGTATTACACACATGACAAGAAAGAACCTTAGATATAAAAGATTACATGAATGAAGTTGTAGACTAGACCAATCTAGGACTGCACGTCAGTGGCTGCCTAGGTTTGGGACTGGAGAGTCATCAAAAGGGGACAAGGCAACTTTCTGGAGTGATGCAGATCTCTAACATTTTGATTGTAGTAAGGGGTACACAGACATTTGTTAAAATTCATTGAACTAGACACTTAAGATGGGTGTATTTTATCATATATAAATTATGCCTCCAAAAAGTAGAATTCTGAAAAATTAATTTTAAAATTAAATAAAGGTCAAGCCAGGGACTTGATATTGCCCAGCCTAGAAGGTTGGGGGATTCTCTTTCAGCCCCAAAATGACAAATGGCTTTAGAAAACCAGCAAACGGGGGGAGACAAGATGCATTCTGGGAAACTGTTAAAAACAAAATGAAACAAGAAAGGCAACCTTTGGTTTAAACTTCCATTGACATGAAAAGTTGCCTCTATTTCATTCCACCTTTAAAGAGGTATATTCCAGACTGGAGGGCAGTGAGGCACACCCCTGTGCCCCACGGCAAGTGCCCTGACTCAGAGGGACCTCACCCTTGCTCATGTACTCCGTGACGATGTAGATGGGCTCCTCAGACACCACCGCGTACAGCTGCACCAGCTTCTCATGCCTCAGTTTCTTCATCACCTGGGCCTCCTGCAGGAAGGCCTCTGGAGACATCGTGCCCGGCTTCAGGGTTTTGATGGCCACCCTGGTGGTGCCATTCCAGGTCCCTGTGTGGGGAGGGATGCCAGCTGCTTCAGTGGAGGCCCCCCATTTCCATCCCACAGGGACCTAGGATCTGCTTGGGTACCAATTTCAGCTCTCGCCTCCCTGGCCATGTGATAAGCCCTGCCAAGGCCCAGGCCCTTTCTGAGCCTCAGAGTTCCCACCTTTAAAATGGGGGTGATGACAGGATGCTCCTTACAGGGCTTTTAGAAGGGTTAAATGAGTCTCTGGTACACACTCAAGAAATAGTAGCTATTGTTAGGACTATGATTTTTAGAAATGTCCCCAAAAGCAGCACATTTGCCTGGGATGGGAGACCATGGTTACAACTCATGTTCCTTCTGGTGCCTCAGGTGCTGGCAAATGAATGGGGCCCAAGGCAAGGTGAAGCAGTCTCAGAACAGGCCATCCAAATAAGAAGCTGTCTCGAATCTCACTCCCCAAAAAGTAAAGCATCACACTAAGTACAAAGGCTTGGAAGTCAAATTGGATAGTTTGACTCCGACCTCTACCTCCTGCTGGCAGTGAGGCCGTGAGTGGGTCAATTCCTCTCTCTGAGACTCCATCTTTTTGTCTGAAAAATGACAATGCTATAGTGTCTTCCTGTGGGGCTAGCTGAGCATTAAATGAGATTTTAGCCGCTGGGCCAGACCCTCTGTGAAAGCTCAATAAATAAGAGTCACAGCTATCACTTTATTATTATCTGTTTTTTTTGTGGAGCCTTGAGAGAAGCTGTGTTCTAGACCAGTATGTTTAATCTGAGTTCTTGTCGCTGCTGGGCTAAAGCTTCTCTGATTAGTGGCCTGGGGCCCACTCCTCCCAGTCTCTGGGCCTCCATCTAAGGGTTGGGACTCAGGCCTGTTTCTGTGGCCCTCCTGGAATAGCCCACCTGGGGATCTGTACCTGGCACTTCACAAGTCTACCTGGAGCACTGGGGAAGAAGTGAGAACCTCCCCCACTAACGCTCCCACACGCCTAAGCAGGTATGAGTCTTAGAGCCACCGGAACGGCTGATGCCGTGGACTTATTCGGGTTTTGCTCACATCCTCATTTTGTGTCTGTGCCTACCTAGAAGCCAGCTTCTCGACCCTCTCCCCTCTCCCTCACTCAAAGCCAACATGGCCCCTTTCCTGACTTGACCTGACCTCTGGCCTCCAGGCCTTTGCCCCTACAGTACCTTCCACCCAGGAACCCTCTCTGCACAGCTCCATCATCTCTTCCTCTGAAGGGAGGAAAATGGAAACAGTGATGCAAGTGCATATCGTGGCTCCGATGAAAACCTTGAAGACAGCACACCACAATCCTTCCACTGAAGCCACGAGCTTAAAACTGTCATGCCTACCTCACCCTAACGTCCATGATTCCTCTGTGTCAGCAGAAACCAGTCAGCGGACAGGGGCCTGAGTTTCATCAGGGTTGCTTGGTATTTGTTTTCAAGGAAGGTTTTGCCGTTTCTCCAGGGTTACACAGGAGACTGTTAACAGGCCCAGAACCTGCAATTCCCAGCGCTCCCTCCACGAGCTGGGGCTGCTCTTCCCAGGGCTAAGAGGTAACATGTGGATGCACGCTGGCCCAGTGTTCTCACAACCCCACAGTGGGTCCTGTTATCACCAGCCCCATTTTACAGTTGGCAAAATCAAGGCTCAGAGTGAAGCCTCCTAGCCAAGACTACCCGGGCAAGTCACGAAAAATTGCAATGCCCAGCCCTGAGCGGTCCTTGGTAAACAGATGCCATAGCCTACAGAGGCAGCAGTGGGGGGTGGGGGGGTCCCTCACCCCTTCTTTGTGCCAGCCACCACTAGGGAAGCTTCGTATTTAGAAGAGCCTACTGTTCAGCAGAGGCAATGAAGTTCCAGGTAAACGTAAGGGACACATAGGGGACTTTGAGCCGCCAGACAGGATGGATATCTGTCTGGTTCTCAGGTGGAGACACTGAAGTGCCCCCAAGGGAACGGTGGTCTCCTCTGAGGGGTCAAGGGAGAGGCCTTACCCATCCACACCTCTCCGAAGCAGCCCTGGCCCAGCTTGACCTCCAGCCGCAGCGACTCCCGGGGGATCTCCCAGGCATCCTTGGCCAGGCCCTGAGTCTGTGGCTTGGATGTGGGGCACACAGTGGTGAGGCGGTGGCACAGGCCGTCAGCATGTTCTGAAGATGGAGGCAGGGAGGTGGAGTTCAGGCCAGGGGTCTGCCCTGGGACCTCCCTGTCCCACAGTGTGTGTGTATAGACCTACACGATGCATGCACACAGGCTGCAGAGACACATAGGATACCCTTGAGGCCAGGCGTCCACACCTGTGTGTACACACTTTCACCCACACAGGTCCTCACTGCCTCATGCATCCACTCATTCATCAGACTTTACGGGGTGGCCAGTTAGGTGGGTGCCAAGGACCCAGTGGGGGACAAGTTCAGTAGAACCCTGGCTTCAGGGAGCTCACAGTCCAGGGGGAGCCCAACTCCCCTTAATCAACTCCCAGGACCCTGTGTGTGATAGAGGGGAGCTCTGCATGCAACAGCAGGTAGGCTGGTGGACTCCTGGAAGGCTTCCCAGAGGAAGTAGTACTTGGGCTTGGATCTGCAGGAGTAGGCGTGGTTAACTAGGGAACAGCACTCCACAAAGAGGGCACTGTGGCTCAAGCCTGTGCAAAGGCCCTGAGCTAGGGAAGAACAGCTGCGGAGTTAGAGGAGTTGGAAAGGAGGCCAGGGGGCTTCTGGGAAGTGGATAGGGGAAGGGTATTCCCAGGTTTAGACTACCCACGGCCATACTTAGACTACCTAAGACTGGGTTTAAACTACCCAAGAGACCATACTGGCTGGAGTCTTTATCCTAAGATTCCAAGGTAACCCCTGGAGGGCATTGATTTGGGGAAACAGGGTTCTGAAGGAACAGCTGTGGTGGTCAAGGGGACAGAGAGAAGTGGCACATCCTGGAGTAAGTCAGGAGGCCCGCCTGACAGAGGAAGAGGAGGTATGTAGTGGGGAATAGCTGGCACTCAAAACAGTCCACACCTGCACACAGAGGCCACGACTACAAGCCACAGCCACACGGGCACCTACAGAGACCCACCCACAGGGGTTCACAAAGGCCCATGACACTTCAGTCCACTGGGCAGCCCTGGACATCCAGATGGAGCAGTCACATTATTGCACACATGGCCTGCACATGTGAGCTCACTGCCTGCCGCTGGCTGCTGGCTTTCTCTCCCTCTTTACAGCAGGCATCGGCATCGATCTGGCCACCCCCTCCTCCTCTCCCAGTAACCGGTTCAGACCGGTCCTAGGGCTACAGAGACAACCAACACCAGACTGTGCCCCCTCCCTTCCCTGCTCACTCCTCCAGGCAGCCCCTCTCCCAGCCAGCTGCAGAGAAAAGAGAAAGAGGAGGGAGCAGCAGTGAGGGAAGAGGAATGAGGGGAAACAAGAAAGTGAGCACAGGAAGGGAAGAGGGAAAAAATGGAGAGGGAAGAGTGGAAAGGGACAAGGGGAAATAGTGGGGAGACGAGCAAGAGCAGCACACCCTCAGGATGTGACAGAAGCCCCAGCCCTCACTGGCCCCAAAGCCCCCTCCTTGGGGTCTGCAGCTGGGCGGAGATAACTCCCTGCCACACACCCTCATAGGGCCTAGCCCCAGGCCCAGGCAATCTGCTCTCCCCTGGCCCCAGCTGCCCAGGCCCTGGAGGCTTGCACCCAAGGCAGAGAAGGGCACTCACTGGAGTAGTAGGCTACGAGCTGCTGCAGACTGTTGAACTGGGTGCGAGAGGTGATGTAGAAGCCGCCACTGTCCAGCTTGCGGATCTTGTAGTGCTTCACATTGAGGCCCTTGGCATTGTCGAAGTCAGACACTGAGAGGCAGTAGGCACCTGCAGGGCAGGGCCAGAGAGGAGCCATGACCACCATGCCTGTCGCCCCCACAGGCCATGGCACTAAGTGCAGTTCTGTGCCTATCCCACACAGAATGGGAGAGTGAGGCCAAGTCAGCAGCCCCTGGTCCAGGGCAGAGCCAGGTCTGGTCCAACCTGTCTCTGAGCACTCAGCTCTGGGGCAACCACCGAGACAGGGTCAAGTGAGAAAAGGGACACCTGAACAGAAAGCTTCACCATGCATCCTTGGCCCTGGCAAGACCCCTGAAGCCTGGGTATACATCCCACCTGTGCAACCTGGACAAGTTGCTTGTCTTCTCTGGGACCCAGTTTCCTCCTCTGTACAATGGGGCTACTCCCAGGGCTGCTTGGAAGATTTAATGAGATCACATATAAGAGAGCCTAGCACATAGGAGGTGCTTAATAAATGTTTGCTGGGCGTGTAGGAATGGCCTCAAGTGGCTGTGTGTCCCAAGTCTAACTGCTTTCCCTCTCTGGGTCTGCCCACAAGAGCACTGTCTGTGCCCCACCACTTCCTAAAGACTCCAGGCTCGGGCAGGAGCTGGTGGTTGGCTGAAGCTGTGGCACTTGTGGGCAGGAGATCATGTGCTAGGCATAGCCTGAAGACTGCCAAGGCTCAACTATGCCAGCCATAATGGACCCCTCCCTGTTCTCCTTAAGCCTGGAAAAGCTTCGGGCTGGAAAAGCTTCCTCCTTCCCACCAGGACTGGCTAGAAGCCTCTGTTAACCTGAGCTCAAGAGATGCCTGGAGCAGTATCAGGGAACAAGGCTGAGCCCCAGAGGCAGGGGCAGGGGGAGCAAAGGCTCCAGCGGCCAGAGAAAGCCCTTCTTGGGAAGTAGCATACAGGCGTCTAGTGTACGTGCTAGAAGCCTACTCACACTCGGACCAGTCCTCTGGTAGCGGTTAAGATCCTGTGTAAAGAAGAGGAAAGGAGGCCCAGAGAGGGAAAGCAGCTAGCCTCAGGGAACCCAGTAAGTCAGCCACAGAGCTGGGACTTGAACCAGTACCCGGGTCTCTAAAGCCTACGTGGGGCAACCATGACTTGCTGCAGATGACCCAGGCCCTTTGCACTTAGAAGCTACAGGCCTGAGCCCAAAGCCAACCTCTGACCACATGTGCACACACGCAGGCATGCCTGTGCTCAGTGGCCTCATGCTAACACAGGCACACGCTCCCCAAGCCCCAGGCATGAAGACAAACCCACCACAGTTCACTCCCACGCAGCAACACACAGACGATTCCACCCCCAGGTGCACACACATGCCCGGACCCCCACACATAGCGTGCACGGCCACACGACCGCTCATCAATGCACATGCGTGACATAGATGATCTGCTTTTCTATCTCCCGCTGAGCCCCAGGCCCACAGGAAGTGGCGCAGCTTTGTTGCCATGGTGATGGGGCCCCTGCAGCCCACTTGCAGAGAGGCTGAAGCAAAAGTAAGCAGTGATATGCATTCTCTGGTTGGGGGAAGGGACAGAAGAGGAACAGGGGTCACCAGGACTGTTGGGGGAAGGGCAGAGCCAAGTCCCAGAACCCAGTCCAGCCCCAAAGCCCCCGGAAGAAGGAGAAGAATAGGGGCCCATTGTATCAGCATTCACCCTGGGAACAAGCCTTTTGCTGTGTAACCCTCAGTCCTCCTGACAACCTATGTCCATTCCCCATCTGAAGAAACTGAGGCCAGGGAGGCTAAGTGTCATTTTTTGCTTCACCCAGTGTTCCTCCAATGTTCCTCTAATGTTCCTCCCTGCCTTTATTCTACCATTTTCTCTACAGCTCTCACCACTTCGTTCCATGTACCAAACTCCTCTTTATTCTGCAACACTCAGCTGAAGCAACCCACAAGAAGGCTGTTCTCGCTGGCCAGCAGGAGTGCTCCTACCTTTCGTGGTCTCACTTTCTCGCACTAGGAAGGTCCCTCTTGGGTTCTCCGTGTTGAGCAGTAACCGCTCTGACTCCCGTCTGGTGATCTTGCCAAAGTACCACCTGGGGCAGGCAGGAGGGAAGAGGATGCTGTTGCTAGTCCAGGCACTATCCACAGTGCCTCTTCCTGAGATGTGGCTCCAGCTCTGGGTAGCCAGAACCTCCCACTTTGCCCAAGGTAGAGGCTCTGAATCGGCTGCACTGGTGAGCGAGCAAAAGGCCAGAGTTGATACTCACTCCTCGGCTTGGATGGAGTCAGAGGGCGCCACGTAGTTGCTGGGGATGTAGCCCGTCTGTCCGGTGCTGAGCGAGTGGGCAAGCCACCAGTCTCCCTCTCTGATCAGGGGGAGAAGGAGGGAGCAAAAACAAGGGTAGCCATCAGCGGTAGGCCCCAGTGCCTGCAATCTTCAGGGGTGCTGTGCTGGGGACCCCCTTAGGCCAAGAGGAGCACAGGGAGCAGTGGGACCAGGCCACTTGCAACCTGCCAGGCCAAGCTGGCCTGAAACTTTTCCTTTCCCTGGACCAGATGCCTTTTAGCCAAAGCTGACTCAGATAGTCTTTGTCCAGGACTATGGAAGGACTGACTTTGGTCAGCCTGAGGCTCAAATTCACAGGGGCAGAGTCCTAGGAAAGGAAGTGATCTGCTTCCCTTCATAAAGAACCAAGCCATCTCAAGATGCCAAGAGCTGCCTCAGGAATAAAGTAGGGAGCTCCTTGTCTCTGGGGAACAAGCAAGTTACAACAAGAGAGACGATTCCTGCCCAAGATGGATGTCAAATCAGATCTTTGAAGCCTCCCCAAGCCCTGAGATTTGGAAGCCCAATCCTGGGAGCTGGTGAGACCTGGGTGGAGACAAGGGGTGGACTTTTTGGTGCTTGGTGACAATCCAGGTGCCAACCCTGCAAACTAGAGCAGTACCAGCCTTTGTCACAAATCACAGGTCACACCTAAAGGGCTTCTTAGCTAAAATTACAGGACTTCTCTTGCAGGCTTCCCATCTACAGGGGAAACTGAGGCCAGAGGGGGCTGTGACTTGCCCAAAATCACACAGCGAGTCATGTCAGAGGGGCTGAGCTGGCAGACCCCCAATGCCTAGGGTCACTTCTATACTAACTGTCCCACAAGGAGGAGGAGATGGGGACTGGGGCAGAAGGAGCCCCCCACACTGCTGGGTCCCTTGGGCCTGTGTGGGAGTGGGGAGGGGGCAAAGTACCTTTGTAGCCATCTGAATGTGAACCAGGTCTGGCTGGAGCGGGGGTCCAGAGACACAGAGAAGAGAGGAGAAAGCGAGAGCCCAACAGGAAAGAAGAGGCAGAGATGGGGGTGGTGAGAGAGAGAGGCAGAAAGAGCGAGGAAGAGGGGGAGAGCCAGGCGATGCTGGGGACAGGGGACAAGGCGGGGCAGCCACAGAGGCCTGACATCCAAAGCAACCAAAGGGGAGGGAGAGGGTCAGGGTCCAGCCCCCTCCCATTCCTACTGTGTGGAGGGGAAGACTAGGGCCAGAAAAGCAATGTCCTCTGCTCAAGGTCTGCCCAGGCTCCCCACCGCCAGATAAAAAGGAACCCTCAACCACAGGGACCACAAGGTTTGATAGCATGCTGAGCTTCTCAGTCCAAGGCTGCCTTTGGACCTCACCATGACCCTGAGAAGCAAGTAGAATGCTCCCCTCACCATCACTGGGGCCCAGAGGGAGAAAGGCCCTTGCCCACAGTCACACAGTCTGGACTTGAACCTGAATCCTATCTCCTAGGGAGTGGAGGGTGCGGGGGTGGGAGGCGAGGCTGAACCAGAGGGGAGGGGGTCCCTTCTGGACTGAGGCAAAGGCAGCGTGATGAGGGCCGTGCAGGCCGACTCGGCTGTGCCACACTGATGCCCAGTCAGGCAAGGACAGCTCATGTGGGAGTCTGCAGGAAAGGGAGGGCCCAGAAATAAGGGGGCGAGGCCCTCCTCAAGGAAAGAAGCCCTTGGATGCCAAGGACCTCCATCGACCTCCTGTTGTGCGCCCACCAGGGGCTGTCCACTCTGTCTGTCCCATTGACCCTCAAGGTCACCCAGCGAGGAAGGAAGGCAGCCTCACCCCAGATTAGAGAACCAGGGCTCCCAGACGCTGAGGGACCAGCCCAAGGACACATGGCACCCCGGCTGATGTAACCCAGCACTTTCTTTGTACAATTGGGGAAACTGAGGCACAGAGAGGAACAGAGACTTGCCCAAAGCTATAAAGCAAGGACTCAAGTCACAGGGAACAACTGAATCCAAAGCCTTCATCTCACCAATGGGGAAACTAAGGCAAAGAGCAGGGCAGGGATTTGCCCAAAGCTATACAGCAAATCAAGGGCAGAGCAAGGGTGAGAACCAGGGCCCTTGAGTGCCCTCAGCCAGATACAACAAGCCTCCAGGAACCCTGCAGCCTCCCCAGGCCTTCAGGGTCTCGGATTCCCTTGGGGAGGCCAAGGGAAGAAGGAGGAGGAAGCAGTAGGCCTAGGGGTCGGGGACAGCCCTGAGGTATCCATCAGCAGTTATAAAACAAAGCAGATTGACAAGGCCAGAGTCTGTAAGCTGACCAGCCTCTGGGGAGCCCGCAGCCACCAACTCAGAGTTGAAGGCCAGTGGGAGCATGTGCCCAAAAGCCAGCCAAAAGCAAGGGGGTTCAGCACTGCTGACGTTACCCAGACTTCAGCCAGCAGAGCCTTCAGGCCCCCAACATCAGCCCACGTGAGTCTGGGCTCCCAGTTTAGTTTGGAGGTTTTTGTTCACTAGGGCAGGGATGGTGATGCACTGCCATCTCACTAAAGGACCCAGCGTCCAGCTGTGGCCTGGGCCCAGCTTGAGAGGTGTCCGAGAGCTTGAACACCAGAGTCAGCCACCCCGGGCACCATCTCAGCTCACTACTTGCAGGCTGTGCAACCATGGTACTGCCTGTTTCCTCATTTGTAGGATGGGGATACTCACGGCTCCCTCTGAGGAATGTACAGTACCAGCATAGGGTCTGGCACATAGTAGGTGTTCAACATGCATGAACTGTTAGTATTATGATTTGGCTACGAAAGAAAAACTATTGAATCTGTATCTCAATGGTGCCCTTTCCCACTCTCCAAAGCAGCTCAGTGCCAGTCTCTAGTGAAGGTTTGCTGTGTGACCCTGGGCAAGTATCCTACCCTCTCTGGGTCTTAGAATCCTTACCTATAAAAAGGAGATAATAGTCACAGAATCTCCCTTGCAGGCAAAGTGTGTAAATCAGTGTCAAGCTGACTCTGGGTAAGAATTACTGTGATTATCTGAGCTTCAGTTTGCCTACCTGTGAAATGGAGCTATCAAGCCCCATCTTCCCAGTCTACGGTCTGAGAGGCTCAAACCTGCCGCAGGTGGCTGCCAAAGGCCTGGGGTTGCTCCCACAGGAGGGGTCCCACAGCTCTCCAGACCGGTCCAACCACCAGGGACACCAACCCAAACCCAGCTTTAGAAGTAATAGCAGAGTTATCCTATCAGGTTGAGCAGATTTTTTTTTTTTTTTGCATCTTCCCTGGGGCCTGGGGCCTTATCAGGTGGGCAGGAAAAAGGAAGGAAATCATACATTTCCTGTCTGACATGTCTTTCCCACCTGTGGCCAAAAGAGAAAGCACTGGACCAGGAGTCCCTGTCCAATAGCTGTGTGACCTTGGGCTACTGACCTCACCGCTCTGAGCCTCAGGATCCTCTTTTTGGACCCTAATCTTTATGCCAGCCAGACTGGTATGTGGATCAGGGGTGTGGCAACTTTGGAACCTCGGAAGTGATGCCAGTTTGGGCACTTATATTTAACTCACTTGGGTTGCTGGGACTGTCAGAGAAGCATTCTGGGAATTGCGGGCAAGCTGGGGCAGCTGGCCATGGCCCAGGCAGGCAAGTTTTCAAGCTTTGAGATGTAGACACATGGTTGTTGGAGAGAGAAAGAAGGGTGAGGCCAGGGCAAGTCAGGTAAGGAGGGCAGGAAAGTGTCCCCTGCCCCATGTGGAGGGTGGAACTGGAGTGCCCAGGGCAAGGTGGCAGAGGTCAGTGCCTGATGGAGGGCTACCCCCCAAAAGCTGCTGAAATCTGGATGGGAGAAAGGGGTAGTTCAGGGAGCAATCTCGAGTCAGACCCAGAAAAGCCCCTGTTCCTGGAGACTCAGACACCAGGGCCAGGGACTCGGGGCAACGAGACCTCAGACCCCAGTGGGCTTCCTCAGACCTAGGCCCACAGAGCACCCAGGATTCTAGGACTTCAGGCTACATGGCACAAAGATCTGAGAAGCGGGGTCTCCAGGCCTGCTACCATGAGGACCCCAACCCAGCCAGCCCCAGCCAAACCCCAATAACAGAGGCTCATCCTTAAGCTCTCACCTCCCCTGCCACCCAGTTTATCCAAGTTAGACTCAGAAATTCCCACTTCAGGAGCAGGGTGTTGGGGTGGGGGACTGACTGGGGGATTAAACAATAACGGTGGAAGGACAGGGAGGGTGGTCCCTGAGGTATGAGATCTGAACACCTCAAATTTAGGTGGCCCATCTTCCACTAAGCACTCCCCCACCCCATTCCTGTATCCTCCTGTTCCTCTAATGCCAGCCCCCAACTCTACTGTCACCTGACTTCTCAGGTGAAGGAGCAGCTGAGCCTTATGATGTGAGGATAGGCTCCAAATTCACCCCAACCTTCTAATCAGGTGCCTCACTGCCACCGAGGGCCTCCCAAGGATGAGGCTGCATCACTGCCAGCCCTCCTGGCAGCCCATCCCAGAAGGCCGGAAAAAGGAAGGAAAGAGACCGGACAAAGGAAGGAGTGAAGTCTGCCCTTGAACTCTGGGTGAAAGAGGCAGAATCAAAATTTCCGGAGCCTTTTCCCCCACCACACCTTTGCTCAAGCTGTGACCCCAGCTGAGAGGCCCTCCCCATCACTGCCAGCTGAGATTCCCCAGCACTTTAACAGCTCCAACCTGATGCATCCTCTCTGCACAGACCTTTCCGTCCTCCTGGCTCCTCAGAGCCTCCACTGAGTCCCCCTACGAGGGCCATGGGTCAGGCCTACCCCTCCCTGTTCTGCCACCATGAGCTGTGTGACTTCAAGCAAGTCATTTTACCTCTTTGGGCCTCAGTCTCCTCATCTGCAAAATGGAGCAAATACGAGTTTGCACTTCCCAAGGGCCATGGTGACACATAAATAAAATAATGCAACCGAGAGCGCTCAGCACGAAATCTGGCCCACTCAGAAAGCGCAATGAATGGCGATATTTTTATCACTATTCGTTCACCTTGTTCGCCAGCACCAGCGAGGCACTCCCCACTCCACCCCAGTGTACTGAGCAACAGGTGATGGGGAGACCCAGAAATGTGGCAGATCTGAGAGCAGCCCTCAAGGAGCTCCCAGTCTCAGAGAGGCAGAAGCAAATGGCTGGAACCATGAGAGAACGAGGTGACACTGGGACTAGGACATGCAAGGGGGTGTAAAGTTGGGGAAACTCCCTCCCCCAGGGAGAGCAGCTTGAAAAGGGAAGAGGGCTGCTGCCCAAGTTCCAATCCTGGCTTTGCTATTTGGTAGCTGTGTGACCTTGGGCAAGGGCCTTCATATCTCTGAGCCTCAGTTTCCTCATTTGCAAAATGAAGACAGCCCTCCCTGCTGGCACTACAACCCTGGTGGGAATGTAGAGAGTAAATACAAGGACACAGGTAAAAATGCCTGGCACAGCACCTGGCACCTCTTTTCCCTTTTGCCTCACGGAGAAGGCAGAGTCCTGAGCTGGATCTTGAGGGCTGAATAGGAGTTTGCCAGGCAAATGGGACAAAGGGTGTTTCAGGCAGAGGGAACAGCATGCACAGGGCAGGGAGGCATGAACAAGCAAGACATGCTCAGAGATGGTGGCAATGTCCAACCTCTTTAGCCAGGCCTTCGAGGATGCTCAGGGATCAATTCTACTCTATCTTCTAGAAACTTCTTGCCTTTCCACAGCCCTGAGACATTCAGCAAACTCCAGTGCTGCAGCCTTCCACAAGCTGTCCCTCTGCAAGAGCCTGACTTCTATCACCTCCCATGCCACATGACTTCACTGCTCTTCCTTCGAGGACCTGTCTGAACCTCCCAGTCCCTATGGCCACCACCAGAGCGGTGCACACAGTAGAGCTCTAATGCCTGGGCTGACCCTAGCCCTGCCCACTGCCTGCCACATGGCTTGGACTAGGGCTGGCTCCAGGAAGGCATGGACAAGGCCTTTTCCACCCAGGCCCTAGGTGGGCCCAGCACTGGACCCTGCATGCAGCTGGCACTCAGTGTGGGCTGATGGGTTGAAATGGGGAATGAGTGAGTTAAGAAGGTGAATAGTGAGGAGAAGTGATGGGGAGTGACAGGGGGTGATGGGAGGACCCTCTCCATTCTCAGCCTGGGATTAAGGGACATGGTCAAACTGCCTGGGAGTGGGAACATAAGCTCGGGAAGCTGAAGGGGGCAGCCAAGGGAGCCCAAAACCACAGGCAGGAAACAAGGCCACATGCAGATTGCAGCCCCACTCCCACCCCCACCAGCAAAGCGCCCCAACCCGGTCTGCCCACAAAGTGTGTACACACCTGACATCCACCTTCCTCCTAAGGGCCAGCGAGAGAGAAGCAGAGAGAGGGAGAAGCTGAGAGAGGGTTGGAGGGAGCAAGCGCGGGCCAGGAATGGGGATCCCGAGGCTGCAAGCAGGTTGGGGGGACAGCAAGTGCTGCCAAAGTCAGCACGCAGCAGGTGCAGAGCTCTGCCCTGCCCTCTGTCAGCAGCTCCGGCAGGAGCAAACCCCACTCCACCCTCATCGCAAAGACCCCCACTGCCCCCAATCCTGGACATATAGCCCAAAGCCTGCACTGGACTCCCAAGACCGGCATTGTACCCTGTCACCATTATACTCTAGGCAAGAAAAGAAGAAGGAAAGGGAGGAGAAAGGACTCCAAGGCTGGAGTCCCTGGAGGTGAACCACACATCCACTAGGGCACTCTGCCCTCCAAACCCTAACCCACATTTCATTCCCACGCCCAGTTCTGACCCTATCACAATGGGTGCCCAACATGGGTCCCCCGACCTTTCCAGTGTGGGCTCCTCCCCATACAGCTGGAGACTCTGGCCTAACCAGCTACCCCGACCCCTCCAGCCTCAGGTCACTAACGAGGGCACCTCTGTGGGCATAGCCTCTGGCTGTAGCCCCTGCTTTTTGTTGTCCTGGCTCCTGGGCCCAGTATGGCCTTGACTGCATGCTCCTCAACAGGGTCTGGGGTCTGAGGCCCTGTGCTCTGTGGACCACTTACTGAATCCACATCCCAGGGGCCACAGCCACCTTCGTCTGCCTCATCACTACTCCCACGAGCCCCAGGATGGTTCCTAGGCCCTCAGCCAGCCTTAACCCTCAGCTCTGCCTGCTGCTCATTGTGTTGCCCCCAGCTCTGGGAAACTCAGAAGTGGCTCTGGCCCAAGACCAGACCAGGGGATAGGGTCCCAAGGGATGACAAAGAAGGATGGCACTCACGTGTTGTTGACAATCTGGAGCCGCTCCCCTTTCTTGAAGGATAGGTCGGTCTCTGTCCGCGACTCATAGTCATAGAGGGCCACAAAGGTGGTCACTCCCCCTGCAGAGAGGGGTGCTGTGTGTCAAAACAGCCAGGGCCATGGCTGGGGCGAGGGGTGGACAGGAGGGCCCTGTACCCTGGGAGGAGTGGGGTTCTCACACACACCTTCAGAGCCCAGCCTAGAGGCGTGGCACATTCAGGGGTGGGCAGCCCTGTGAGGGTGTATAGGAGGCATGTGCGTCTCTTCATATGTGAGTGTTCCACTGGGCTTTGGGTGAAGCTGGGTGTGGGCTTATCTGTTTGGTATCAGTCATCCCTATAGAACCAGAAGACCCCGCTAACAGGCATCTTTGTTCCCAGAGTCTGGCACATAGTAGGGTGAATGAAGGAAACTGCACCAGGATAGGTCACTCCATTTCTCTCTCTGGGTGCTTCTGTGTGTCTGGAGAGATCCAGATGGCAGGTAACTGTCCCCTCAAAGAGGCCCTCCCTGTCCATTTTAATTACAACCCCTACTACCAACCCCTGCCCTCTCTGTTCCTGCTCACCAGTTACCACCTTCTAACACCCTATAGTTTATACACCTTGCTTGCTTTCTCTCCCCACACAGGGTTTTTGTCCATTTTACACATTTTGTGTCCCCAGCACCAGAAGAGTCTTGGCACACAGTAGAGGTGCCACAAATATTTCTTGAACAAATGAATGGTTGTTTGTGGATCTGCTTGTCTCACCTGAGTACGTGTCCGTGTCTGAGGGATCTGCGAGCATTTGTGTCTGTGTGTTTGTGTGTTTTCATTGTGTGTATGTGCGTTTGTGCCTGTGATGGCATTTCATGAGTACGTGTCTGTATCCTGCATGTCTTTGAAGGTGTTCTGACTATATGTGGCTGTGTCTTCATCTGGGAGCATGAGGTTATTTGTGTATATGTATTTGTATTTGTGTGCACCTGCACTGGATGTGTGTCTGTGCCTAGAAAATGAACATTCACGTGTCTCTGAGTGTTTCTACGTGTGAGATGTGTCTGAGTATCTATGATGGCTCAACACGTGTATATGCGGTATATTGTCTTTGAATGAGTTGCTGACTCCATGTGTGTAACTATGAGTGTGTGGCTCTGTGTGAGTGTGTCAGGTGAGAGTACACGTGTTTGTGTCTCATGTATGTCCATCTCCCAGACCATGTCTATCTCTTTCGGCATCCCTTGTCGGGGGTGCATTACCTCAAATCGCCAGCAGAGGGCGGAGGGGCGCATCTCGGCGTCGGACTGGCCTCTAGACCAGCTCAGGCTCTCCTCCTATTCTGCCCCGCCCCCTCTGCCACACACCAGCCCCTGTCCCTGACCCATCTCTGTACTGACCAGAGGAAAGAGTAAAGCCTCAAACATGGTCCCAGTGCTGCCCTGAACAGCTCCCTGGCTCTCTGGACCTCAGTTTCCCCCTACAGTCCTATATCTCTAGACCCCTTTATACTCTGCGTCTGACTGAGTGTGCGCCACACTTTCCAGTGTACAAAAGCCTTTCCCCACCCAGAGCCTCCGGGAAACTGCCAACAGTCCCCAAGATGATGTAATTCATAGACTCTTCCCCTTCAGTGAGCAAAAGAAACAGCAGCCCAGAGAGGCTGCATCGCTGCCCCGGGGCACACAGCTCTCAGGCAGAACAGCCTGGACTCAGCCAGGAAGGTAAAAGGCATCCCAGCACCCCTGGCCTACTGACCAGCCAGCGGCCCCGCCCTCTGCGGGGAGGTGACTGTATCTGAGGAGTTGAAGCCCCCGAAGAGCTTGGGCTCGGAGGCTGCGGGGCTGAAGGCCGTGTTGGGGCCGCGGTGGCCATCAGCGGAGGCCGGCTTGCTCGGGGTCTGTGAGGTGGGGAAGGCGCCCCCGCCACCACCGTGGACGTTCTCGGCAGGCTCCAGGCTGCGGCGCCGCTGGCTGGCATCCTTGGGCTTGCTCTTGTTGCTGCCCATGGTGCTGGCTGGAGATGAGAAAGGACCCTGGGGTGAAGGAGGGACTCTGGGAGCAGGCAGGGCTGCCTGTGCCCCTTAGACAACCCCAAGTCCCACCCACTGTACAGATGGGTAAACTGAGGCCCAAGGAGGGTTACTAGACTCTTTCCATAAGGAAGCCTTTCAGAGCCTCAGTTTCATCTGTAAAATGGGAATAATGATGGCATCCACCGCCGAGCATAGAAGAGCTCATTTAGAAGCCCTAACCTCTCCGACCAGAGTCTGTTTTGGTCCCTCATGGGCAGGGAAAGTATCAGAGTTATGTCTATATTCCAAGCACTTAGCACATAGGAGAGGGCTCACTGAGGGTTTGTTGAGTGAATACATGACTGACTGAAATTGTCTAACACCAGAGAAAAGGTGCTAAAAGTTGCAACCAAGGCAGGGTTGGAAGAAGTGGTTGCTGGGAGCTCAACATTGTCACAGGGCCTTTGCACATGCTATTCCCTCTGCCAGAATGTTCTTCCCTAACCACTTCACCAGGGTAAGTCATGCCTCCTTGAGTTCTCAGCTCTAAAGTCACCTCCTTGGGAAGTGTTCCCCAAATCCTTTCACCAGTTTAAGTCTCCCTGACTTTTGTGCCTCTCCTTGATAATATGTGCCCTTAGTTTTTATTTTTATTTTTTTATTTGTGTGATTATATGATTATTAACCATGGGCTTTTATCTGTCTAGTTCACTGCTGTGCTCCCAGTACCTAGCAAAGGGTGACACACAGTAGGTAGTCTGTCAATAAACAGCTGAATGAATGAGTAACTGAGAATTCTGAACCAGAAATGTGTGAGGTCTAAAGATTGGAAAACACAGAAAAAAACAAGCTGAAAACTCCCCAGTGACGTCTAAGGCCCCGCCACTCCCTTTTTGCCTCCCACTTCCCCATACTCAGGTCCTGGCTGGCCAAGGTCTCCCCCACCATCATGGCTGTTTCTCCCCACTCCCTCATCTTGGCTTCCCTGATGAGTCATCACCTCACCTGTGGAAGGAGCTGTCCCAGAGGACCTGGGAAGCAGCCTGGGGTCTCAGCACGAACACCAGGTGTGGAATCAGGGGTTGTGGACTAGAGGCCCTGCTCCACTTCTTCCCACTGTGTGACCCTAGGCAAATCACTTCTCCTCTCTGGTCCTCAGCATCCTCATCTGCAAAGGAGGGATAAAACAGACTTCTCAGGGCTGTTGTGAGGAGATGATTAGAAAGAGAAATCATAATGGCTCTGACTCAAACAGGCCCAATGCTCGGAGCTTCCCAGATCTTCAACTCTCACAAAGCATTTTATAAAATAGAGCAAGGCTGGGCAGGGCACAGCTGTCAACAGTAGGCTCTGAAGCCAGACTCCCCAGCTCAGATCCTGGCTCTGCCCCTAATCAGCTATGACCTCAGAAAAGTTTGTTTCTTCATCTGGAAATGATGGAGTCATTGTGATAACTAAATGGGTCAAGGTAGAGTGCCAAGAACACAACAGGTCACTCTGCCACATCAGCTTTCACTGATCTTGTGTGACTCTGGACACACTAGGGAGGTGGGTTCCAACTATTCTCCAGGGGAGGCTGTAGGCCCTGGAACCAGTCCAGAATTTTCCCTAGGAACCTGCGGGTGAGGAAAAGTCCCCTTGACTGGTTGGAGCCTCAGGCAAGATTATTAGCCCTGAGCACCAAGCCCAGCTCTGTGACCCTACTCCCTATGTGAACCTTAGCCAGCCCTGTACCCTCTGAGCCTCAGGCTACTGGCAGCCACAAGTGGTTATGGCCTGCATGCTCCCTGGGAAAAATCCAGCTCAGAGAATATGGGGCTGGAGAGGCCCTGGGGAGACCTGCTCAGTATCCCAAAGGATCACGGGGGCCTCCCAAGGGACAGGCCAACGGGCCTAGGGACAAGGAAGGCCATGTCCTATGGCAACCCAATCATCGAGGTCACGGTGCACATCAGCACCCATATAGTTGGTGTCCCGTGGGACCTAATGACCTGGTTACCCACAGCCTCAGGCTTGATGGAGGCTGAGCCCCAAGAACTATACACCCACCCACTTGCTCCCTAGTACAGCATTCATAGCAGCAAGCCCTCTGCTAGTCACTACAAGGGGACACAGAGATGAACTGGCCAGGTCCTTCCTCAGAGGGCACATGTTTTAATAGGGGACTTGCCTGCAGAACTTTGAGAGGAAATAATAATTATAAAATTTTTAATTTTTTAAAAATGTTTTTTAAGGCCTGAACTTTCTTTCAAACAACTCAATGATGAAGAGTGAGTTCCCTGTCACTAGAGGTAACCAAGGACAGAAGAAATAGTACTTGGCTGATGTTCCATGGAGTGAGAGGGAGAGTCAGGGCTGAACCTTGAAGGCCCTTCCAGCACCAGGAGGATGCATGTGCTCTCTTTGGAATGGGGCAAAGGAAAAAAGACAGTTCTTAGATTCCTAAGTTTTCCCACTGACCAAGAAGACCACTCCCCATTGGGGCACTCAGAAAAAGGCGTAAGAGGGCCTTTAAGACCAGTCCAACGTGGCCCAGGGCCTCTGATTACAATGCTTGCCAGTTGAAGGGGTTCAATTTTTTGTGGGGATTTTTTGGTCCTTGTGGTTGACTCTAATTACACAAGTAACACGTGTCTGTGGAGAGGCAGGCGGGTCGCAGATGAGAGCCAAAGTCCGGGGGCAGACTACCTATGTCCGGATCCCAGCCCTCCCACCCTGGCATGGGACTCTGTGCCTCAGTTTCCTCCTCTGTCAGATGCGGATAGCAACAGTACCAGGCTATAGGGCTGCTGGGAGAATCAGCAAGGAGAGTGCACAGAACGCATTTAGGACAATGAGGCACACTGTCAGTCCCGCCTGCAGGGGACCAGCACCTGGCCGTGGTGCGTTTCCTTCATGCACCACATGAATGTAGGACTGTAAACCTGGATCCATCTAGTGCCCTGGACTATGAGCTCCTTTTGCGCAGGACCAGATTAGATCCATCTCCATATCGCAGTATGCAGAACACGCCTGGCACTTACAGGTGCTCTGGAAATACTTGCAGAAGAGACCAAAGACCAAATGAGCACAGGCATATGATGTGCATCGGGCTTTATTCCTGCAATGCTGCATCATAGAGACCAAGTACCATTCGGCGAGATTCAAACACTCGCAGGGGCTGGACCTTGTACTGGGCTCTGCTCTAAGCACTTGGCAAATATTGACTCATCAAACCCCTATGATAATCTAGGAGGTCGATACTAATAGTGTCCTATTTTACTGATGAGGAAACTGAGACACAGAGAGCTTAAGGAACTTGCCTGAGTCACACTGCCAGGGTGACAATGAAAAGAACCAGGGTCAGGTATCCACACTGGGCAGGCAGGAATTCGAGGCTGCTCTTGGGGTCCACCTCCTGCCCTCAGGACCTCTCTCTCCTGGAACAGCCAGATGCCCTTGGTGGACAGGGCCTGAGTA
Organism: Macroglossus sobrinus; assembly: GCA_004027375.1. Lineage (NCBI taxonomy): Eukaryota > Metazoa > Chordata > Mammalia > Chiroptera > Pteropodidae > Macroglossus > Macroglossus sobrinus. The sequence goes on from PVKZ01000211.1 coordinate 819,857, forward strand.
GATAAGGCAGCCCAGCCCTATTCCTAGAGAAAGCCTAAAGTGTCAGGCTTTGACAAAGCGGAGTGTGTCTGAGGAAGGACAGGCACATTTAGGGTGGCTCTAGTGTGACCTTGGGAGAGCCGGCCCCACTGGCCGGTCCCTGTCTCAGAGCCCAAACGCTAAGTCACCATGAGTTGCCCACTGAGAGCAGCAGACCTCCCCACATCTCTTCCACCACTTGCACACTTCGAGGCAGAGATAGGTCCTAGGGGCCCGTGGGGAAGTGGTGGGGGCTCCATACTGGGGGTGCCGGAGGTTCCCAGAGGAAGGTGGCCCCTTTCCTCTGGAAACCACCCCCACCACAGGCGCTGGAGAGAGGGCCTGCACTATCACTACCATTGAGAGGTACCAGGATGCAGCCCAACAGCGCTTCCCCCTCAGTGCTCCCCCTCAGTCCCCGCCACATGTCAGCCTCGGCAGGTCCCAACCTGACCTGGCATCTCCCCTTGAGGCCATCCCCCCCACCACTCCTAGTCACTGTCTTGGGTCTGGTTCTCCCTTCCTCTCCCACCAATCTTCCTCAAATGTATCCTCCTAGCACCCCATTTCCATTCCCTCAGGCCAGGGCCCTGCCATCCCAGCCGGGCCCTGCCATCCCGGCCCACGTGACCCCTCCAGTGCACCCTCCTCCCAGCAGAGGCATCTCTATGAACTATCTCTGTAAATGGGGTCCTCCTCTGCTCAACACTCCCCCTGGAAACCCAGCAGTGCTCATCAGAGGGGTGCAGGACCTAGAAATGACGGTCCATTCACCAAGCAGACAGCTGTGCAGCTAATCAAACAGAATGAGAGCCCTGTGTGGCCTCAAATGCTCATGACACACCAGTAAGTGAAAGGAAGAAGATGGCAGCATAGAATGTCCTCTGGGCCTCTCAGGGCTTCCATTTTCTCTTCTGGAAAATGGGGGCAATAATACTGCTTTCATCACAGGGTCAGCAGGAGGACTAAATGGGATAATGCATGCAAGGGGCTTAGTATGGTACCTAGCACGTAGTACACAAAAACTACAATTATTTCTATGAAGAAAATTAGCATGTATATGAGTATGTGTATATGCACCCATGTGCACACATGTGCTATAGAGGTTTAGAGAAAGTTCTGGAAGAATTCTAAATTCTTCACAATGTTACACCCAAAAGGTGTGGAATAGGGAGAGGAAATTTCCTTTTTTTACATGCTCTATCACTTGACATTTAAAAATTACTTTGTCATGACTTTTTTTAATGAGAATTTTTTTAAATATTCAAGAGCTTCCCACGATCTCCCTCTGGATGAGGCTGAAGCCCCTCACTTGGATCCACCCAGCCCTGCAGAGCTGCTGCTGCCACCATCCTCCACGGCTTCCCCGGGAGGGAACCACACTCGCTCTCACCTCCTGGCCTTTGCACAGGTTGTGCCCCTCCGCCAGGCACACAGATACTCACAACAACCAGAAGAGTCCAGAAAAGGCTGTTGTTCAGTAATGACACACCCATTCCTTCCTTCCAGACTCTGAAGAATGTCACTTCCACCTCTTCTAAGGGTGGAGAGGAGGCCAGGAGCTTAGGAGTCAAGAGTGAAGACTCCAGACAGGGTTCAAATCCTGGCTCCAGTACTTACTAGCTAAATCTCCTTGGGCAAGTTACTTCACCTTGGAGTGTCCTTATCTTTAAAATGGGGATTATAGTAAACCTAACATCTGAGAATTAAGTGAGAGAGTCATGTGTCAGGCACAGAGTAAGTGCTCAATAAACACAATGTTATTTGCTATTGTTATTATCATGACAGGCAATAACAGGAGCCACATGAGAGGAAGCAAGAGTTAGGTGGCAGGGTTTTGAATGCCAAGCACAGAGCTGAGACCTTCACATGCAGTTGATACTCAATTGTCCTGCCAGCACAATGAAGTAGGGACTATAGCTATGTCCACTTTATAGATGGGACCGAGGTTCAGAGAAACCAGAACCTTGTCTGAGGCCACACAGCTAGTGAGGGCTGCAGAGCTGGGATGCTTGAGGTTCAGGAAAGTGGCATCAGAACAAACCTCTGGTGCCCCCCACCACCACCACCACCCACCCCACCCCCCGCCATTATGCTGACAGCGCCCACTGCCCCAGGTACTTCCACCACTCCACCCTGACATCATAATCCATATCTCTGGATTCCCCAACGAAAAAAAGGAAGTTAACTGGTAATACCCCCAAATCAACAATGTAGCTATAGCAGCAAAATAAAATCAAAGAAAGCCTTAGCATTGTAAAAATATCAATTCTTCCTAAATAATTCTAAAAACTGAATGTGATCCTAATAAAAACTCTAAAAGGATTTTTTTTTTAAATCAAGTCAAGTTTAAAGTTTATAAGTAAATGTATATGAGTAGCCAGGAGAGTAATGAGAAGGAAATAGCCCAACCAGATAATAAAAATTACTATGAAATCACAGTAATTAAAACTGTATGATATCAGCACAAAAAACAGACAAGTCAACAGAACAGAACAGAGGGTCTAAAAATTGTTCCCAAACATACAGGGATTTAATATATAATGAAGGAAGCATTTCATACTAGTAAGAAGGTAGACTATCTTTAAGATAGAGTTGGGACGAATGATCTACCAACAAGAAACAAATAAATTTTGATCTCAGTCCCACTCCATGTGCCTATAAATTTCAGATCAATCAGATTTAAATCACACAAAAATAAAACCATAAGCTCTAAAAAGGGGAGGGGAGAATAAATTTTCTAATCTCAGATGGGAAAAACATTTCTAAACATGTCGCAAAACTTAAGAATCGTTCTTAAAATGATAAACAATCTACATAAAAATCTAAAATGTCTGCACAGCTCAATAAACATCATAAACAAATTCAAAAGACAAACAATAAACTAAAAAAAATATATATTTGTAACTCATATGATAGACAAGGGTTTTTTTCTTTTACTATATAATGAGCTACCATAAAATAAGAAAAATAACCAGATAGTTTACAGCAAACCAAATGGCTCTTAAACCTGTAACAAGATGCTCAACCATACTTATAAGATTAATGCAACTTAAAACTACACAAGCTACCAACCACAGCAGACTACACATTCTTTGCAAGTGCACATGGAACATTCTCCAGGATAGACCATGTTAACCCATGAAACAAGCCTCAATATACTTAAAAAGAGTGAAATCAAAGTACATTTCAGATCATCAGAGAAAGAATTTAAAAATCAATAACAGAAAGAAATGTGGAAAATTACAAATGTGCAAAAATTAATACACTTCTCAAAAAAGAAATCACCAAAAAAAGGTAGAAAATACTATGAGATGAACAAAAAATGACAATATATCAAAATGTTTGAAAATTACATTATTGTATTAACTATGTTACCCCAATAAACTTAATAAAAAAAAAGAAATTTAAAAAAATGCTTATAAAAAAAAGGTATGGGCTGCAGTAGAGGAGAGCTTAAAGGAAAATTTACAGCTATTAAATGCTTATATTAAAAAAGAAAGTTCTCAGATTCTAACCTTCCATCTTAGGACACTGGCAAAAGAAGAGTAAACTAACCCTAAAGCAATAAAAGGAAAGGAAATAAAGATTAGAGCAGAAATCAATTAAATAGAAAATAAAGAGCAATAGAGAAAAATCAACAAAACCAAAAGTTAGTTCTTTGAAAAGATCAACAAACTTGACAAACCCTTAGAAAGAATGACCAAAAGAAGACTTAAATTACTAAAATCAGATATTAAAGAGAGGATAATAATAGTAACCTTACAGAAATAAAGACTATAGGAGAATGCTATGAACAATGTTATGCCAACAAATCAGATAACTTGGATGAAACAAATTCCTAGAAAAACACAAACTACTGAAACTAATAAGAAACAGAAAATCTGAGTAAAATTAAAACAAGAGATTGAACAGTAATCTTAAAGTTCTCACACACACACACAAAAAATCCAAGCCCAGATCCAGGCTACACCGGTGAATTTTGCTGAACATTTAAAGAATTAATACCAATTCTTAACTAGGAAACACTTCCCAACTCGTTCCATAAAGCCAGTATTAACCTAAGACCCAAACCAGACAAAGATGTCATAAGAAAAGAAAACTACAAAACTATATGTCTTAGGAATATAAGATGTAAAAATCCTCAACAAAATACTAGCAAACTGGATCCAGCAACATATAAAAAGAATTATACATCATGACCAAGTGAGACTTACCCCAAGAATACAAGGTTAGTTTAACTTCTGAAAATCAATTCATGTAACAGACCATATCAACAGAATGAAGGACAAAAACCACATAATAATCTCCACAGATGCAAAAAATAGTATCTGACAAAATTCAACACCCTTTCATGACAAAACACTCAATGAACTAGAAGCAGGAGAGAATTTCCTCAACCTGATAACAGGCATCTGGGTGATGAAAGACTGAAAGCTGTACCCTAAGATCAGGAACAAGACAATGATGTCTACTCTCACCACTTCTATTCAGTACTGTACTGAAGGTTCCAGCCAGGGTAATAAAGGAAGAAGATGAAACAAAAAGCACCTAGATTAGAAAGAAAGAAGTAAAACTATCCCTATTTGCAGATGTCATGATTTTGTATATAGAAGTTCCTAGGGACTCGACTAAAAAATTATTAGAAACTAATAACAAATTCAGCAAGGTTGCAGGTTACAAGATCAATATATAAAAATATATGTAAATATTTTCTATACACTAGCAATCAACAATCCAAAAATAAAATTAAGAAAACAACTTACAATATCAAAAGAATACTTATGAATAAGATTAACAAAGAAGTATAAAACTTAAACTCTCGAAACTACAAAAATTGTTTAAAGAAATTAAAGATGTAAATAAATGGAAAGACATCCCATGCTCATGGATTGGAAGACTAAACATTGTTAAGATGGCAATACTCCCCAAATTAATCTACAGATTCAACACAATCCCTATCAAAATCTCAGGTAGGTTCTTTGCAAAAATTGACAAAATGCTCCTAAAATTCATATGGCATGTCAAAGGACCCAGAATAGCCAAACAATCTTAAATAAGAAAAACAAAGTTTGAAGGCTCATACTTTTCAATTTCAAAACTTGCTGCAAAGCCCCAGTAATCAATACTGTGTGGTACTGGTATGAGGACAGAATTATAAATCAATGGGATAGAACTGAGAGTCCAGAAACAAATCGTCACATTTATGGTCAGTTAATTTCCAACAAGGATGTCAAAACAATTCAGTGGAGAAAACAGTCTTTTCAGCAAATGGTACAGGAACAACTGGATGTACACATGCAGAAAGGAAGTTGGACACCTTCCTCACACCTTATGCAAAATGGATCACACACCTAAATATCCAAGGTACAACTTTTTAAATTTTTATTTAAAAACATAGCCATAAATTTCATGACCTTGGATCACAATGGTTTCTTAGGTATGACACCTAGAGCACAAGCAAGAAAAGAAAAGATAAACTGGACTTCATCGACACTTAAAACTTTTATGTTCATGGGGACGCCAACAAGAATAAGAAGGATGCAGAGAATGGGAAAAAACACTTGCATACCATATATCTGAGTCCCTTATCAGATATATATTTATATATATATATTTATATATATACATATATATATTTTTTTTAATCACCCAATTAAAAAATAGGCAAAGTTAAAGAAAAATAAATAAATAATAAAAAATGGGCAAAAGATCTGAATAGATACCTCTCCAGAGAAGATACACCAATAGCCAATAACTGCATTAGTCATCAGGGAAATGCCAATCAAAACCACAATGAGATAGATACCACTTCACACCCACTAGGATAGCTACAATTAAGACAGAAAACAAGAAGCTGCTGGCAAAGATGTGGAGAAACTGAAAACTTCATACATTGCTGGTGGAAATGTAAAATGGTGTAGCTGTTTTTAGGAAACAGTCTGGCATTTCCTCAAAAGTTTAAACACGGAGTTTCCATATGACCCAGACATTCCGCTCTTAGGTATATACCCAAAAGAAAAAAAGAAGATATCCATATAAAAACTTGTACATGAATGAATGTTCATAGCAGCATGATTTATACTAGCCAAAAAGTGGAAACAACCATATGTCCATCAACTGATGAATGGGTAAATAAAATGTGATATATCAATATTATTTGGCAAGAAAAAGGAATGAAGTACCGATACATGCTACAGCATGGATGAACCTTGACAACGTTATGCTAAGTGAAAGAAGCTGAACACAAACCACATATTGTTTCCATTGGTATGAAATGTCTAGAATAGGCAAATTTATAGAAACAGAAAGCAGTTTAGTTGTTGCCTGAGGCTGAGGGAAGGAGGTTTCAGGGGAAGTGAAGAGTGACTAATGAGTATACAGTTTCTTTTGGGAATAATGCAAAAGTTCTAAAACTGAGTGGTGATGGTTACAAAACTATGAATATACTAAAAGCTGTTAAATTGTATACTTTAAATGAGTGGATTATATGATATGTAAATTATATCTCAATAAAACTGTGATCTTTTAAAAAAAATAAGTACACCAAAGGCCATTGTTCACCTAGTAGACTGGCAAAGATCCAAAAATTCTATAGCAACCTGTGTTGGTGAGAGTGAGGGGAACCAGAGGGTGTGGTATGAGGACATCTCAACGCAACCTCCTGAATGACAGTCTGACAATGTCCATCAAACTTATAACAGCACACACCCTCCAACCCTGCAATTTGGGATTAATCCTACAAATATCCTCATACATGAACTCTAAGCATAGGTTTGAGGACAGTCCTTGTGGAATTGTCTATAATAAGCAAAGATTGGAAACGACCAGAGTATTCTTCGCTAATTAAACAAAGCATGGTCTACGTCCACATTGTGAATACTATGCAACCCTGAAAAGGAAAGCAGGAGCAAAAAATGATCTCCAAGTACAGTGTCAGAGAAAACAGTCAGGTGTACAACAGAGTATACCATGTGCCACCATTTTTTTTTTTAAATTTTTCTGACATACGTTTATATACGCCTGTATCTCCCTGGGACACACCAGAAACACCCTTCAGTGGTTGCCTCTGTCAAAGAAATCTGGGTACAGGTTTGAATTATTTTTTACTGTGTGTGTGTTAATGCTTTTTCTTCCCTTTTTAAGAAAAAACACAGGCTTACCTGATTTCAAATCCTGGCTCACTCTCTCATAGCTGGGCAAGTCACTTTGCTTCTCTGAGACTTTGACTTCTGTAAAGGGAGAGATAATAATAACATCCACCATACAAGGTTGTTGTGGAGTATTCAGTAAGACAAGGCATGCATAGGACTCCCATCACGCCTGGCTCCTGGTAAATGCGTGGTCCTTGCTGGTTATTAATAAGTTACTATGCACACCAAGGTGGACTGGAACAGGTGCCACCAGAGTGCTCCAGACCAGGTGTTCAGAGCACCAGCAACCTCTCAGACTGGAAGAAACTGAGAAAGGCTTCCTAGGAGAGGTGGCATTTGTAAAGGGCTTCAAGGACAAGGAGTTCCACAAAGAGATGACTGGGGATGGTGTTCCTGGCAAAGAAAGCTGTGGAAGCAAAGGCCTGGGGTAGGAAAGCCCTGAGTAGTCGCTCAATCACTGTGTTTGTTGGCTCCTTTAACAAAGCTTAGCTGAGCACCTGCAATGTGCCCGGCACTGTAGTAGGAAAGGTGGACAAAAGCCAAAGTGGCTGGACCAGCCAAGGGAGAAATTACAGACAGTTCAGTGATGAGGACAACAAGGGGCCGGGGGCAGAGCCTCACCCAGGTCCAGGTGCTCATTAAGCAAACCAGGAAAAGGTGGCTCAGAGAGGGCAAGGAGCTGCCTAAAGTCACACATCAGGTTCTCGACTTCTGAAAACAGCCTCTCAGTTCTGCTCTCTCCTCCCACAAGCCTGGAGAAGAGAAAACCCACAGGGGCCCTCCTGGTGTGTACTTAGCAGAAGGTGGATACAGATGCTATCTATAAACGGAGACAAAGAGGAAGAACAAACAAATGGTTTTCAGATGATAACAGTGGCTAGTTGATTGGCAGAGACTCCTGTGTGCCAGGTACCATGCTAGGAAGTGCACTACATGCATGAGCCCTGGTGAACCCATCGCAGCCTTCTATACTCAGCCCCTTTTTGCAGATGAGGAAACTGAGGCACAGAAGTCAAATTGATTGCCTAAGGTCACACAGCTCTCAAGAGACAGAATCAGCAGGCAGACTCAGATTGTCTGGGCTAGGCAATCTCGTGCCCCAGAGCCCATCCACCAAGGGAGCCACCTGCAGGGCCTAGATCAGCAATTGTACCCTTTCTCAGAAGGGCCCCAGGTAGAAGCTGTTCTCAGCCAGTGAAGGAATGTGTCCTGATAACAGTCGCCCAGCCTGGAAGAGAAGGTGGTGGAGACTATGGCAGGAATGTGTGGAGGTGAAGGAGGGAGGAGGCAATGGAGAGGGCACGGCCCACTGGCGGCCATCCATTCTACCTCTGGAGAGAGGGGAGCAGAAAAGCCTATCAGGCACCTGCCTGAGCCAAGTGGAATATAGCATCATGGTTAGGGGTACCCCACTGTGTCCCAGAGAAGACTCTGGGCAAGTCAATCAAATCTTCCTTCAGTACCATGGAGATGTCCACAGCCATCTCCAGACAGTTGCAAAGGCCAATGAGCTAACCCATGCCAAGGCCTAGGCACATGGGCCATGCTTGGTAAATGGGCCTTTACTATTGTTGCTAACATTATTATTTCCTTTGTCACTGTTCAGCCCTTCAGTTCTCAACAGGACCCTGCTACACAGAGACGATCGGCCCCATCTTTCAGAGGAGGAGACAGAGAGAGGCTCAAAGAAGCCAAGTCCGGTGCCCAGACCACCAACCAAGACAGCAGAGGGCCAGCTGGGGATCCTGGCTCACGCAGCCCCAGACTACTGTCAAGCTCTCTCCTCAAGGCCACTGGTCCCAGCTGGGCTCTCTCTGAGAGTCCTCACACTGGGAACTATGCAGGGTTCCTTGGCCAGTCCAGTTTCCACAAGGGGAAATGGAAGCCAGGACAGGGTGAGTGACTGGCCCAAGGCCACAGAACCCAAGAAGGACCACTGATAGAGTGGACACATAAACCCTCTGACCCTACAAGGCTGGGTCCTCTACCAATGTCCCCTTCCTCCTCACCACAGCTCTGTGGGGCAGTTACCACCAGCACTGGCCCTGTCCACAGAGGAGAAAGCTGGGACTGGAGCAGCATGGGAAATGCTGCTGGTCCAACACACCTGTCTCACAGGGGCTGCGTCCTCTTCCTGCCTCCCTGTGACCTCCCACGCTAGAATGTGAGTTCTCCATGGGCAGGAATCTTGACCTGATGGCCTTTTTTTTTCCTTCAGAATCTCAAAAGAATTGCCTGCTCAACTAGGGAGTTTTTCTACAATGGTTTTTGAATATAGAAAGGGTTCCTGCCTCAGAGTGAAGGAATATGAATAATGACCACAGTAATAGCTAATTATTTATTTAGCACCTACCATGTGCCATTCCTATCACCCCATTTTACAGATGGGGAAAATGAAGTACAGACAGGTTAAATGATGTGATTAAAATCCCACTTCTCGGCAGCTGAATGACAAGTCCCTCCCACTCTGAGCTTCTCCCTAGAGAGGGTTGCCAGCCAGGGCCACAGGGAAGGGTCCAAGGAAGAAGCCTGTGGCTGGGCTCTTCTTGGTAGTCCCCTCCCCAGAACTCAACGCCGTGGGCTGCTCTAGTGCAGGCTGGTGGATGGAATGAGGTATACTGAGGAGGATGTGGGGACCCACACTTTTCTCCCTCACATCATACTACCTGGGGTTCATGTCACCTCTTCATTGCTCCTGACAGGCCTAGAGCAAGCTATGGCCACATTCATTTTATACATGAGGATATGGGGGCTCCAGAAAGCTGCCCCAGCCAGGAATTGGAGAACCAGGATGCCAATCCAGATCTCAGTGGCACCAAAATCTATCCTCTCTCCACTGTACCTGCAAGAAGGCTTAAAAACCACAGCTCAAAAAGTGGGCATAGTACATACAAAGGCCCTGAGGCAGGAAGGTCAACTACATAGGAAGTTATCAAATAAGAGGTCTGGACTGAGTGAGTCCAAGCCTAACTGGGTCACTGATGGCCTATGGTGCGGGCATGAGGTCTGAGAGCGTGATGTCTAGTCCCAGGTCACATAGCAAGGCGGAGGCCAGCCCTCAAATGAGAGTGTAGGCACTGGGACTAAAGATAAAATTCTTAGAGCACCAGGACCAAGAGTGCTGGGCTGAAATGGAGCAGGAAGAGGAGATGCTGGCCACAAACAACCCATAGATCAGGCAGGTCTCACACCGCCGGGTACCACCTGGCCTGGCTTGATAAGGGCTGGCTACCACATGGCTGAGTGGAAGGCCTCCATCAGAATCACTGTGTGACCTTGGATAAGTCATGCCTCCTCTTGTGCCTCAGCATCTGTACCTGGACGGAGGCCCTGGCATGCCAAGGACTTCTTAGCAGAACCCCCCATTATCAGGGCATGACTATAGGGAATAATAAGGTGACAAGTTTCGCTCTCTCCCATCCTCTCTCCAAGGTCATCTCTCCCAGGCCCCCCTGGCTGCCCCACCCCCAATGGCTGATGGCTGATGGGCCTTGGGGAAATATTCACCAGCCGGCCCCTGCCCACGGCACCCGTTTCCTGCCAGCAGCTCTGGCTGCTTCTCTGCTCTGAGAACACACAGTGCCCCCTCCTCCCCACCCACGTGCATGCAGTAACTCCCTATGGGGACACTGGTGGGCAGGAGCACCTGGTGGCTAGGCCCCTCCACACAGTCAGCCTGATCTCAAGTCCCCACACTCAAAGCCCACAGGCTAGGCTTACCCTGAATGTGTGACCTTGGGAAGGTCCAGCCCTCCCTTTATTCCTCCATGCAATGGGGCCTCTGGCAGATCTCTGAGAGAAAGGACATGTTATTCTGAGGTTGGGGACAGTGGTCAGCAAGATGGCCAAAACTCTTAAAGCTCCAGCCTGCTGCATGCTCCCTCCTCTGTACCCCATGATCCTCCCTTAGACTCATAATTACCCCCTGGCCTCTAGATCTTGGCACATGCTGTTCTCTCCCCTAAAGCTTTGCCACCAGCCTCCCTGACGCCGGCGCCCCTCATGAACTCCAGCGTACTCTTTGGGCCTAATCACTGGCAATACCTGACCTTGCCTGCCCCCCCGCGCCGAGAGGCACATCCCTCTTTTTCTGGGCTCACAAAGCTTCCACCACATGGGGATTAAAAGATGGACTGCCTAGGTTTAAAAGCCAGCTCTGACTGTTTCTAGCTGTGAGACCTTGGAAAAGTTACTCCACCTCTCCATGTCTCCGTTTCCTCACCAATAAAATAGGGATAAAAATAATAACATACCTCCAAGGATTGTTGTGTTACATGGAATGAATTCATATTTGTGAAGTGCTTAGCATGGAGCCCAGACCCCAGCAAATGTGCCATAGATGTTCCCCATCAATCCATGATAGTAGCAGCTGTTATGTGTTGAACACCTACTGTGTGCCAGGCCCTGTGCTCAGCATCTTATCCAGATTCTCTCACAACAGCCTGGGAGGAGGAGCTGTGATAAACCTCACTTTATGGCAAAGAGAGGGAGGCCCAGAGGGATCAGCTTCCCTACAAAATATGTTAGGGAGGAGGGGACTTTTGCTGATTAGAAATTATTGCTCATTTCTTTTAAATGGATTATGGTTTTGTGGCTACTTTCTTAACACAAATCCTTATCTTTTAGAGATACATACTAAAAGATGTACACAGACTACATACGCTTTAAAATGACACAGGATGGTTGGGGGGAGATGGAACCGGTATGGAGGGGACAGGACAGGCCTTGAGTTGGTGGTGCCTGGGGTTCCATGATAAATTTGTGGACGTCGATTATACTAAAATGCTTCCATAATAGAATTTAAAAAGGAAGATTAAATGAAATAATGCAAAAGCAATGTTTGGCCCCCTTCCTCCTCCCACCAGTTGCCCCAGCCTGGGCAAACCATTATCATCCCTCCCCCGTTGCTGGACTAATGCAGTAATCTACGTGCCTCCACCCTCACCCCCACAGTCTGTCCTCCACACAGCAGTCAGATGCACTCAGAACCCTCCCGTGGCGCCCATCTCACTCGGAGTTAAAAGCCAATATTAGAATGATCCAGAGGCTCCCCCTTATCGGCCCCTCAATCTTTCTGCCCTTTTCTCTCTCCATTCTCCCCACAGCTCACACAGTTCCCCTGGCCTCCCGGCTGTTCCTCCTACATTCCAGCAACCCCCCACCTTAAGGTCTTAGCACTGGCTGTTCCCTTTACCTGCAATCTCTTCCCCCAGGGAAGCAACAAGACTCCTCCTCCCCTCCTCAGAGGTAAGCTTCTGGGAGAGGTCTTTCTTCCCCAGGCAACCTCTCTAATTACATTTCCACCCCTCCTCCCACTTTCCATTTGCTCAGTGGCACTTGTCACTCTCTTACAGACCACCTGCATATTTTCCTTATTTGCTGGGATTTTGTTTCCCTACCTAGAAAATGAGCTCTGTGAGAGCAGGGATTTTTGTCTGGTTGGTTCTTTGCTGTATCTCCAGCCCCTAGAACATAGCCAGGTATAGGGTCATAGTGCTCAGTAAATATTGGTGGAAAGGAGGGAGGGAGGGATGGAGGGATGGAAGGATGGATGAATGGATCCTACCCATGGCCTCACAAAATGAAGGGGTACAGGCCTCACTCCTGGGTCTGTCCGGCTCCATAGCCTATGCCCCGACCACTGCACTCTCCTTCCACTGCCTGGCATGTTGGGGTGGCAGAGCCTCTGACAACCCTGATATATTCAGGGCAGTGTGCAAGTCTGAGGCAACTCCAGGCCCCAATCCCGCCTGGCAGGGGCTTAGACACGGACAAGGTACCAGAGGATGTTTGCTGAGTGAGCAAGGAGTGAGTGATGAGTGAGCCAGGGGCCATGGCAGCCAGAACATGTCTGGTCCCGTGTTCACGCGGCAAACATGCTAGGAACTGACAGTCCTCAAACCGGCTCTGCCAGTGTGGCTGTGGTGGGGTGGGGCACTGCAGGCTTGGGCTGACACCGGCAGAGAGATGGAGGGGTGCTGCTGGGGACAGGACCCGTAGCCCGGGGAGGGCAAAGGCTAAGCAAGTGGACTGCGGAGCTCCTGCCAACCTCAGCCCTGCAGAGACGAGACTGTTCCAGCCCCTGTGGCTCTGGGTTTCTTCATGGGCAGGAAGGGGACCCCTTTCCAGCCTTCAGACTCCAACTTGCCCTATAGAGGGAAAGATCCCTTCCTGCCAGGGCCTGGCCACTGCCTGGAAGCCCCAGAGGGAAGGGCAAGGCCCGGAAGTGGGTGGCGCTAAAGCAGGTCAAGGCAGCAGGTGACCTGGTGTAAAAACTATTCTGTCCTAAGTTGCTGCATAGCCAATCCTATGCCTTTTTTGGACCCAGTTTCCCCACATGGAAAGTGGTGTTGGGCATGAGTTCCAGGAACCTTCAATCCCAAGGGGCTGAGTTATCATTTGGCAACTCCAGCCCTGCTGCTCAGCTCTGGGAGTGGACGTGGCCAGAGCCCACACTTGCACACGTGTCCTTGCTCCCCACAGAAACAATAGTAATAAAGATACCTGCTGATTACTGAACGCTTACTGCATGCCTGGCATCAGTGCTTCACATGCACTGTTTCATCTGATCCTCCCTACAGCACTGTATGGTAGGGACCATTCTGTGCCCCTTTTCCAGCAGAGGCCCAGGTCCATGGCAAGCTGGAGTCCAGACCCTCAACCCCATCCCTGAGGTCACACTCAGCAGCCTCCATCCTCCCAAGACAGTTCAGGGCAGGAAATAAATCTCATATATACCTCGAAACTTTGGCTAGAATTTGGGGAGCAGGGTCCCCAAATCCATAGACTCCTTAAGTCCTGAGCGACCAAGACACAACATTGTCCCACTGTGTTACCAGGCTGAGCCTCCGTTTTCTCATCTGTGACTAGAGTTGGAACTCTAAGCCAGTTTTGCCTAAGGTATGCCATTGTTTAAAGCCACATGAACCAGAGGGCTCGGTGCAGCCCTCGGGACGAGGTGGAGAAGCTGCTGGACCTAATTGCCTCCAGATGGATTAGGGAAAGGGGGAGCAAACATGAACCTGAACCCCATAGTGGTCTACAGTAGAGCCTCATCACCAGCAGCCCAATAGAGGAAGGATAATTCCTCCTGGCCCCCATGTAACCCAGTTCTAAGCCCTGTCAATCCCACCTCTAAACATCTTGAATCCACTTCCTTCCCTCCCATATAGCCACCTTCTAGTCTAAGCCCAGCCTCCTCCTCCAGTCTGGGCGATTGGTGGCAGAGAACCTTTCTGAAATGTCAGTCTTAATCCTTCACTCCTGTTTAACACCCTCATAGCCCCTATACCCCAAGACTAAGGACAAACTCCTCACAGGGGTCTCCAAGGCCCTACAGTGGACTCTATCAGGCCCCCTTCACTCATTCTGCTTCCATACTAGCCACTTCTCCCTCCCCCCAGACTGCAGTACGCCTCTGCCTCAGGCTCTTTGCACTTGCTGTTCCTGCCACCCAGAGCATACTTCCCCTAGACACCTATATGCCTCACTCCCTCATTTCCTTTAGGTGTTTTACTAAAATGTCACTTCCTCAGGGAGGCCCTTCCTGACTACCTGTTTAAATGGCAACACACCCAGACAACTCTGTTCTCTCTTTGAGTCTCATTTCAAAAGTTGACTTTCCCCAGCTCAGGTGAGGACCTTTAACTTCTCCTTCCTAGCATGGATCACAGCTCTGATAACATAACTCACTGTATGAGTACATATCTGATGAGGACAGGGGTCACTTCTTTCTCAGAGCTGAATACTCTGCAGTGGGTGTAATATTCAAAATAGTTAACAGCTGGATACCATGCAGTCAGAATGAACACTGGCCAAAAGCACAGGGCCTAGCATGGAGTGGGGACTTTGTAATGAATGAATGAACAAACAAATGGATGGATGAATATGGATGGATGGATGGATGGATGGATGGATGGATGGATGGATGGATGGACGGACGGACAGATGAATGGATAGATGAACAGGGCACACAAAGTGGGCTTGACACCTGCCAGGGATTCCGGGGGCCCTGAGAAGGTGGCACAGAGAAGGGCATGGCCTTCCCAAGTTCACCAGCCAGGCCCTGGCCTGAGCAGCTGCAGCCAGTCCGGCTATTACTCCTGCACAACCCGACTTTCATTTCCCATCCTCTCAGTCTGAGGACGCTCCTTCCCCCAGGGGAACTGGGTGAAGAGGAGGGGCCGGCAGCCCTCTGGTCCCCAAAGAAGGGGGGGCTCCCAGAATCCATCTGTCCCACTACAAAGGGGCTTTGTCCTCATACTGAGAGCCTGAGGCAGACCGGAAGCCACCCTCAGCCACCCAGTAGGTTCCAGCACCCCCTGTCAGCTGGGCCAACAGCTCCAAAGCCAGGTCCAGGGGCTGGCATGGTGCTCTCAAATCTCACTAACTCTCTCTAGGAGCTCTAGGAGAGAGGCTCTGGCATAACCTCCTCATTTCTACAGATGGGGAAACCGAGGTTCAGAAGGGCGAAGTTACTTAGCCAAGATCTCCCAGCCAAAGAAGAACAAAGCTAGGGTTCAAATCCAGGCCCATCTGGCACTAGAGCTTTCAGCTATGGCTCTCAACTCACTGTGCCTGGAGAATTGACTGTCTAGTTTCAAGAGGGGAGAGGGGCCTTTCTGGAGACATGAGTGAGCAGCTATGCTCGGCCCTTCACCTGAACAGAGACATTTGCCCTGGTGAGGTGCCCCAATAAGGGAGGCAGGCTGGGCCCCGAACCCAGAGCCCTTGCCCCACATCCAGCCCATGTCCCAGGCTCCTTCGGAATCTGCCAGCCAGGCCCCAACAAGTCGCCACCACTTCCTGCCAGGCGAGCATCTACAAGGATGTTCAGGTAGGCAGACAGGGGAAAGAGGCCCCCCAACCCCTCAACCCAATGTCCCCCTTTCAGTTTCAGACCTGTCATATGCCTGAGCAGCACCCACCTTCTTTCCAGGCCCATCTGTTCTTGGTGCAGCCACCAGGGCCACCTCACCAAAGCCACACTGCCAGTGGGGCACCTACCCTGAGTCAGGCACTATCTATGGTGTCGGATAGAGCAGTCCCGCCCTGCGGTCTCTCCTCACTGCCCGGACACAGCGTATAGACTCCCCGAGTAGGCACCCAAGGCCTTCTACTCACTGTCACCAGCCATCTCTCTGGTCAAAACTCTACGGCTCCTCCGAGCTCCAACAGGAGTTGCTGCTCAGGCCACACCTTCAGGCCCTTGCTGAAGCTCCACCTCCCTTCAGAGAACCAGCCCATCCTTCCAGGTATGTCACATGTACCACTTCCTCCGGGAAGTATTCTGTGATCCACACCCTCCAAAGCCTCAGACTAAGAGGGGGATTCTTGATTACTACATGGAACCTCAGTCTCTGTGGGCTGCCTTCACTTGGCAATAGTAACTGAGCACCTGAGCTGGGTCAGATCCTTTTCTTTGTCCTCCTTCACACCTTCAGGAGAAGGCCTCAGCAGGAGGTCTGCCCTGCTCCCAGCAGCCCCAGGCCAAAGGCAGAGCACCCTGGCAGGGCTTGAGGCCTTGCTTGATCAACCTAGCTAGTCACCATTTCACTAACTACAAACTATTCTGCTGCTCCCCACCTCCCCAGGGTACACCTCCTCAAACTATTTTCCACCTCCAGATCTTTGGCCATGTTGTCCCTTCTCCCAAGCAAGCCCTTGCCATTCATTTTTCCTCCTGAGTTCCTGCTCACCCATTAAGCCTCAGTCCAGATATCACCTCCCCTGGGAAGCCCTCCTGGCATTGAATGGGCTGCCACAGTTCACATGGCACTTACTCCATGGCAGGGCAATGATCAGGGCCTGGGTCTGGTTTCCCCAGGGTGCAGGCTGCTCCTAGAGTACATCTTTGGAGTCCCCAGCCCCCAGCACAAGGCCCAGACACCACTAGAAGGTAATCAAGAGTCCAGCTGCCAGCTCCCTGCCCAGAGAACCCAGGGGCAGAAGCAAGGAGCAACTGCCAATGGCAGTACTAAGTCCTGTTTTGCCCACGCTACCCACAGACCGAAGATATGAGCGGAATGGGGGGGCCTTTCTGTAAATGGCCAACTGGTAACCAAACCCACGTCGTTTCTAAAACTAGGGCACAGGATAGAAACGGGAACAGCAGAATTGTCCCCAAATAGAACTGTGGCTCATCTGGTTCCTGGGCCTTTGGGAACACCTGGCAGGGGTGGGGGCGGGGCAGGCAGGTGGCAGCTCCCAAGGAGCGAAAGGAAGTCTAAAGTTTGGAACGTGGGCAGGGAGGTCAACATGGTCACGATCAGCGCTGATACCCAGCCCACTTCCCTCGGGGTCGGTCCAAATCCTGGAAGGTGGAAGGTCCTCTCCCACTTACCCCCACCTAGCTTTGGGTGCTCCCTAAACCATCTCACCTCTGAGGCTTTACTCATGGGAGCCCTCTGCCTGGAACGCTGTTCCCTTCCGAGAGTCAAAATCCTACCATCCTTGGATATATCCTACAAGCTTAGCATGGGTGGGCATTTGGGCAGAATGAGCTTATCAAGTCTTCCCAACAGTCCTATGGGGAAAAGCCCCCTGCCCCTATCTCACAGATGTGGAAACTGAGAAGCCATTTGCCCAGGACACATAGCAGAGGAGGCAGGTGGAACAGGGGGTGTGATGGGTCCTGGGTGCCAGCAGCCACAGGGCACCCAGAAGGCCTGGTGGGGCCTTTCCAGTGTCCTAACCAGGGCCAGCCCTGGGAACTTGGCATAACTCAAGGACAAAGTACATAGGGCATGGTCCTACCCACCCAGGCAGAACAGGAATCCCTACCTACGCCCCCCGCCACCCTCAGGTGGCTGCTGACTGAGGAGCCACATGGGTGCAACATGATGGAACTGTTCCCCTCACAATATGCGGAGACCCACTGCACAGATGAGAAACTCAAGTCCCGGAAGGGGACAGTTCCTCCATTGCAAAGTGTGATAAGCCCCAGGAAACTCTGGCTGTGACAACCCATTACAGCCTGGTGGACACTATTTCCTTTTTCTGAGTCTCAGTTTTCCTATCTGGAGAATGGGGTTGTCACTCCTTTTCTCTTCAGGTTAATACAAATCATAATAAAAGAGCAGCTGACATTTACTGAGTGCTTAACTATGTGCTGGCATCACTGAGAGCATCATGTACAATACCTCACTTGGTCCTTAGGACAAGATCATGCTGTGGATGCTGCCTGCTTTTCAGATGGGGGGACTGAGGCACAGAAAGGTAAAATGACTTCCTTTTCTATCGCACAGCTATTGGGTGACAACATTTGGAGGTAGAGAAGCCCCCAGGGTTAGAAGCCTGCGGTAGCTTCCCAGAGAAGCCTCCTGGCCTTCACGCTGCCCTGACAGGGATGCTATGAGAGGCCAGAGGAGCAGTCAGGGGTCAGGCGGGAGGCAGAGAAGGGCTCAGCCTGTATGAGGTGGGGTAGGCCTGCGGTGTTCAGAAGGCCTTGGGTCCAAATCCATGCACTGGGTGACCTCAGGCAAGTTCCCTTGCTTCTCTGAGCCTCAGTTTCCTCTTTGGGGAAACAGAGCTGGAAACCCTGCCTCACAGGGATACGGTGAAGATAAGGCACAACTGTTCACCTGTACTCAGCAAAGGCTCAATTGTGTGCTGAAGGAATGAATGACTACTGGAAGATTCCAAGGCTAGTCCTTGCAGCTCACTGTTCTTTCAGGATCATGGTTGTATCTGACTCTGCACTCAGAAGGGGTAGAAAGGTGGACACAACCTGTCCCTTCTCTAATTCCTACAAGGAACCCTCCCAGCTCTGTCAGCCTTCTAGGCTATGTGACCTCAGACAAGTCACTTCATCTCTCTGAAACTCCAGACCCTCCTCTGGACAATAAGTCAAGCCTTTCATAGGACTCTGAGAGAGAAGGTTCTTGCCTGGGAAGACAGGGGGCTCACGGGGGTGGGAGGGAGGGAGGTTCCTTCTGTCCAAGCACAGAGAGCACCTGGCATGACCCTAACTTGAGGCCTCAGTTTCCGCACCTGCCAAATAAAGAGTATTATGATTGTTCTGTCTCCTTCCCAGCCCTGCTTGAGGATGCTCAGAGGTGATTGTAAAATTTGCTTTATAAACTATAAAGTGTGGCACCCTTCGTGTGGCAGTGATGATTATTACTGCACTCCCACAGTAGCAAAGAGAGTCCCATGACTTGCCATCTATGGCAGAATGTGTCAGAGCCATGACAGAGGGCAGAGAAGGAGCAATGAGGGTGCCGAAGAGGGAAGTATCGACTCAGGTTGAGGCAGAGAGAGTAGTCAGCAAAAGCCTTCTGGAGGCAGAGGCCACTTAGCCTCTCAAAGGGTATTGACAGGGAGAGCAGCAGGCCATGGGAACCCCAGAGGCAAAGGCCTGGAGGCTGGACATCCCAGGGCAAGCAAGAAGACAGCCAGTGGTTCAGAAAGGCTAACGGGTCACCTGAGCGAAAGAGAAAGATGGGAGACAATGCGGGGTGTGAACAGAGCTCCCAGACCAACAGCACCTCCAGGAGCCCATGCTGGGGATCCTGGGCCCATTTGCCTCTCTCTGAGCTTCAGCTGCCTCTCAGGCCAAGCGGGCAAAGATATAAAGTACCCAATGCTTGATCAGTGGCCACCTTCAGAAAGATGGACACATTCAATGAGGGGACCTTCAGGAAGGAGGGCATCAGGAGGCTTTTGACAAGTCACAGGCAGGCAAGGGCTGAGGTGGGAGCTGGGTTCAGGGAAGCTGGATGGAGACAGCAGCTTCCAATCAATCCAGCCATGGAACTTATCTGTCTCTAGTTAACCTTCACCCAGCCCCACCCCATAAGACAAGCCCACTATGGACACAGGTTCCAGGTTCAGCCCTCGGGATTCTCAGATCAGCTGGCTTGCAGAGGCCCAGAATTCCCATCTCATGAGGGAATAACCTTCATAATCACAGGCACTCAGAAACACTAAGCAGGCCCTACACCAGAGCAGACAAACATTAGCTCATCTGATCCTAACATCACCTTGTCAAAGCTGTCATTCCCATTTTACAAATGGGGAAACTAAGGCTCAGAACAATCATTTTCCCACAATCATACACAGCAAACGAGTGGCAGAGTCAGGATTCTAACCCAGATCCATCTGGTTCCAAAGGCTTTGCTCCCCTTATGCCATGACCATCCACTGAGCTCCCTGACATGCCACTCCTAGGAGGTGAGGGTTCCCTGCAAGATCGTAGTACTCCAGATCCAAGTGGAGATCCATCACCCAGAGCTGGAAGTCAGAGAGTCAGGATACCTGCTCCTACCTGCTTCTACCTAGGGGAAGATTTCAGCCAATCTGATGCAGACTTAATGGGAACTGGATGCCACAAATCACCCAGGAGCCAGAAGTCTGGGCTCACATTTCACCATGCTAGGTGACCATAGCCTTGGATCTTGGCCTGAGCCTCAGTTTCCTCCTCTATGAATAGGGCAAAAGTTCTGCCCACTCCATAATGGGTCAAGGGATGGAATAAGCCACCTTGCTATGACCTGGCTATAAGGAGGACACAATGCAAAGACACTGATATCAGACAGAGTAAAAGTCAAGGCCACAAATCTGGACAAAGTAGACCAGAAGAAAATCAGCCCTTGATGGAGGAGGCCAAGGTTCCCAATACCACCTCAACCCCGACTTCCAATCCCCAGCACCTGGAGCTTGAGGGTTCAAAGGGCCCTTCCCATAGTTTCTCAACATCTCCACAGCACCTCTGACATCCTCAGCCACACACCGGCATCAAGGAAGACTCTACCAGACCTGCCCCTGGAGAACTCCCCAGCTGGGATCCCCATCACAGAGTGAGAGAGGAGCCCTCACCATACAGGAGAGGAAACCAAAAACCAGAGCAGGAAGGGACTTGGCCAAGATCATTCAGTTCTCCTCCCGCCCCTCGAGCTTCTCATTTTATTCTGGAACTTATCTGGGAGGGGAGGGACTGGGGCTCAGTTTGCAGGGAAGTCGCTTGCTCGCCATAGCAAGGAGTGGGGAAAATGGGGGGTCTGGCTTCCAGTGCTAGGATGCTCCCCAATCATTGACCCCTTGACTCAATCCACCCAGGATGTACTGTGAAGAGGGGCAGTCTGCTAGGCAAGGAGAGCCCTGTATCAAAAGACAAGAGATGTTTATTTTTCTCCCAGTTTAGATAACATATCCTGGGTCTTTCTGACCTCATTTCCCCCATCTGTGAAGAAAAGGTCAGAATAAACCAGAAATAACAAACTCATGGCACACATAGGATGCTCTCTAATCCTCCATCCAGGGCAGACATTACTAATTTATCACAGTACTCGCTCCCATGAATGCCAAGACTGGCATCAGAATACTTTTCAACATAGCAATCCAGATCTGGGGAATTTAAGCCCCAAACCACCACAAAACTAGATAATATCTGAGCCCTCACAGGGAAGGAAGGGAGAAGGAAAATATAACATTTACTAAGCACCCAGGAGAATCAAGCTGCTGGGAGACATTAGCTAATTTAATCTCTACAAGGCAGAGATGCAGATGCTGAAGTTCAGAGAGACTAGGTGATTTGCTTTGGACATATAGCTGGGAATGGGGCCTTGAACACAGGGGAGGTATCTACTGGGCCACCCTCTCCATGAATAGTGATGCAAAGCCAGCCACTAGGTAAGCCACTAAGGTATAGCCTCACTCCAACCACCCTGTGGCCCTACTGGGTGCCAGCCCCATTCCCATTTTACAGATTCAAAAACTGAGTCACAGGAAGTGTGTGCCAACTGCCAGAGGAAGAAGGACTTAAGTCCGTGTCTGGTTCTTCCCCATCCCTATTTATCAAGGTAACAGGCACAAAATGCTTTATTTCAGTCCTCTTGGGCATTCTGGGAGCCATGACTCATATTATCTCACTTCAGAGATGAGGAAACTGAGGTAACCCAGAGGAAGAAGCTCCCCCAAGGGCTCAAATAGAAACCAGAACAGTTTACCATGGAGATAAGGGGAAGGGGGCAGTAGAAGGGGGGTAAAGGGCTATGGGAACCCAAAGGGAGATAGAGGGGTAAGATGGCCCCACCACAGAGGCAGGAAATGAGGCTGGAGTCAAAAAGCCCAGAGCAAGGGGGATGGAGGGACTTTGATATGGCTCTAAGGCCTTCAGGGACATGGGAAGTCCTTGGTGGTGCCCAGCACTGGACTAGGCATACAGAGCCCTACAGCCTAGGTTCAGCCCTATCACTTAGCAACGGGAGGCTCTAGTCACATGGCTTCTTCTCTCTGGGTCTTAGTATTTACATCTTGAAAACGGGCCAATGCTGGATTAGCGAGGCCCACCTCCCAAGTTTGGCCTCCTCACACAGAGAGAGCAGGGAGGGACTCAAGTTGCCCAGCACATGGGTGGTTTCAGCTACCGACATCCTTTCCTGCCTAGATCAGCACCTTCAGACTCAGCGAGATCACTCTCTCAAAGCCTTCACCACACAGCTGTTAAGGCTAGACCCACTGAGCCACTCAACCCGCCCAGTGTAACACCACACAAGGCCGGTCCCATTTCCTCAGGACCTACAGGTGTCAGGCAGTGAGCATACAGCCTTCCTTTAACTCTCACCTGATAGGGAGATATTTATTGTCCCCATTTTCAAGACAAGGAATTTAAGTCTCAGATGGCTATAGTGTATGACCCAAAGACACACAAGTAGGGAGAGTCAGAACTGGAACCCAGGCCTGTGTGACTCCTGAGCCCTTACCATATCTTTGGTCTCCAGCTGATCTCTCCCTGCTCGCCACCCTGCATTGCACTTCCCAACCCCTGGCTCTCACTCTCTCCTGCCTTCCTGTTAGTGAACTACTCCACTTTTAAAGCCCAGCCTCAAATGCCTCCTCCTCTTGACACCTAATCTTGGCCCCCACAGAATACTTGCCCACAGAGTTCTACTAGGTGCTTTGGCCAGCTCTGTACCCCTGGCCTCCAGATTGGAGCTGTTCATATGGGGGACACCAATCAGCCCCCTTGTGAAGGCAGAACTCCTCCTCAAAGCCCACATGTCCCCACGTGGTTCAGCTTTGCTAACATCCCCTCATTTCACCTCTCACCCCATCCTCCTAATTCTCTGTGCTCCAAACTCACAGGTTTTCCCATTGTTTCTCTGTAACAGCGTACACTCCCCCACCACAGGGCCTTTGCACATACAGTTTCCTCCACCTGGCAAGTCCTTTCCCTAGCTCCATGCCTGGCCAACTCTTACGCACTTCCTTTAGGATCCCTCTGTACCCCACACCTTTCTCTGGGCCCGTATCATATCTGTGATTATATATTCATTTGTTTGGCAACTTGTTTGCTATTTGTCTCACCCTCTATACTCAAATATCTGGGAGGCCAAAGATCTATTCACAAGTCCCCAGTAAGGACCCACCCAGGCTGACCACATCCATAACCCCAGGGGCCCTGGCAAGTAGCTGACCAAGAGGGAAAAAAAGAGTATCCCGTCCCTTTCTCTGACAAGTGAACTGCTGCTCCTCCCAGTACCATCTCCTGGAAGCCTTCCAATGCCTCCCTACAGCTCCCACTGCCAACCCCATCACCACGCTGTTCAGCCTGAGTTCAAAGCTCCTTGTACACACTAAGTATTTGATACAGAGTCATGGATGCTTATATCTAGGAGGATTTGAGAAAACAGGGTCAAGTGAGGACCAGGGGTATTGGTGGGGGGATCCATCCTGTCAGCAGGTCACCGAGCCATCTCCTCCCTGGCTCCTGGGGCTTGAGAGAGCCAAACAATCTCCCACCCCCAGGTCACAATCAAGGAAGAAGCAAAAGCAGGAATTGGCTGTAAGCTAGGGATAATTCATGCTCCAAGAAGAGGCTATGGGGGAAGAGAGAGCTGTGGGGCTTTCCTGGGAAAAGCAGGCCTTAAGCTAAACCCTAAAGAGCAAGAGCAAATAAGCAACTCATAGAAGAGAGGGCACTCCAAGCAGTGACACCTTCAGGAGCAAAGGTCCAAGGACCACACAGGAGGGCCTGGGCAGGCAGTCAGCTGAGAGAAGCGACACACTGTAAATCATTTCCCTCAGTGGAAAGAACACATCACCAAGGCACACATCACCACATCACCAAAAAGGCCTCGTGGCTTCCATGCAATCTCACTCACCAGTATAGTCTTTTCCAACACTTCCATATGCCTGGTCCAGTACTGGGAAAATTCTGCTCCCACAACACTAGAGGGTTCAAGGGCAGCCGGAATGGGGTCTTTGAGGTCTAGGTTTTAATTCCAGCTTCTGTGTAGCCTGGGTCAAGTCACTTCCCCTCTCTGCACCTCAGTTTCTCCATCAGCAAAATGAGGACATACAAGAGTCCCCACTTCACAGGAGGTTCTCAGTAGATGTTAGCAGCTATCATTCTCAATGGCCCATTTTATATTCAAAGCCAAGGACAGAGGGAACAGTAGTTGCCTAAGGTCACACAGCTGTTGGGTGGCAGGGCTCCGCTGGAGCTGTTTCTTTCTCAAGGGGTTATGAGGCGGCTTTTCGGGCACCAATCCACCCTCTTCTGGAGATGAGCCCCACTAGGGCCAGCAACTCACCTCCCACCCAGTTTAGGCAATTCATCCAGTAAAGCACTCATTAAGCACCTACTAAACGCCAAGCCATTACTGCAGAAACACACAGCTTCTTCCCCTGAGGATTCCCATTCCACATAAGGGAACTCAGAGGGCAGTCCCTTGGCCCAGGTCAACCAGTGAGATGAGAAACCTAGGTGTCTGCCTCCCCAGCCAGAAGGCTGAGAAAAGGATCAGCAACAAGACCAGCCTGGCCCATTCTTGAAACCAAGTGTGATCTCAGTTCACTGAGGCTGAGCCTGGACTCACCCCAGGTCACCCAAGGACCACTGCCCCAACTACAGAGTCCCAGAAGCTCAGGAAGCCTCGCCCAGGGCCACACATGCTCTGTCACACTGGAGTCCCCCTGAAGGCCCCAGAGGCTGAACTGATACCCCACAGGCTCACCTCTTTTGTTCACCTCCATCTTTCCATCAGCTCAGTAATCCCACCTGCCACTGATGAAGACCCACCCAGCTCAGAGAGGGCAGGCAGCTGTTTGAGGACACACAGCAAGGCAAGTGGTCGCCCTGTTGAGGCTCAAATCCACTCCCAACCTTAGCCCAGGCAGGCAGATGGACCCAGCCTAGTGGTGAAAACCCAAAACTTTTGGCAACTTCTGGGCAGGCAGAGGGCTGGGCCTGCCCAGGGGCGATCCTGGGAGCTGTAGATAAGAGGTACCAACATAATCTGACCCAGTCCCTTCTAGGCCGGTGGCACCAGGCCCTACCCAAAGCCCCACGAGGACCGAGAGATCCCGGTGCCCGGCCAGGCGCCCCTAGCCCAGCGCCCCCAGGCCCACCCTGCCGGACCCCCGATCCACCTCCCCTCCCAGGCCAGGGGCGCCAGGCCGGGCAGCCGCAGCCAGAGGTGGCGCCTACTGGCTCAGATTTCAGATTTGGCCTAGACCCTGCCTGGGGGCTCCAGCAGGGCTCTCTGCTCTAAGGGGGCTCGCAGGGGAAGACGAACCAGAGGAGAACCTCGGGCTGGCAGGACCCCCGCGACTCCCGCCCAGTCCCCGCACCCCGCAGCATCATAACAAAAGGCCGCACTGGGCAAATCCCCGTGCGCCCGCCCAGCGCTCGGGTATCGCAGCTCAGCCCAGGGGTGGAGGTTGAAGGGTGGACAAGAGCCCCCACCGGCCCGGCGATCCGACGCCAGGGTGGCCCCGGGTGGGGGCTTCCGCACGCCGGCCGGGACAGGGGGCTCGCGGAGCGCAGGAGGGACGCTCACCTGGGCCGGTGGCTGGGCGAGCGCACCAGCAGACAGACGCACGGGAGGACAGACGGCTGCCAGGCCGCTCCGGCTCCCAGGCCGGAATGGATTCCGGGCCGGGAGAGACAGATCGAGAGAGAAAGGAAGGAGGAGGAGGAGGCGGCGGCCCGGGGAGGGAAAGAGGAGGGAGGGAGCGCGAGAGCAGGGAGGAGGGGCCCGGCAAACCGCCGGGAGGAGGAGGAAGGAGGAAGCGCGCGGGGACGGATTCCCCGCTGGTGACTCGGAAAAGACCCAGGCGCGGCCCCGCCACATTCGAGCCAGGGGTCCCAGACGCTGCAGAGGATTGGGGGGCGGAGGCACGAGGCACAAGAGCCCTGCCTGCCACCCCGCCCCGTGAGAGGGCCCCACACAGGGGGACCCCCATCTGCCCTCCTGCCAAAATGCCCTTTCTAATTCCCCGCTACCTCCCACCCTTATCTATCCCAAATCCGCCTCTCCTGCAATTATTATTAATAATAGTAACATCAGCACTAATGGAGAGCTCACTCCTTGCCAGTGGCTGGGCAGACTTTAGAATCTTTTCCTAACAACCAGCTGGGGATGATTATCACCATTTTACAGATGAGGAAACTGAGGCGCAGAGAAGGCCTTACCTACAAGAACCTTGACTTTGGACCCTGGCCTTGACCTTAGTTTCCCCAAATGGGGACTGGGGCCTGAGGGACAGTGTGGGGAGCAGAAATAATTGATTTTAATAGCTATGGGTTCATTTTAATGTGCTTTAAAAAAGTAACTAAGGCGGCCATAGAAGTCATCAAGATCTGAATATTCATGCTGAGGAGGGGACCGAAGAAGGTATTTAGTGACAGTACACTTCTAAGTAAATAAAGAGGTGAAGTACATCTGGATGCAGGGGACAGGGAGCAGAGCAGAGAAAGTGGACACTGAAGAAATGCTGTTTTAGCCACCGCAGCCCACCCCTCTATCTGACCCCACCGTACTCCCACCATCTCCTGGTCCAGGCTCCAGGGATGCCTTACTAGGGGCGGGCACCCATCCTTGGCTCTTCACCTGTCCTCCTAGAATCACGGCACCAGGGAAGGTGGGCCTGAACCCAGCTTTGAATACCACCTCCATCTGCCTCCACTTTCCTTCTCTAGAATTTCACAGATGGAAAACCAAGGCCCAGCCGGGTCAAACGGGACCAGGCCTGGACATCTCCCCAGAGGAGCTGGGAGGGGAACCCTAGGCTATGGGAGGCAAGGTACAAAATAGCATCTAGGAGATCAGGAATGAGCAAGGCCTTGAGCCAGACTGATCTGGGTTCAAATCTAAACTAGTTGCCCACCAGCTGCACCTCGTATTAAGTCACAAGAATGAACATGGTCACAGAGGACTCCTGGGAAGGTGAAAACTGGCAAGTGTGACTGTGGCTAAGGTTGTGCTGAACAAATGGTAGCTCTCATGCTTGGTAAACTGAAGCTTGAGGGGGAAGGGGCTACTTGAAGTCCCTAGTGAAATGGCTGCACTTGTTTGCGAGACTGGCTTAAAGATTAACCACAGCTTCCCAGGATTCTGGGCGGGCCCCTGCCTTGAGGAGCAGGTTTCTCAGCCCTCTTTTACTCCTCAGATGTGTCTGAAGGCTTTTTCTGGCCACACAGGGCTGGGGTGGAATATTCATTCATCCAGTGGTGTGCCAGAGCTGTCTGTTACCACTCTAGGTTCAATGATGTCAGGTTGGTAGCTTGATACCTGCCACTGTGAGGGTATTTACACCTCGGCAACTGCTGCAAATCAACGCTTCTTTTTTTTTCCTTCCAGGGAGCTGGTTGTTAACTATTTACCAGCACATCACTAGATTCATCCCCAGACGTTCAACTGAAAGTCCTGGGCTCCTAGAGCTGAGATGACAGAGGCCTTAAAATTGCACTTTGGACCTACAGATCTGTCTCCAAGTCCAAACTCTGCCACTTCTCCGATTTGTGACCTCAAGCATGCCGTTTCTCTGAGTTTCAGTATGCCAGCCTGCAAAATGAGCTCCTGATGGTGCTTCCCCCAGAAGACTCACAGAAGATAAAATGAGGTGCTGTAAGCTCAGGACATGTGAGCCCTCATTATCATTCATTCCCTACACACTCTCTCGGAACAGTGGGAAACATCTGGACAAGTCTTGGCTCTACAAGCACAGATGCAGCCTTCCACCTGGAGCCACCAGTAGCTCCAAGGGCTTTGCTCAGTGGCTGAGGTTCTCAGGAGGCACTTCGGGAGGATGTGGCCAGCACACTGGTTTCATTATTGATCCTTGGAAATAACTATTATTTTCAACCATC
This sequence comes from Macroglossus sobrinus, assembly GCA_004027375.1. NCBI lineage: Eukaryota > Metazoa > Chordata > Mammalia > Chiroptera > Pteropodidae > Macroglossus > Macroglossus sobrinus. Next base: position 848,126 of record PVKZ01000211.1, read on the forward strand.
CCCCAACCACCCCGGGCCTTTGCTCAGGCTGTAACCCCTGCCAGGAATGCTCACCCCACATCTGTAGCTTCCCAAACCTCCCTGTCCATCAAGTTCCTGAGCAAATGCCACCTCCTCCAGGCCATGCTGCCTGACAAACCTCTGATGGAGGCACACCTCATCTATTCAGGGTGTGTCTGTCCCCACCCTGAGGGCAGGGACTGTGGCCTGGCCCACGCCCAACACAGAGCAGAGAGACTGCACAGTTGGCTGGGGAGAACACACTGACTAGGGATCCACGTACAAGAGTTCAAGTTCCAACTCTTCCTTTCATCAACTGTATGACTCTGCCCTCTCTGAGCCTCAGGTTACTTAGCAATAAAGTTGGGCAACAACCTCGCCAACTCCCAAGATAGTTTCTGGTCCAGCCTGGTGGATAGATATGCATTATTTTACTTAAAACATCGTTAGTAAAACAGCAACTCATTGCTTAATACCTACAAAATATTCATCATCATTAATGGACAGCAAACATTTATTGATCACCAACAGTATACACAACCCTGTGCCAGGCCTAGAACACCAAGAAAGACAATTTCCCAAACCAAAGCACTCAGCAGACGACAGATATTAATGTCAACCTTGTTGAGATGGTGAGCATCTGTTGGACACAGTCATCTGTTTTTAAAAACTCTTCCCTCCTTCCCAACACGTGGGTCAAAGCTACACATAAGGGCAGGATGGAGAGTGTAGAGCAGCAGTCCTCAACCTTTTTGGCACCAGGGACTGGTGCTCCTATGAGTATCTAATAATGCCTGCTGATCTGACATGGAGCTGAGGTAGTGATGTCAGCACTGGAGAGCAGCTGCAAATACAGATGAAGCTTTGCTCCCTTGCACACAGCCCACCTCCTGCTATGCAGCCTGGTTCCTAACAGACCACAGACTGGTACTGGTCTGCAGCCCAGGGATTGGGGACCCCTGTATAGAGTGAGGCCTGACCCCACACAACTGGCAGCAGATCCTTCAACAAGAGCTTGCCCATGACATGGGATCAGGGGCATTGCCTGCACTTAACCCAGGGCCCTGGTGGCTCTGTCTCAATGGTGCCCTAAAGCACTTACCCCAAGCCCCACTCACCCTTGGAGCAGTGACCAGGAAGCTGAACCTATCACAGGCACTCAATGGGAAATTCCAGACCAGCCCCGTCACGCCCCAGATGGTTTGCTGTGAGTTGTCTATTCACCATCTCAGGGCTAAAGGATAGGGGGAGAAAATGTGCAGGCTCTAGCTGGAGGCACTAAAATGAGCTTGCCATCTTCCATAGCACTGCACTTTACAGTTTATGCAGAGATGTCCAGTTCAAGTGCATCAACCAATCTATCTGGTCCTTGCCGGCTGGTTAGGCCTCCCTTGGGAGGCCCGGTCCCCTTCTCTCCTCTACCAAACCAGCCTCTGTGCTGTCACTCCATCCCATCAGCTCAGGTTACACCCTGAGGCTTCTGCACTTGCAGGTCCTCCTACCTGGAATTCTACCCACCCCCAGCCTCTGACTAAGCCTCACTCTTTCTTCCTTTGGTCAGTCAATATTTACTGAGCATCTACTATGTTGCTAGGGTCTGTGCTAGGTGCTAAGGATACGACAGTGAACAAACCAGGTGTGGGCTCTGCCTGGAGTTGCTCGCAGCCTGGAGAAGCAGGAAAGCATGGCCCGTGTGTTAGGCACAGTGATGGGGCGAGCACAGGGGGCTGCAGGGCCCAGAGGAGGAGCCCCTAACCCAATGTGTGTGCTGGAGTGTGGGCTGGTGAGGAAAGGAGGCTGACTATGAAGAGTAAAGAAGCCTAAAGAGATGGTTTCAGGTGACAATGAGACAGAGGTGTTCCAAGCAGAGGGAACAGCATGAGTAAAGATACAGAGGCCAAAAACACCACTGTGTTTGGAACTATGACCAGAGCAGTGCTTAATGGAGCACAACTTGGTGGGTGGCTGGAGTGGGAGAACTGAGATGGGAAGGGTGGCTGGGATGAGCCCCGAAGATCCTTAAATGCCAGGCTTGGTTTGTCCTGGAGGCAGTGGGGAGCCATGGAGGGTTGTGAGCAGAGAAGGGCCTGGGGAGATGTATTGTCACTGAGTGGGAAGCAGACGCAGGGTCAGAAAAGAGCAGTCTGGAGGCCTCGACACTGATGGCAGCCACAGCTGAGGCCCAGGTGAGGTGGAGCCCTGGCTTATATCTGTGTGTGTACGTGGGCACACACCTAGGTTACAGGGAATGAGGCCAAACTGGCCCAAAGGCTTAAAACATAGGACAGTAGAGAAGCGGCCTGAGCCCTGTGAGAATCAGAAGCCCAGAGCAGCTAAGCATGTTCTCCCTCAGAGGCCGGCCTCCAGGAGAGATAGCCAGCTGCCAGCAGGTTCCTCCAGCGCCCACCCACCTTCCAGGGAAAGGATGGAGACAGTGGTGGGCACCTGAGCAGGTGGAGCCCAACTGATGACATACAAATGACAGTGTTAACCACGGAGTGCTGCCACACACAATCAAAATCCTCACGGCCTCCACTTTTGGGGCTATATGGTCAATTCACAGATGGGAAGATTAAGGCTCAAACACTTCTCTACCCACCCCAAATGCTGGAGATAAAACAAGGGATGTCACAGGCAGAATAAAACCTGCCGATGTGAAAATAAGGGAGACGGCTGGCTTCACCAGGCTTACATGAAGGCCCAGTTCAGAGAGACTCATCACATCACTCCCCGCAGGCCATCATAGAGGCCCAGAGAGGGACAGTTTTCAAGGTCACACAGAGAGTCACTGGCAGACAGAGCCAGCCCCACTTTAGCCTAAGCTTCCTTCCCTGAATGTCTGCGTGAAAAGATAAAAGGAACCAGGGCCCTTGATCTGCCTGGCCTGGCAGGAGGGCAGAGGGCACTGCGGAAATCTGCAGCCAGAGCTGTGACCTCACAGATCAGAGGGGGTTAGAAACCTCCCGAGCAGAGAGGAGACAGCCTGAAACAGGAAGGCTTCAAAGAATAACTGTAAAAATAACCATCACAGCAACAGCTCACAGCCACTGTGTGCAGAGTTCGATGAGCCATGCCCTGTTCTGGGAGCTCTGTGTGTAGTATCTCTTGTTCTTTATAGCTCTATGAGGTCGGAGCTGTTGTTATCCCCATTGTACAGATGAGGAAACTGAAGCAAGGCAAAGTGACATGCTAAGGTGAGGGAGGCAGGACCTCAGATTCAAAGCCAGGCAGAATTCTAGCCCTCCTGAGTCTGAAATTCAGGCTCCGCGCTTCTGTCCTGCTCAGGCCTTCCGTGAGCCTCAGCCCTTGAGTAGTTCAAGTCCAAGAGGGAGAGGCAGGACCCACAGAGCCCCACCCAATCACTGATCCCCCACCCTGAGCCTTGGCTTTCACCTCAAGGAATGTCTCCATCTCACATTTCCCAGGCCTGTAGGAAAGATGGAATGTAACAATGTTTTGTGGGAGTACTTTGAAAAGTAGATACTAAAGAAGTAAAAATGCTAATGTTACATTCTGCCCTCAGGAGAGGAGTTTAACTCCACACTAGTTAGGCATGCTCAGAGTGACTTCCTTCCAAAGAGGAAGGTGTGGAAAAGCGGGGGTTGGGGTGGGGAATAACTTTACAAAGTGGAGCAACCTGACAAACACTGCCTCAGCCAGGTGATCAAGGTCAGCATCGACAGGGATAATACATGGAGAAAATATGTCCCCTTGATATGATGTGATGAGAATAGCACTTCACCTCTGTGATCTTCCTCCCCAGAACCCATTATCCCAGTGTAATCGTGAGAAAACCTGACAAATTCCAATAGAGAGACTTTTTACAAAATAGCTGATCTGTTCTTAGAATGGTCAAGGTCATCAGAAACAAGGCAAGTCTCAGAAATTGTCACAGCCAAGAAGAGCCTAAGGAGATATGATGATTAGAGTAATGTGGCATCCTGAAACAGAAAAAGGACTTTAGGGGAAAACTAAAGAATTCTGAATAGAGTATGGATTTAAGCTAATAATTAATAATATATCAATATGGGTTCCTTAGTTGTAGCAGATGTACCGTAGTGATGTAAGATGCTAATAATAGGGAAAACTGGTTGTGGGGTATATGCCATGCTTTGTTCTAGAACAAGAAACAGAAGTTTAGGACAGGCAGAAAGCCAAGAGAGCTGTCTCTGAACATTTCCTTCTAAAGCTGGGGAAACTGAGAACCGAAGAATGGAAGCGACTTGCCCAAGGTCATACTGCAAGTTTATGAAAGCCTGGGTTAAGATCAGGATTCTTCAAAAATGTCACAAGAATTTATTAAACATTTATTGCATGAAGGCACCAGCCTGGGTCCTCATCAAGGCAAAGCCAAATGGAGAGATTCAAAGATTTGTACATGAGTCAGCACTGCCAGGTGTCCAGGGACTTAGACCCTGCCCATCGGAGGCTCTCAGGCCAGAAGGGGAAACAGATGCTGAAACATCCTGAGCAGGAGGGACAGAGAGCCACAAGCTTCCATGTCCAGAAGACACAGCCCCACCACCTGCTCCCCATGAGACCATGCTCAGCCTCACTGTGAAATGGAGCTGGTGAGGTGCCGACTCTTGGAGACACTGAGAGGATCCAGGAAGGTCTCGAGGCTGTGGGACACCTAGCACAGAGCCTGTGAGTGCTTGGTAACGTAATTCACATTTATTCATAAGTGCACTCTGAGCGCTGGAGGAGCTCAGTGGGGGAGCCATTTTTCCATCTGCCCTGGTAAGGGTTTCCTGGGGAGCTTCCCAGACAAGGGACATTTAGGTTGGGTCTTAAAGGCTGGGAAGGAGTTTGCCAAGCAGGGAAGATGTAGAAGCTACAGTCTCAGCCTCCAGAGTTCACAGTCTAGTCCAGCGGAGAAAGAGACGCATCAGGCCACTCTCCCTGGGCTTTCCCATGCAACAGGACTTTCCCATTTCCTCGCCCCGATGCCTCCTTCCTGGCTGCCCTGGGCTGTGGGGTTCACCATTGCCTAAGCCAAGGGCTGAGGCAGGGATGGGCAAGGGTGGGGGTGGGCAGCAGAGCTGAACAACTCCAGAACTCATCTGGAAATGAAACCAAGCCCTGCCACCCACTCACCGGCTGAATGTCACTTAGACAACTTCCTCCTTCTGTTCTCGTTCAGGAATTACCCAAGCAGGGCTCTGCAGTAGCTAAGGTACTGCCCCAAAGCCTGGGCCTGGAGCCTCCATGGGTCTACTCCGACCACTCAGAGACTGCTCAGTCTTCTCATGGTCCCATTCCCATCCTCCAACACACTCTTTCTCCTTCCTGCCTCCACACATCTGCCCATGCAGTATCACCTGTCATCTCCTCTCTTTGCTTGTCCAAACCCACCTGCCCTCCCAGGCACCTCTTAGAAGCCTTCAGCAGACATCCCTTCCCATCCTGGTCTCTGTATCCCCTTTATTCACTTATACCTACTTCAGGAGTGGGGACAGATGCAACAGTGACCAAGACTGGCACGGCCCATGTTCTTTGGATCAGAAGCCAGGACCCCAGGCCAGTGCAGCCTCTGTGCAGTGTGGCCTTGGGCAAGTCTGTTCCCCTCTCTGGCTAGAGTTGCTTCCATAGCTGCTGAGGAAAGAGATTCAATGACGTGTCCAAGGAATGGGCAGAAGGGCTGGTGAGGATTGTCGCTACCCCATTCTGCCAACCCAAATCATCAGACTTTCTAGTTGGAAACTAATACAAGGGTCCTGGTAGGGGGACCCATCAAGCAGCCCAACATCATGGTTAAGGGCTGCTACAGAGACCTGGCTTTGAACCCTGCCTCAGTAGCTCTGTGACCTTGGGCAAGTAATTTGCTTCCTCTCACCCTAACTTCTCTCAACTGTAAACTGGGAAAGACTGTACACACCTCATATGACTATTTAGTGATTAGCATGATACACATGTGCTAGGTGTTCAGTAAATAGATATTATCGTTATTAATATTTCTGGTTCAGCAGACCTAAGATTTCATTAATAAAGTGGAAATTTTTGGCAGCCTTAAAATTAACAATGTAGATCTATATACGTTTTGCCATGGAAAGAGTTCATGCTATATTAGTAAATTAAAACGTTATAGTATTAACATTATCACACTTCTCTTTTTTAAAAAAAGTGAGCCTAGGAAAAATAAAAGAGATAAACACTACCATGTTTTTAGCATTTGTCCTAAGAATGAGGGAAAGGGGAGAGATCACAAATGAGCTTAATTATTATTTTTTTTTTGCACTTGTCTTTATTTTTTAAGTTTTCTACAGAAAGTTCACGTTGCTAGGGCAAAAAAAAAGTAATATTGATTATTTGTGGCTCTGGTCACAGTCTTTCTTTCCCAAATGCTCTGTATGCCTAGTACAAGGCCTGGTCACAGAGCCCCACAGCTCAGTGCTCCTGGGGGCAGAGTCCACAAGAATGAACTGATCATGCACTTGACCTTTTCCCACCTACTCTGGGTTGGCCCCTTGAGGTACATCTGGGATCCTGTTGCTCTTTCAGCCTCTGGCTTCACCTGATGAGGAAGAGAGAGGTTTCAGGGGCAAGTACCCAGTTCTTTCCGGTAACATCGTGGAACCCTACTCTTCCCCTCCCCTGGCTTTGGCTTACCCTATTTACATCCACAAACCTTCCTAGGGGGGAAGAAGCAGGTAATGAGGAGGGGGTGTTCCTCTGCCCTAGGCTAGGTTTGGGGGCTAAAGACATAGCGAATGCTCCTCCAGGAGGAGCCCACAGTCTCATGGCTTCAACTGAACTTTATCTAAGTGGGGTTCTTCTGAAGCAGAGCCCATGACAAGTACTCATTTGGGAAGTGATCCCAGACCCCAGGGAGGGAATAGGAAGGAACAGGGAAGGAGAGAAGCCAACGTAAGGAGTGTCATTCAGGTCACTGCTGTAGGCAACAGGAGCTCCTCTGAGACTTCAAATAAGTCTCCATTCCTCGAGACTTCAATGCCTTCCAGAAAACATCCATCCTAAGGAAGGAGTTCGTATCCCCCACTTCTATCTCCCGTGGGCTTCGGGATGCCCCCAGAGCCGTTAACTCCCTCACCCTTCCTAACCAAACCTGCTGCCTGACTCCAGAGAGCCTGAGAGAGCAGACCTGAGAAGGGACCACCCACCCAGCCTCATCACACCACCCCCTACCCAGCCCTGGCTTCTCTCCAGAGCTGGACTCATCGGTCCCTCATCCTCCAGAACTTTCCCTAGGACAGCCTCCAAACTGCACTGTGCTCCCCAAGATATTTTATTTATCCTAAGCAGAACATATCCTCTGGTCCCTGAAACTGGCCCTCCTCCTAAGTCCCTGCCTTCAAAATAGCTGCTCCATCCTCTCAGGCACTTCAGCCAGAAACATCTGCATCCCTAGCCTCCCCCTACCACCCCTAACCCACAACCTACTGTCTCTACCAGCTCAAGCATCCCTAACTGTTGTCCCCTCCCCCACACTCAGGTGGGGGCTGGCTCATCGGTACCCCATCCTGGCCCCCTCACAATCTCCTGGCCTCTGGTTTTCCATCCCTGATTCATCCTATAACAGCTCTCAAGCTTCTTTTTTCAAAACACATCTCCTGTCCTTCAGTTGTTACCCTGTGGCCTCCAGCCAAAGCCCATATTTAGAAGGCCACCCGGGGCCCTGCCAGCCTCTCCAGTTCCATTTGCATCTTCCTCCTGGACTGAACTGCTGCTCATTCCCCACCGGAGCCACTGTCTTACCTCTGGGCCTTCACTCCTGCTTCCCCTCTACTTGAGGTATCCTTTTCCAGCCTCTCCTCCCTGGTTAATCCTATTCATTCTCTGGCCCCTTTTTTGATCTTCTAGCCTGGGTCAAAGCCTCAGGGGCCCCATCTGCACTTCTCAGAAGGAATGCTCATTGTATGTAACCCACCCATTCTCACCAAAGGCCAAGAGCTCCACCAGGTTTGAGCCTGGGTTGTCTTTGTGACCCAGCACTGCCCAGACCAGAGCTTGACACTGACCAGGCCACATGCTTGTTAGAACAGGAATCTCAGGCCTGAATTTCCCAGGTCCTCAAGAGCAGTGCCAGACTTGAACCAGCTTCTGCCTGAATCTAACACATGAGCTCAGGCTTCCAGACGAGGAACTGAGCCAGCTACCCTGCCCCAGGTCATGCCCTGAGTCTGGCCTTCTTCTCAAACTCCTGCCAGCTCAGGGAGGATCTGAGGGGGGTGGGGATCCCAGGAGGAGCACGGAAACAGCCCGGCCCCAGGCCTCAGTCCCCTGGGGCCACAGTCTCTGGCTGAGACTTCTCCCATCCAGATGGTTAGATATGGGGCAGGCCCAGAGTTGGCAGGGAGGCTCCTCCCCACAACCCAAATTTGAACCAGGCCTTTTGCCGCTTGTGGTCTGTGTTCAACTTCCCACCACAGCTACCTCCCAATAATTAAACATACTTAATCATGCCATCATTAAATTTGCTCCCTGGGCCTTGCGCTGGTCCCCTGTAGCCTTCTCATTCCTGGAGGTGCTGGCATCTACGCTTTCAGAGCCTTGGGGCAGGGCTATTAGACTTGATTCCACTCAGCAAACACTTGCAGAGCACTTTGTGTCAACAAAAGGAAACTTGCGGTATATCTGGAGTATACAGCAGCAGAAGGGCCAGTCTGGGCAGCTTCTCAGCCAGATCCCTCCACCTGCCAGGAGGAAACTCATACCCAGAAAGGATGAGAAACTCCCCTAAGGTCATAGAGTGCAGGTCTGGAGGTCTACTTGAGGCCTCAGGAGTGAATAAAACCTTTCCTATTTGGTAGATGCACACTGGTTGAGAAAATACACATGGCTCCTGCCTTGGCGAAGTTCACAGGTTAGTGTGAGAGGTGATTGATAAACCAGAGAACAAAGATATTGATGCAGAAATGCGGATCGTGCTATGTGCTAGAATAGAAGTGGGACAAGGATGGAGAGGTGGGGAGCACTGAGGACAGGAGGTCAGGGAGGGCTTCTCAGAGAAGATGAAATTTAGCTGAAGCTTGAAGGATGATAGAGAGGCCATGGGGAGGTCTGGGGGGAGAAGCATTCAGGCAAAGCCCTGAGGTGAGAACTGGCTTGCAGTGGTCTAGGTAGAGCAGCAGGAGGCAAAGCTGGAGCCCATAGCAGAGCCTGGGGGGCAAGCTTTATTTAAATGCACTGGGAGGCCTCTGAGGATATTGAGTGATGAGGAGTGACAGGATCCAATGTATGGTTTTGGAAGATTCCCACTGGCAAAGGTGAGGAGGAGGATTAAAGCGGGGCTGGTGGAGGCAGGGAGGCCAACAAGGAGGATGGGAAGTCCTCCAAGGGAAAGAGGCACAGGCCAGGTAGGAAAGGTGGTGAGAAGTACATGATTCAAGTGCATTTGGAGGAAGCACCCACAGTCCTTGCTTGAATCAGGAGTGTGAGTGTGCCAAGAGGGCGGAATCAAGATTGATTCCCAGGCTTTTGGTTTGAGTGGATGGACCTGTCATTTACTGAGATGGGGAAGCCTGGGTAGAAGCCTGCTGAGGGCAAAAAGTCAAGAGTTCAGTTTTGGCCAAATTATGTTGGAGAAACCCATTATTTGGGGCAGGCCCAGAGCTGTATCCATGGAGATGTTGAAAAAACTAACAATACTAAGCCAACACTTATTGAATACTCTGCATCAGGCACTAAATGCCTTATGTGTGTTAACTCAATCCCTTCATCAACCCCTTGGAAAACATACTATCATTATGTCTATTTCACTCATGAGAAACTGAGGCTCAGAGTAGAATACTGTATATAAGATGAGAAGGAAGCTATGCAGAGCCCCAAAGAGCCCTCATATCTACAGGAAGAGGCCTCCAAAGGAGGTTCGAGCTTCCCAGAAGGGTTTCTCCTGGGTCAGCCAGGCCACATAAGAGAAGACAGGTATAACAAAGTGTCCAGAGGATTGAGCCACAGAGTAGCCATAGCTGACCCTGGGTGGTGCATTTGCAGGGAAGTGGGGGGCATGAGCTGGATCATAGGGGTCCCAGAGGGAACGGGAGGAGATGAGGTAGAGAGAGCAAGGAGGCCTCACACTTTCCAGGAGCTAAGCCTGGCTCATAAGGACAAAGAGAGATAGGGGCAGCTAAGAGGAACTGAGGATCCCGGGACACTGCCTGCCCATCTGGGGTTAGGGACTCCAGCGATTTGCCAGAGAGATGCACAATTCAGAATCATTTCCTTTTTGATATCGTCCAGCTGACAGTGTGCCTGAGTCATTTGTTAGCACTGAGAGCTCTCTCTCGCCTGCAGCAATTCTCCAGTGGACTGAGGACAGGCCACAGGGTCAGAAGAGGCAAGGGTGACTCACTCACCTCTCTAGCTCAGGGTGTTCTCACATGATCTGAGACTTGGTCAGAGCAGAACGGCTGTGGGGTGCCCTGATGTTCCTTGAGGACTGTGGCCTGTAGGAGATGAGGAGGGCCATAGCCTCCAATGCCAGAACAAGGAGAGTCTTTCCTGGACACTGTACCAGGCACTCTCTGAGCTCAAAAACTAACATCAATGTTTTCTCTACCTCAGAGGTCCAGAGTGGGAAGACCACAGCCTTCATGTGAATCAGCCATTCCCCACAAGCGTGTTCCCCAGAGCAGAGAAAAGAGTTGCTCAAAGTCTGATTCCACTTGGTCATCACCTCCTTTGATGAGTGCCATGGGATCGCCTCCCCCAGGAAGCCTTCCCTGACTCTTCCCCAGGCTGAGTTAAGGCCCTTTCTGCATTCCCAAAGCCCCTCAGGCATAATATCACCAGGCTTGCTACTGTTCTTGTAAATTGCCTGTGTCTCTGTGGCCCCACAGAGCGAAGGCAGGGACCACATCTGATCCACCTTGGTGTCCCCAGTGCCTGGACTAAGCAGGGGCTTGGATATATTTGTTGAACCAACCTTAACTGAACTGAACCGCTTGGTACCTTTTGAAGGGCCATAGACCTAGGTCCTTCTCTGACTTGGGAGGCAGAGAACCACATTTCAGATTCATCATTTCTACCAGGCAACCATATAAATGACTGAAAACCAAAAGGGACATCAGACTTCCCACCCTCATTCTCCAGAGGAGCAAGGTGAAGTTCAAATGGATAAAGGCACAATCCATGGGCTCCCAATCAGTGGGAATGCATCACCCTCACATGGCCTTGACCCTGTCCCACGGCTCTCCTGTAAATGCGAAAGCCTAGGTTTCCTCACCTGCAAAACTGGGTTGGACCCAGGAGTCTCAGAAAGCTCAGGCACAGTCCAGTTCTATAAACTCACAGGCCCCAGCCGCCATGGTGGGGGATGGGGCAGCAGGGGGAGCCATCACTCAAGAGGCTGTTTATCATCTTGTTGTACCCCCCTTGAGCTCTCAGAGCAAAACATTCCCAGAAGCAGGGTGATTCATTCACAGCACTGTTTGCCAGTTCCAGAGAAAAGGCAGACCATGAAACACATTCTGTGACTTTTAAAGTGGAGACAAAGAAATTTCAAGATGAAGTTTTTCTTTAGTGAACAGGGGCTGAGGGAGCTGGGACATACATATTTTTCCTTCCAGAAAACCAAGTGTTTCAGGTTGAGCACATTCTGCATCAGACACTAAACAAATTGTCATTGTTTGAGCCAAATTTTCTCAAACACAAAACACCAAAAGACAACACTGTTTTTTAAACAATTTGATGGACTGAACCTGTGAACCACCATTTTGAATGTTGACTGATAGGTTGTGAGTTAAAACCAAATTAGATTGGCTGTTTTTTTGTTTTTTTTTTTTTTTTGATGCTGATCCATGTCAGAACTCCTACTATCAAGGGAAGGATGAGAAACTCATGCTTGAGCCTCTTTAAATTAAGCAAAGGGAAGCTTGCTGATTGTGTTGGATGTTTGGACATTCTACAACCTAAGAAGGCATGAGAGAGGTAACAGGTGAGTCTGTGGGGTCTTGCAGGTAGCATGGTTTAATTACAGGGATAGTGAATGATAAATCTCCATGATTCCCAGAAAACTAACCCAAAATGACTCTAGCAGTACAAAGACAGATGAAAAGCTCAGTCTCTCATTTTGAAGTCACAGGATATCTATGTCCTGAGTTTGGGCTTTCTATAAATGAAGGTTATACTCAACTCTTTAAAAATTGTACTTTTAGCTCCCAATCTCCAGTCAGGCAGAAGTGAGAGTAAGCTCGACCTCTTTGCCCAAGTGAGGATGTGTGATATAATAAGAAAGCTCCAGAGATCTGGGTTCTAGTTTGATTCTGATTCCAGAAAGCTAAATGGCTTTGAGCATGTCTCCACTCCTTTCTGGGACTAGTTTCTCCGTCTATAAAAAATCTTAGAGAAGAAAATGGATTGAGGAAGAAGAGGAATCCTTGAGATTTTGGAGTCATACCCTCTGGGTTATAATTTCATTTTTCTAGCTGTATGCTGGGGCAAGTTGCTTAACCTTTTTGAGTTTTCTCATCTGTAAAAGAGAGACCATAATACCTACCTCATGGGATTTGCTGACTAGTTAAATGATATAATGTGTACAAAGCACATAGCATAGTGCCTGACCCACAAGAATAATTTTTTTAGGTGTAATTTACACATAATGAAATGCTTAGATCTTAAACATTCAATTTTGGTGACTGCATAGCAAGATACAGACCATTTCAATTACCTCAGAAAGTTTCTCATACCCCTTCCTTCCTAGTCAATCCTCCCATGAATAACCCTGAAATGATTTCTATCACCCTGGGTTACTTTTGTCTATTTTAGAATTCCATATGAATAGAACCAGACAGTATACATTGTATTTGTATGTTTATGGGTATGTTTGGCTTTTCTTCATCAGAATAGTTTTGTGATTCATTCATATTATCAGTGTAGAAGATCATTGCTTTATGGTGTATAATATTTCACTGTATGAATATAGTAGTTTTTCCATTCTACTGTTGATCAGCATCTGAGCTATTTCCAGTTTTTGCCTATTACGATGAAAGCTGCTATGAACATTCTAGCTAAAATTTAGTATAAGACTTTTATGGATATTTCCCTTTCTCTTGGGTAAATACCTAGGAGTGGACTGCTGGGTCATAGGGTATATTAAACTTTGTAAAGAAATTTTCAAATGGCTTTCTAAAGTGGTTATACCATAATACACTTCCACCAGCAAACTTTGAGAGTCCCAGTCAGTCCATACACAACCCAAAAGTTGCTGTGGTCAATCTTATTGATTTCCATCATTCTGGTTTTAATTTGCATTTTCCTGATGACTAGTGAACTCTTTTCATGAGCTTATTTAGATTTTTTTAAAGGCAGTTCCTCTCCTCTTTGCTGCCATATAGCTTTCAACCTCTATGATTTGAAGAACTGTTGAATAAATGAGAAAGAGAAAAACTGATGGCAAAATCTGATGAGTTCTGCAAATACAAAAAAGCCAGCATGAACTCAGCCTTGGAACCCTTCCCTTAACTTTGGTTTGCCAGGACTAGGGGGCTAAGGATGTGCTTGTCTTCTGAGAAAGCCATGATCATGGCTGACTTGGTCAGAATGTTTTCACAATAAATTTGTCCCAGATTGAATAATTGTTTTCACTGTTACCATTTTTAAACTACCTACTATGCTCAAGGCACCTTATATACAGCATGTGTGATTTTACAATAGCTTCCGCAAGGTTGGTGTATGATCTCCATTTGGTGGACTGTGAAAATCAGAGACGTGAATTCCTTTGCCTAACACCACACAGCTGCATCTTCACAAGATCCATGTTCAAAATGTCTGGCTCCAAAATCTCATTCACCAAGTTGCCTTCGAGCACACGCACATGCACATGCACACACACACAAATATTACTCATCCCTAAAAAAAGGAATGAAGTGCTGATGTAACACATGCTACAACATGGATGAGCCTCAGAAACATCAGGCAAAGTGAAAGAAACCAGATGTAAGGTCACATATTGTGAGTCCATTTACACAAAATATCCACAGACATATACCTAGACAGATAGAAAACTGGTCGTCGCCAGGAGCTAGAGGGAGAGGGGAATAATGGAGGAGAAACTGCTTAATGGGTGAAGTTTTCTTTTGGGGTGACAAAAATGATTTGAAACTAGATAGGGATGGTGGTTATATGACATTGTGAATGAACTAAATGCCACTGAATTGTACACTTTAAAAGTTAATTTGATGTTATGTGAATTTCTCCTTAGTATGATTAAAAACTCCACCCTAGAGTCCCTTCCTCATTGATGAGCATAATTTTACCATCAGTGATTTAGTCCTCTGGGTAGTGAAGCCTCCAGCACCTGGGCCCAACCTTTTCTCTTCCAGAGAACCCCTATTGAGAATTCCAGGGCAGAACGTGAGGAAACAGTAGCATGATTCAGAGACTGGGCACTGCCTGAACTCAGTCAGGCTGCCTGAGTTCAATTCTAGGTACCTCCATGTCCTCATCTGTAAAACAGGATGACAATGTTATGAGTCTCATGCGGTGAGAATGGAATGGAATCATGCAAGTGAAGTGTGTGGGTACCTGTCATGCTCATTCACTAAGCTGTGCTGTTAGTGAGGCCGCCCTCTCCTAACACCTGGAAGCCAAGAGAGCCAAATGCTGCAAACTCTGTCCACAGTAAGTATGGAATGGGAGTGCTGGGTGGAGCAGAGGATGACCACCCTTGCTTGCCCAGGCCTGTTCTCTGGCAAACAGCCTTTATGGGAGACAATCGAGATAGTCAGACCTCTCTAAAATGGAGATGATACACGCTCATCCCTTAAGTTCCTCCTCAGTCATGACAGTGGGGAAAGTGTTTGGCAAACTATAAACCGGCTGGCCAAATCAGAGTGACCGTAGGTCGAGACTTCTCCTTGGCAGCTGACTCAGGGCACGTGGCTGGACCTGTGTGACCCATCTCATGCCATGTGAGGCCTTTGACTCGGTTTTTTCAAGCCACTTTGAGGACAAGCCACTTCTTCCTCGGGCAACAGGAACTGAGGAAGGTGCGGGGCCTGGTCCCAGTGGAAACTCTAACACACACACGGACATTCTCAAGTGTTTCCAGTGACTAAGGGCCACAAGAAGCAGCTGGCTGGACTCTTCTCGAAAAAAGCTTGTCTCAGAATGGCTGGAGAGCTGCTGACCAGAGCTGCCCCCCAGTTCTGGACATCCTTGGTCACAATGTCCTACTTCTCTGGGGGTGAGCCTTCCCTTCACCCCCAGGGAAGGGACCAGGCACCTATTTTCCTCAGCAGCAGACAACACAGAAGCTTTGTTTGCGGGGAAGTTTATTGATACTTTTCCTCGCTGGTCAGGGGATGAAAGAATGGGGGTAAGAAGGAAGGAGATGGGAGATGTGGGATATTTGTGGGATGTTACAGAGGTGAAAGCCAAAAGGCTCACTTTCAATGTGCTACGACGGGTTGAAAAGCAATTGGTCTGAGGGTGACAAGCCCCCTATTTCAAAGGCTCAGAAAGTTGGACTCAAGAAACACGCACTCATTCAACCAAATCCCTTCCAACTGCCAAAGGAAAACCCAGCATTGCTGTGGCCCAGGTCTTCCACTGCCTCTCACACCAGACACCTTTCAGACCCAGCTATTTTACTTGTGGGACCACAAACATCGCAGTGGCCATAGCATCTTGAACTAAACAGACAGGTGAGGCCTGGCCTGGCTTAGCTTCATCTGTACAAGCAGAGACAAAGGCAACTGATCAGCAGAAGATCTGCAGTGCACAAATAATGGGAGAGGGCAGTGCTTGTCAGCATTCAATAATGACTAAAATGTAGTGTAAATCCGTAAGGTGAGTGACTAAAGGCTGGACTCTATGATTAAGTCAGAAAACATAACTCTGTGAGCTGACCCGATTTCTGAACAGACTGCTAAGACAGTCTGCTCATAGGGTGTTTCAGTCCCCTTGGCTCTTAACTATTATGGAAGCAGAAGGAAGAGGAAGTGGTAGTCTGCCCAGCTGGGGCCTGGGATTGTCAAGATCGTCCAGCTCTCTATGATGAGAGGGCATCTCAGCCACCTCAGACCCTGGGCCTGAGACAGAGCAGAAGGACAGGATGCTGCCCTTGCCCCTTCTGCCCAGCTCCACAGGCCTTGTCTTCTACCGCTTCTTCTTGGCCTCCTTCTTGGGCCTCTTGTTCATGGAAGGAACAGCAGCCTTGGGCTTCCTCATCACCTCCCCACTTCTGGGCTCAGATGGCTCTGCCTCCTGTGTGGGGATAAAATGAAGAATCTTGTTTAGACGACTCAAGCTTGACACCAGGAAAATTAGATCATGTCTGAAGGGACTTTGCAAACGGAATGAAGCATGCCACAGAAACACAAGGGATGGACACCATCATGGATGGGACCCAGGATGAACATGTAGGTGGGACTACCCCTGGGAGCAGGGCAGTTCTCAGTGAATAATGAGGGAGGCCCCAAGGGGGAGTCTCACATGCCGGGGTGAAATCTAGGTTCCAGCCAAGAAACCCTGTGGTCAAGTCGCTCCCCGTTTCTGTGCCTTGGTTTAACCATCTGTGAAACGGAAATAGCGATGCACACCATGGAGGGTTGATGTGAGGAGGCAAGGATGGACAGAAAGCATCCAGCAAATGCATGGTTGCACCCATTGTCTGGCTGGTCACCTGGGTGGAATCTGGTCAGAATCTGGGTAAGGGGCACCAATTGTGGCTTGCTCTCTTGGCCCTGCTGTTCTCCCATTCAACACATAGAATGCCAGGGCAGGGAGGAGTGGAGAGAGCCAGCTGGCAGGTGCGCAGCTACTGCACAGTTCTGTGGGGACTGGTAGAGGTGCCCTGTGAGGGAGGGCAGAACTCCAGACTCTCCTTAGGACTAAAGTTCTGGTTTTCATCTGTCATATACATTATGATTTCTTCCCTGTAAGATTTGGTTTAAACGAAGGTCCTGCTGATGCTTACAAAAGGTTCAAACCCTCAGATCCAGCCCCAGCCTTCACTGTGCTGAGAAAGAAAGTGGACTCTGGGGAAGGGCCCACCCAGCCACTCAGGCTCATGTCAGAAGAATCTGGAGAGGACTCAGCCCTGTTTAAGTTCCCTCCTCCCTGGGTGATAAATTATAGTGTGCCACAGCCAGGCAGGATGTTAGTGAGGGCCATCTAACTCAGAGAACGCTAACTACAGCTCTCTGGCCTTGTCCAGGCCACAGGAGAACTTCACTTGGGTGGCAGAGTTTATTTTTAAGAATTTGAGCCATTTGGGAGATTTCCCATTCAATCTGGATTCCTAGCTTTCCTGAAAACTTTAAACATTCAGTGACACTAGCCTTGAATCCCCTCATGAAGGAAATGGGGTGAGGAGCAACTGCCCCTTTAGTCAAGTGCCCACACCCCCCCATGGCCCTGATGCCCTGGACACTATGGTAAGAAAATGTTTCCTAGAACCTGTGTTCTTTTATTAAAAATGAGACAATAAAAAGCAGATGAATATTAAGAGGGAATACACTTTTGCTGGAAGAGAAAAATATTTCTTCCTGTTTAATTGGCCAATTCCTCACTTCCAGCTTGCTTTAAGTTTAAGCTCTATTTTTCCCAGCTCACCCATCAGCCCCTGGTCCAAGCCTCCACCCTACAGAAGAGGCAGGACCTCAGCTGGGGAGGGGTGGTCCCCACCCGAAAGCCCAGTCCAGAGGTTTGTCGGTTCCCTCTTATTGGCCAGCATTGTCTACTCTCCACCCTGAGACACCAGATGTAAAGGCCCAGCCCAGTCCCAGGCACCATGGGTGATCTTCCCAAGATAATGAGGGAGTCAGCGCCTCCTCTACCCAGGTCTCTGACTGCAGCTCTGGACTCTCCCAGCCTGTCCCTCGTGCTAACACTGTTTATGTAACTTGGCAAAAAAGAAAGAAAGAAAAAAAGTTAGCCCATTAGAAAAGCAAACAAGACAAAACCTCAGAGGAACTAGTGTGTCAAGTGCACAGGCTGCAGGCTGCAGAGCTCAGTGGGAAGGCTACTGTTAAAGGCAAACCCCGCAGGGCACAATGCCCTTGGAGACCTTGGGAACTGGACTGGAAACCAGTGGGTCCCTGAGCACCCTGGGCAAACTGTCCCTGATTAGATGAATGGTTTGTGCACAGGGAGCTTGTTCAGGCCTGCCAGGATCTCCAGGGATGGAGTTCCACTCTGAGCTCAAAGCAGGGTGTCTCCTCCAGTTTCCGTGGGGCCCAGTTCAAAATCCACAGAGATGGTGACCCAGCAGCCACCCCCTGTGCTGCCCTCACTCCACAGACCCTCTCTCAAGTGCCTCATCCTTTCTGGCACCTCCCAAACCTCTCCCCGGATCCAGCTGTCTGTCAGACAACTGAGACTCAAGTCTCCCAGCCACCTCCAACTCAGCTGTCCCAGACCAAGCATGGTCGTCCCTTCGCTAGCAGGCCGGGGCCCTCTGTCCCACCCATATGCAGAGCAACCAGAGTCCCAGTGACCCCACCCTCTCTCTCCCCCCCACCGTCCAGTCACCAATTTCTGTTGATTCGAACTCTTCTGCCTCTGGACTGAGCCACTCTGTTTAGCATCAAAGTCCCTGCTTCAGTTCCCCCAGTGCTGACTGACCTACCTGCTCAATGCCATTCCTGTGTACCTGCCAAAGAGATTTTTCTAAAGTGCAGATTCCCCCACCTTAAATCTTCCAGTGGCTTTCCATCACTCACAGCCTTTTGTCCCACACCTGGGATGGCATCTAAGGAGGTCACCTCTCCAGCCTCATCTGTGTTCTTCTCCACCCCCACACTGGCCATAGGGCTTCCAGCGGTCACACCTAACAAGAGGAGCACCCTCCTTTCCTTGGCCTTTCAGTAAACCCCTCCCCATGGTTATGCTCAGCTCCAAAACATACTCCAGTCACTATCCAGCCTTCTTTCTCTGCTCCCTTACCTCCAACAGAGTACATCCCCTCCTCCTCCCCTACCCTTATAGCACTATTATTTTACCATAGTTACACGTTCTCATATTGGTCTCCCCTACTAGATGTGAGCTCCTTGGGATAGCTTCAATTGTTGCTGAGTAAATGAATGAATGAATGAATGAATGAATGAATGAATGAAAGAATAAGCAAGATCTCCCATAATCACAGGAACTCCACTCTTGTTCATTTCCATGAAAATATAACTTAAGACTAAATCTCACTTTTTCCATAAGCACAGAGGATACAAGCAGATTTTAAACCCAATATATATATATATACCCTAAAGTATGGCTAGACATAGCAACCAATAATAATGACAACAGCAGCAGCCACAGTAGCTGCTAATATTTACGATATGCCAGGCCCTGTATTATGTGGTCTGAACATATCTTATTGTAACCTCATAAAGTGCCCTAATGTCCCATTTTATAGATGGAAGAAGAGACTCTCACAGAAGTTATGTGAGTTGCCTCAAGTCTTAGCTGGTGAGTGGCAGAGCCAGGATTTGAAACCAAGCTTTTAATGGTTATACAGTATGGCCTCTCCTAAGTCTCCAGGGACCTGAAGGTTAATGGAGATGGAGAATCTGAGTTAACAGTGACATGCACTTTCTCTCTGTGCAGCTGCCCTTGGAACCACAGGTAACCATGGAATGATCTTCTAGATCATTCTAAATTCTGTCAATAGGTCATTCAGAAGCCCCTTGTTTGAGACTAAAGCTCCTACAGGATCAGGACAGTGAATAAGTGCTCCTCAAGTCATGCTTTATTTTTTACAGTGGGAAGCAGCTATCTGTGGGTGTGTGTCCGCATTATGGTCACCGAGTCATCTGAATGTATTATGTCTCCTCCTCACCCAGATCTCCTCCTCTCTTCCCCATCTCAGTTTTTGACATCATCACCTACCCAGCTACCCAAGCTAGAAAGCTCCAAGTCATTTATGAGTTCTTGCCATTCCCTCGTGCCCCACAGCCAAACTGTCCCCAGGTCCTGTCCACTCTACTTTTCAAATGGGCTCTTGACTCCACCCAGTCCCCTCTGGACACACACTGCACCAGTTCAGACCCCACGGTCTCCTGCCTGCCTCTTTCACGGTATCAGTCTCCCATAATTTTTCTTCACCACCTGCCATATTGCTTTCAGAGTCTATTCTCCTAAAACAATTGTTTTAGAATAGCAGCTCTGTTTTCTGCTTTGAGAGTGTTGCTGGTTCCTCTTTGTATAGGACAAATTCCAAAAGCCTCAGCAAAGCCTCCAGGGCCATTCCACTCCAGCCTTGACCTTGTCTCTGGGCACACTCCCTCATGCAGCCCACTCTGTCTCTCTGGGCTACTGGTCAAGCCAGCATTTCCTGGGTACTCTGCTCCCTTTCATGAACAGATGCTCAGCATTCATTACCCATCTATCTGTGCCCAGTGTATGCAGGTTCTGTGTCAGGCACAAGGGGGTTTTGACAAAGAGAATGTACACTTAGTGATGCGCACCATTTAGGTGCTTCACAAACATCAGCTCACTGAGCCTTCCATCACTCTGGCAAGACAGCCACTGTGAGCCCCATTTTACAGGCAAGGAAACCAAGGTTCATTAAGACTCAGTAACTAGCTTGATAGGGCACAGTCATCTTCCCTCAACCTGCAGGGAGGCAGAGGCAGCTGTCATAAAGGATTAGGATCCTGGGGTCCTAGCCACACAGAGCTGGAGCTCCAAATTCTTGGATAGCAAGAATGACTCTGAATGAACAGCTGACTTTTAATTTTTCTCAAATGCTCATTGCTTGTCCAAGCCATGCAGATGGCAGACTCTGAACGCTACAGCCCCACTCTTAAATCTGGGAACACCTCGCCTCCTCTGAAGCACGTTTTAAGTTTCCTCAGCAATCACACTGTCAGCAATCACACTCCTCGCCTGCAAGGAGGTTCCTGAGTCTGCAGAGACGTCGTCTGTGGACAGAGGCCTCATCAATAATGAAGCAGCTCCACAACTGCTTACGAGACCAGAAAATTGCTGCTATTCATCAGATTCAAATAATCGAATCTGTGCCACAATGCATCAAATCTCTTCCAGCAAGAAAAGCACACAGAATTTTATGATTTCCACTATACAGTTGAATGTGAATTTAGTCTTATACCTCAGGACAAAATGTCATTCTACAACAGACCAAAGCCATTCTTTCCTCTTCAATGGTCCAGGGAAAAAAAAGCACTGTGCTCGGCTCAGGTAGCCCCACACACCTTATCTCACTTGATCCTCAAGAACTCAGTGGGTCAGGCATGAATGCCCTCCTTTTATAGCTCAGGATACAGGCTCAGGGAGATGAGTGTGGGTGGGCCAGCCCCCAGACCAAGTGTGCCCAGTGCTGAAGGTCCTGCTGTCCCGCTGTGTACTCTTGCCCAAGGCCCTGGGCAGGGTGGGGGCTGAGAAGATCTGGGGGAGATGGAACTAGCGCTGGCCTTGAGAGGAAGATAGGACTAACTGAAACAGGGAGCGGGGGAGGCCAGCCATGTGGGCTCAACAAGGCGAACAGAAACACAGAGTCCAGGACGCGCTTGGCAGGCAAGAACTGTGATTAGAGAGAACAGCCTTGGGAGCTCATTCCAGACACAATGCAGCACGACACAGGCCCTTCCCACAGGCTGGTCTGTGGCTCCTTGTGTGTCCAGTCGTCTTACTCACAAGCCAGCTCACATCTCAAGACCATGTTTATACCTTCACCTACCCACCACACAGCAATCTCTCAGAACAGGTTGTTAAGTAAAAAACACCCTGCCATCCAACTTAACTGCAGACTCTTCTCAAGGTTAAAAAAATATAGGGCAGAATTGCAAAGTTGTTCTGTGAACCTGTCTCCTGAGGTATTGAAAATAGGTATACACTTGCCCGAGTAAATTATTTACTAAGGCAACCTTAGTAATTGGGGCGGCCTAGCTTAAAATCGAGACCCCCATGCAGGATTTTCTAGCAGGGTCTTGAAAGTCTAGGCTACTGCCCCACTGTCCCCAGGAAGGCTGCATCCCTGTCAGGGCTCCAAACACTGAAAGTATTTTTTGCTGACAGTAAAATCTATGTGAGCATTACATTGAAAGCCATCACTCTTGCTATCAATTCTAGTGAGTTCTCCGCTGGATCACAATGGTGGGCATCAGTTGTCTCTGTCTGCCCACCACCCCCTTTCCATTAGGGCCCTGCCCCTTCCCTAGCCATGTTAGTTTCAGTCCTGTGGCCACAAGAGTGGCCAGTTATATGTGGTCTGGCAGAAACGGTACCCATGTCCCTTTCTCACCTATGGGACAGGGTTTGAGCATGTGACCAAGCAGAGGCCTTCCATGAATCTCGAAAGCAGGCAAAGGCAGAGAAATGGCTTCTCTTGCTTATAAATCATGAGTAGTAAGGATGTAGACTAGAGCTGCTACAGCCATCTTCCTGACACATGGCAGAGGCCTAAGGATGAAGTCAACCCTTGCGGGAAAATCTCTAGGAGACAGAGAGACAAACAGAACCCCGAAGACCATCTGAGCTTCCTGAACCCAACTGTGCCTTGAAACTCCCAATTCTAAGAGCCAATAGTTTCCTTCTGGGGAAACTGCTAGAGTTAAGTTCCTGAATTTTCAACAGAAAGAGTCCCCATTAATATGAGAAGAGACTGTAGCAATACACAAAGACTTCCCTGCCTACGGGATGGCAGCAGGCTGGGGAGATGTGACATACACATATGAAGAGATTAGAACAGGCAGCATTTAAACTACTAGGAGAGTTTATGATTAATTGCCAGATGAGCTATTACTATCAGCTGTATAAGTTGCTGAACTAAATAAAAGTCAACACCCACTCGCTCAGGGTTGAGTGACTCAACATTCTGTGAAGAAACTGGTCCAACACAGGCTTGGGAGTCAGCTCAGGCAGGCTTTTAATAAGGCAGGGGAGATGGGCTCCTCACCTTCACTGCCGTATTACTTACCCCTTAAACTCCTGGATTGGAATCTCCCTCGTTAGCCTACTGCGCTCCACTCTGAGACAAGCTATAGACTACCTTCCCTGAAACTGTGCCTGAGCATGAAAATAACACATTTTTGTAAATGATTTCGGGGAGCTTATAGACTTCTGAAGCCAGGGACCCCCTAGGGACTCAGGAACTCCCTATTAAGAACTTAGTTCTACTGAAACCAAATTCTGAAAGACAGCAGCCTGAACACAGAATTGTCATCATTCTGAGCAAGTTTTCCTCAACCACTCGACTATTCTCATTGCCCAGCCTCTGTGGGGACTGGGTTTCCCATGTGCTCTCCTTGAACCACTCAGTGGTTTCCAGGGAGACTGTGGGCTCCTGGTCCTCTGCCCATTGCTCTGCCCCATCTCCTGAAAGACAGAGAGGAATGGAGACCCCAGCTTTGTCTGCACAGCACTCCTCCTTTGGGAAATGACCTTCCCCTCTGCCCCTAGAGGTCACTCCACAGGACTCTTGCCTCCCCCCAACACTGGCCATAGCTGTCCCAAACTGGGTCAACTACAGTTCCTTCCCTGGGGATTTTAGAACTGGGAACTGGGACCAAACAGGAAGGCAGCCTCCAGATGCTGCAGCTGAAAGACATAAACTTTGGGAGCTGTTAGTGGCCATGTTTCATCTTACCACCAAGGACAGAAGGCAGAGGAAGCAGGGCCCCAGTAAGAGACATGAAAGACAGGAGACAGACAGAGAGGAGAGGCAGAGTGGATGCAGATGGTGAGTGATGGGTTCCCTGGTTCCCACCCCTTCCAGAGGCCCCGCCGCATCCCTGCCCTGGGATAGCACCCCCATATTTTCAGTATATTTAAACTGCACAGAAGATGCTTCAAGTAGTTCAAGGAATGCCTTAAGTTCAGACCTCTCTTGCATTTTAATTTCCCTTGAAAAGCTTAGCAATTCATTTTCTTAGGGTTTCAAGAAGTAATGCTATATTAATAAAATAATTCCCAGGTCTCTATTCCCAACCTCTCACTGGCTCTCCCTTTACCACTTAGTTGTCTTGCTATTATTTCACACTTAACACATGGTCTGTGCTTCAAGGAAATGGTCCAAGGATTTAGACTATTGGCTGTATAACAGAATCACCTGGGCACTTTAAGAAAATACTAATCAAAGGCTTCAGAGAACAACTGAATCAGAATCTCTGTAGGTGCAGCTCAGGTCTTTGAAAATTCCCCAGATGGTGCAACCATATGGAGAATCATGGACCAGCCCAGGGCATGCCCCAGGGCCTTGCTCATGGCAGACATCACTGGTCAATTTCATTACTCTAGAGCCTAGAAGCAGCCCCAAAATTCATTTCGCCATGGCCACCAAACAATCAATCAGACTTAGCATGAAAGATGAAACATATCTGCATCCTAGACTAGACAAAATGGTATAAGGACCTACCTTATATTTTAGAATCTGGCCTACAAGAAAATGCTTGGATTGAGTAGGGTCCAGGCTTCTTCAATTAGCCTCAAACAAATGTTTGTTTCCTAGGGTCTCAGTTTAGTGGTGTCAATGAGAAAACATTCTCATTTGGCTTAGAATTCTAGGGACTTTGGTTTTGATTTTACCAACTGGTTCTCCTACTCTGAAAAGAAAGGGGGTGGGGTGGGAAGCATTTGTATATGTTCCTTTTTTCTTCCCTGATTACCCCCAAAAGAGCTTTCAAATAATCTGCTAAGTATTGAAAGTACTGAAGTCATACACTAGTTGCAAAAAAATCGGCTTACTGGAACAACAGGAAAGACATTCTTTTGCTTTTCAAAGGCTTTCCCATCATCTAGAGCCAAAAATATTATCTTCTGACCCAAAAAGCCATTAATAAACCTTGTTTCTATAGGCCACACAAGAGGGATAATTTTGCCCAAAAACAAGGCAAAAAGAGCAAGATTGTTCTCTGGTCTTCCCACTGCCATTTCCACCTTCTTCCACCTCTTGCCACCCTCCACTTCCAGGTACCTCCCTCCTGCTCTTGTGCTGACTGGAGTCTCACAAACTCTCCACATTCCCACAGGCTCCTTTCCTTCCAAAGAGCTCCCTAGCCCCAAGTTAAAACACCCTTCTTTTCCCCTCCCCATCCAAATTCCAAACCCAGAGAGTTACTAGGCACAGCCTCTGAGCACAGTCTTGGCACTCATCCTCTCTCTGCAAGATTATTTACACATAGAATAGTATTTCCTCTCCATTTCTTTAGAGTTTGGGGAGTGAGAGAAGAATGCCTTATGGGGGCACACAGAGGAAAGCTGGCGGTAGCATCTCTGTATAACTGGGGTTCATTTGCTGGTGTGATACACCAATAAAAAGTTAAATTATGGTACTGTATTTTTTGCTATTGAGCCATTGAAAAACTAAAGGAAAAAAAAAACCCTAAAACCTAAAACAGTAAGCCTCAGTTATAAAGACAATTCACTTGTGTGAGTGGTACTCCTCTAAACTTTAAGATAAATTAAAAAGAGATCTTATGTACTATATTTATATTTTAAAAGATTAGGTCATTGTCCCAAATTAACCTCTAAATAACAGAGGAAGTGCGGGAGGTGGGGTGGGCAAAGGCATACTGTGGACCCTTTGTCAACTCCCTGCCTTAAAGGATCTCAACCCACCATGCCATTAAAAACCTCAAAGAAACAGTAAAGAGCACAGCTCTTTTTGAAAGTTTGCTAAACTGGCCCCGCCTCTGTGGTTAGCCTGGAAAGGTTAGGAACACAAGAGGTGAGCAGCAGCTCTCCGAAAGGCCACACACCTCTGACTGTATCTCTGCCTATAAAACAAGAACACTCATCACCTTCCTCCCTCGGGACTGTTAGCAGGCTTCATCAGTGGCCAAGGACAAAAAATGTTTGTTATTTATAATGCCCAATAGCATGTCCTGTCTGTGAGGACAGCGCACCAGAGCACAGAGATTTCATTTTTAGAGTATGATACAATTGTGGGTGGAAAAACTCCAATCATGACCTCCTTCTCAAAATACCTGAATAAGAAATGAAGATGAACGGAACACCCAGAGCCACAAACCTATGTTCACCAAGGTTTTCCCCGCCCTAGGTGGCTGCTCTTCCTCTCTGCATATTCCCAAGGTGCTGGAGCTCCTCAAGGATCTGATCTAGACCCTCTTCTCATCTCAATTCATCTCATTCCATATTCTCTCCTTTGGAGACCTCATCCTCTCCCACTGCTTCAACTACATCTCATCAACTCCCAAATGTTGATCAACACTCAGCCCAAACCTTTCTTCTAATACAGACCTGCAGATCCAACAGCTTACTCGACAGAACCATCCAGACATCTTAAGGCACCTGTTTAAAGCTGAGCTCATCATGATCCTTCTGCATCCCTATGCCAAGCCTGCTTTTTCAGGACGGCTCCCACTGCATTAGCAAATCCCCATCATCCTCCCGGTTACACCAGGAGGACCTCTGAGACACAGTCATCTCCAAGATACAAGGATCTCCAAAATACATTGTATATTGTTAAGTAAAAAAAAGAAAGAGGTGAAACTATTTTATAGCATGCTATCTTTTGTATATCAAAGGGAGAATCTGTGTATGTTTCAAAAAGAAACAAAGAAAAGATAAATCAAAATTTAAAAATGTTTACCTATATGGAAGGACGAAGAAAAGCAGGCAGAGGATACTGAGATTAAAGGAAACTTCTGTGACTGTATCTTGTTATACAGTTTTGACTTTGAAAAATGTTGTATATGAATGTTTTATATAGTTTTCTAATTATATCAAAAAGAAAAATATCCCTAAAAATTAAAAACAAATTAAAGCAAATTAACCTAATAGTGTATCATGATAGTAGTATCCCTATATGAAGAAAATAATTACTAAACACAATACTCTGACCAGACACCCCTACTGGGACATATTTGTGGGCCAAAATGAACCACAAAGAAATCTTACATTCATTCTCTTGCTCTTAGCAGCGAAAAAGCATATAGTTATTTTAAAACTATGGTAATTATATTTTAGGTGTGCAGAACAGAGTTAACATTTTAAAAAACTGCTATCCTTAGAAAAGCCATCTCACAAGATTGGCCCGTGGCTGGCATCTGGGAAACTGGATTCTGGGTATTTCCCACATTCCTATAACTGATAAGAGTGGCTCATTGTGCCTGAACTACTTGTGTGAACAATAAGGTTTATGCTGAACACCTGCTTTCCTTCTGGAAGTCTTAAAATTTGGTCCATGCTTGGCAGAGGGTGCTTAAATGACCTGTTCCCAATAAAACTCTAGGCTTCCCATGTAGACAATATTTCATATAATTGTGAAATTATATGATGGGGCTCCCACTGAGACCACTTAAGCATTAAAAAAAAAAAACTAAAATTAAAACACATCAAATATATAAAAATATATGTTCAAAATGATATGAAATATAAAGCTTCATTGATTCAGACTAGAGGTTACTAGAGCCCAAACTCTCTACTCTGAAAACAAGTAAAGGGAAAGAACCATGCATTTATCCTGCCTTTATAATGAGCATTTCAGAGTAACCATATAGGCAATGAGGAAAGGTCTTCTTCATTGAAGAATTCCAGCTAATAAATGTAGATGGAAATAATGGATCTAAACAATGATCATCAATGTGGATGTTAAAACCGTTTAGGTGAAAGACTGATGGGGATTTTATAACAGATGGATCAGCTAACACCACCTAAACCCACTGATCAATCCTATAATCTCTAAATGTGTGCAACCAGATACCATGTGCCTGTTGATGACATAAACAGGATGTACATAGCACTGGCTATGAGGTATTCTTACCAAATAACCTGATCTGAATTGAATCAAGCCTCTAGATTGAATTTTCTGCTGACAGAAAATACGGGGAACAGGGAAATATGGTAAATGACACAACAGAAAAGCTATCAGCCAAATTCTGGATGTGGATATCGTAAATGACAATGACCTGCTTTCTCCAACAACAAATCAATGTCACCAGAAAAATGGGAGTGATGATGGCAGACGAGTGTATAGCAATAAAATAAGAGTCGAAACAACAACAAAGCCAATCTGATCATGTCACTCTCTTACTTAAAACCCTCTGGGCCCTGCCCACTCCCCTGGCTGCACCTCTCATCATGTCCTCTCTATGCTTTGGCCACAGTCACCTTCATTCAGTTCCTTGAACTAGCCCATTCCTTTATCCCTTGGGTTCTTGCACATGCAGTTCCCTCTCCCTGGGGTAAGAGGAAATAGGCCAGCCCCTGCCCCAGGATAAAATCAGGTCTTTCCCCTTGTCACACAACTCACAGTACCCTCTAATTCTCAGAAAACATGTATATTTGTGTAATATCTAAAATTCCTTCTAAAACTAGAAGCTCCTTGAGGGCAGATGCCACATCTTTCAGCAGAGTCTGACATGTAGTACACACTAAATATAATCTGATAATGCAAGTGTAAAAAATAAAGTATTAATCGTGTGGCTCAATGCCACCAGGTGGGAACTTAAGGACACACTACATCAGTAAAGTCCAGCATAGGCCCTACTGGTCTTCACTGCTGTGATATCTATTTTTAGAGTACCCAGAACCCAGCCCAAGCTGCTGAGGCTCACAGGGAAGGACTCACCGCCTCGTGGGACTTGGAAACAGGCACAATGATGGCTAGCACACAGATGAGCTGGAAGATGGCCCCCAGGAAGAGTCCATATCGTAGCAGGTTCTCTAGGAAGGTGGGCTCAGGCACCTCAGGAGGTGAGAAGTCGAGGTCAGAGGCCATGATCTCAGCTGCCTGTTGTCTGAGGTCTCCTCTGACTCACCGCTCTTCAGCATCAACTTCTAAATGCAAAAGTTAAGTGTCATGTTTCTATAACTGATTTTTAAATGGTCCTACGTACACACACACATACACACACACACACACACACACACACACACACACACAAGGCAATTTAGTAAAATGTTAACAATTCTTAAATCTAAGTGAAGGATATATGGATAGTCACTGGACCATTCTTTCAACTTCTTGTATGTTTGAAATATTTCCAAATATAAAGTTCAGGAAAATAAATAAGTAAATACAAACACTTCAATAAAAATCTCAAATCAACACACATTTACTGAAGGCCTGGCATGCTTCAGGTTTTGCTTATTTCTTCATTTGGTCATCCAGCCATTCATTCAACAAATACTTATCAAACAGCGAGCAATGAAGAGTGAGCGAAACAGACATATCCCTATTCTCTTGGTGCCTACATCTCAGGATAGAGGTAGACAAAGAACACATCCAGATGCGATATGCCAGTTAGTTATAATTGTTTTGGAAAAAACTTAGAGGAATCATTTTATTTTGTATAGGGTGACAAGAAGTGCTCTCTGAAGAAGAGATGGGAATAAAGTGGCAGAGATGTGAAATGTGAGACTGAGCCACCGGAAGCATATCCCAGGCAGAGAAAAAAGCAAGTAGAAGCCCTGGGGCAGGAATATAAATCCAAAATGGCCAGAGAGGTGAGGCTCACAAGGGACAGTGGAAGGAGGTAAGGTCAGAGAGGAATGGGGGCTGATCTTGTATGAAGCTGATGGTTCTGATTTGACTGAGTAAAATATAAAGCCACAGAAAGGTTCTGAGCAGAGAAGTGATATTATCTGACTAACATTAAAAGGGTGGAAGAGGAGTAGTGGACACAGGGAGACCAGTGAGGAGACTACTACCAGTAATTCAAATAAGAGATTCCGGAGACATGGATGACAGGGGCAGTGGTGGCCAGAGGTGGAAGTCCAGGCTCAGCCCACCTCTGCTTTCACCAGGGCCCTAATACCCTGAGTGAGCTGAAATTACTGCTTGTAATTCTCCAAGAGCACTGAGTTCTTTCACAATCCTGAGCCTCTACCCAAGCTGCACACTCTGCCAAGAATGCCCTTTCCAACTCTTCAGTGCTTGGCAAATTCCCCAGTCTACCTCAAAGGCTGAGCTCAACTGTCGCTTCCCCAGCATGCTTTTCATATTGCCCTCTCCTACCCTGGTATGACTGAACTGCTTCTCCTCTACCATAGCACCCACAAATAGCTTCTTTCTGCCCACTTCAACAAAAAAGGGGGCAAACTTATTGTGCAAACAGGCCCACCTGACTCCAAAGATATTTATATTTTTAGAGATCTGTGCCACTACGCAATTTTCTGCTACATCTGAGCTGTCCAATATGGTGGCCATGAGCCACATGTAGCTACTGAGAGTTGAAATATAGCAAGTCCAAACTGAGAATGGCTGTTAAGTTAAATACACACTCAATTTAGAAGATAGTATGGACATAAGAATGTGAAATATCTCAAAAACATTTTACATTGATTACATGTTGAAATGACATATTGGGTTAATTAAATTACCTTATTAATTTCACCTGATCTTGAAAAGAGAACAAAGTTAGAAGGTTCACTTTCTTATTTCAAAACTTACTACAAAGCTACAATAATCGGTGTGGTACTGGCATAAAGATCTAGACCAATGGAATAGCATAATGAGCCCAGAAATAAATCCCCACATATACAGTCAACTGATTTCCAAACAAAGGTTATAAGACCATTCAAGGCGAAAGGACAGTCTTTTCAACACATAGTGCTGGGAAAACTGGATATCCACACGCAAAAGAATGAAGCTGGACCCTTATCTTACACCATGTACAAAAATTAACTCAAAATGGATCAAAGATCTAAATTTAAGAGCTAAAATTATAAAACTTATGGAAGAAAACATAGGAGAAACTTCATGACACTGGATTTTGTAATGATTTCTTGGATGTGACACCGAAAGCACAGAAAAAAGTAAGATGGACTTTGTCAGAATTAAAAACTTTTGTGCATCAAAGGACACTTTCAAGAGAGTAAAAAGACAAACTGGAAGTCTGACGGTGTTTCAAAAAGTTAAACACAGAATTATGTTTAATATGATCCAGCAATTCTATTCAAACTATGCACCCAAAAGAACAGGAAACCGGTGGGGAGGAAATCAAACAGATACTTGTACACCAACGTTTACAGCTGCTTAATTTGCAATATCCAAACAATGTAAATAAACAGGAGTCTACCAAGAGATAAATGGATAAACTAAATGTGGTAAGTACAGTCAAAGGAATAGTATTCAGCTATTAAAAAGAATGAAATTATGACACATGCTGCAACATTGATGAATCTTAAAACATGTGAAATAAGTGAAATAAGCCAGATACAAAAGGGCAAATATGATTCCAATTACATGAGGTAATAGAATAGGCAAATTCATAGAAATGAAAAGTACAAGATAGGCTTCCAGGGCCTTGAGGAGGGTGGAATAAGGAGTTATTGTTCAAGGGATACAGAGTTTCAGCTTAGCATGATGAAAAAGTTCTGGAAATAGATGGTGGTAATGGTTATAACACTGAATGCCACTGAACTGCACACTAAAAAATGGTTAAAATGGTAAATGTTATGTTATGTATATTTTACCCACTTCTTTTTGCTTTTTAAACTGTGCTACTAGAAAAGTTTTAAATTACACCCGTGGTCTGCATTAAACTCCCATGGTATAGCCCTGGGCTAAAGCAACTATCCTAAGACCTTCCTCCACTTCAGTTCTGCTGCTTCACTGCTTTGCAACATTTTTCTAACATGAAGGAGTGACTGAAGGGTAACAAAAATGACCTTCTAAGTAATAGATTGGGACTTATGCAATTTAGTATTGTTTCTTTTAATCTGGTCCCTTAGGAAGGTCGCATGCCTGTGCCAATAAGGTGGCCACTTTTTCACACTATTTCTGTCTTCTCTGGGTATGGCCTTCAAAGCCTGAGGCCCTTTCTTCCCTCATCCCCCAATCCCCGCCCAAAAAATCCTCAGAGCTGGCAGATCTTCATCCTCTGGTGTCTGGAAAGAACCCAACATTATCTGGATCCAAGTGTGGTGAATCAGGTGGGGCTACAAAGCTCAGGAATACCATTTTTGGTCAAATACAAGGTATAACGCTCAGACACCAGGCAGACTGTTTGGGGTGGCTCATAAACTGGCCCCGAAGTGAATTCCAAGGTCGCTGTGGGAACAGCTTCACTAGAAGAAATATAAAGTCCTGTCAGGGCTCTATATCCTATGTCATGTGAATATCAAGGTGTGAGAAAGCTTCCTCATTTCTTCATAGCTGCCCCTAATAAATACACATTTTTTAAAAAAAACACCCTTGGCCCCAAGCTTTCTGCTTAAGACTGTAACAAGCCCACTGGGCTTGTCCATACTTAGATATATTAGTGTTATAAACAGCAACACAATTATGAATATTTGTAATACAATAAAAACATGGGGTCAGAGTTCAGAAATCCTGGGCACAAAACCTTCACTCCATCAGCAATTAGCTACACTTTGGGCCAATCTCTTGACCTCCTAGAGACTGGATGTTCTCAGAGCCAAACAATAATAATTTCTATTCAAAGCTATAATGCATTTAGGCTTTTTTTAAATGGCAATTAGGCAATATATAACAAGAGCCATAAAAGTGATAATATCCTTTGACTGAATAACTCACTTCCTAGAATTTACAGTAAGGAAACAATTCAAAACAAGAAAAAGGCTTCAGGTATAAAAAAGTTCATGGCAGTGCTATTCATAATCCTGAAAAACAGGAAGCAACTAAAGTGTCCAACAACAAAGAAGCAGTTAACTCAATTATGATACATCATGGCATATTCCTTCTTCACTAAAATGGCAAATATAAATACTGTGTATCAATCAGGTCAGCGGAAAGGCTTTCCAAAATAACATCAATTTAAAAAAAAAAAGTTATATAACCACTATGACTACACCATGTATAAATTATAATTTCATTGGCTAAAAATCAAAAGAGGCCATAGGAAAATGTAAACAGTTACTATTAAAGTGAAGGGGTCATAGGTTTTATTTTTTGGAGTGTTATTGAAACTGGGTACAATTTAAAAGAAAAATCTAAGCCCTATCTACTTTCTTCACAAGACTTCTATAGAGTTTAATGAAGTGATGTTCAATAGAACTTTCTGCGATGGAAATATTCTATATTTATGCTCTCCAATATGGTAGCCACCAACAACATGTGTCTTTTGAGCGCTTCGATTCAGCTAGAGAATTGAATTTTAATTTTGTTTATCTTTAATTAATTTAAATATAAAGAGTCATATGTGGCTAGAGGACTCCCATATTGGACAGCACAGGTATAACAGAAAGGTAGTTTGTAAAATGTTCTGGAAAACATAAAATGCTCCAGCCACGTTATGTATGCTTTAGAACTCCTAATTTTCCCTGCACCCCTGTGCTTTACTTCCCAGCCTGCCTGCCAATATTTCTGGGTTTTCCTTTCCTGACTATAGAAGCCACAGCTTCAGCTCTCAACTAGGTGGTGCTTATCCCTCAGGCTCCCTGTGACAGGCTTTGCTCCCCCGTCACTGTTACAGTAGTAGCAGTGAACAAACAAATCATTTGCCAGAGTACACACACTTTACAGGTCAGCATCTCATTCACTTCACAACCACTCTGGGAGGCAGGTATTACTAACAAGAATGAAGAAACCTGGGCTTGGAGAGGTTACATGGCTTACCCAGGGATTATTTGGCTGAGAAGTGGCAAAGTCAGGATTCAAACTGGCTGGTTCCTCCAGAGCCTGAGCTCTTACCCACTAGGTCAATGGTTTTCAAACTGCACGTTGTGGTCCATTAGTGAGCTGTGGAAGCTGTTTCCTAGGCTTTAACCGATGCTTTTTCTTTTTATTAACCAGCACTTTAATTAAATAAATGACAATAGAAAATATCACATTAGCACAGGTGAGTACTGTGTCCTGAAGCTTTCCTTTAGTTATATCCATCTACATCCAAGTATGGATGTTCTGGGTCAAAATTCAAAAATGTATTTCTTATTGTTTGAGAAATACTTCACTGAGTCTAATGTTTTTTACTTGCTCCACTATATGCTCCTGGACGACAGAGGCTCTGGGTTCATCTTGAGTTTGCTCCAGGTCCTGACAAATATCTAGTAAATGATGAAGCCTATGCGTATTTTCCACCTTTAAAGCAAGAGCAGATGCCTCATCCAACTGCCTCATTTAACAGTGAGGAGCTGAGATGCATGGGGCTTGCTTAGGCTCTCCCAGTGAGTCAGGGCAGAGCTGAATACCCTGCAATGTCTCTAGTCCTGTGGTGCTCAGACTTGCTTAAAAGATTTTTACACATTGGGGACATCTTAAACCCCTACAAGAATTAAATTAAAAGTATACACTCATTTATTACCAAACTTGACAAATAATTTCATAAGGTTACTAGACCCCTTAAGGCTCATCCCTGAATGCCAAATAACAGTGGTCTGAGACATTCATTCACTGGACACGTTACTTATTGAGCACCTACTTTGTGCTGGGCATTATTCAGTTCCTGCCATGAAGTTTTCATCCAATTAGTGGCACTTAAATACATATATACATATAATACTGTCAGGCATGAGTATTATGACAAAATATAAAGAGTTAAAAGGGAGCTATTTTATACAGGGTGGTCAAGGAAGGGACTCCCTGAGAAGGTGACACTTCAGCAGAGGCAAGAAGAAAGTGAAGAATAAGTCATTAAAATACTTGGTAGAGTACCCAGGATGAAGGAACAGCAAGGGGTAACAAGAACAGTAGAGTAGGCCATATTAGGACTTCGGCTTTTCCTCTAAACAAAAGGGACGGTTCTTAGCAAAAAAAGAGAGACATGGTCTGACTCATTTTTATTAATTAATTTATTAGGTGGTATTCCTAGGTGGTTTCCCATCCAAGTACTAACCAGGCCTGATCCTGCTTAGCTTCTGAGATCAGACAAGATCTGGCATGTTCAGGGTGGCATGGCTCTAGACTGGTCTGACTCATTTCTAAATGGACTCTGGTTGTTGTGTTGAGAACAGGCTGCAGGGGACAGGGAGGTCAGTTAGTTGGTTACTACAATAAAAAAGTCACACTTGCACCAGAGTGGTAGCAGTGGAGATGGTAAATTCTCAGGTTATAGATACATTTTGAAGAGAGAGCCAATATGATCGCCGAAGTGAAATCTGAAAGACAGAAGTTGAAAATAATCTCTGAGTGAAACTACACTGCACGATACTGTAATGGTGAATTCAAGACATTAAGCATTTGTCAAGCACATATAACTTTATAGCACAATGTACACAAATGTTTTTTAAAAATCATTTAGAAGGTCAGGGTATCCCAGGATGGGATTCAGAATCTAAATGCATTACAAATGTATTAAACAATTTCATTGAAGGGTAGGGAGAATTAGGTGCTAAGAATCAGTAACTTTAGAAATGAGTCTGTAAGACTAAAGGAAAAAGGAAATATACATGTGCACTGTCCTCTAGTTGATAAAGTTGTTCCCATAAGGGAAACAGGTTAACAATTCTGAAACCACTATATATGTATATGGAATTGAACAATTAAGTAAATGAATGGGCAACGCTGGGAGCTAGGTTTGTTACCAATGGGAGGTTACTGATAACCCTAAAAAAGAGGCTCAAATAATCCACATGGAATGGATGAGAGTTGCAGACATCAGAACGAACTCATGTTTGGCTTAATACAGATACAGAGGGCTAGATATAGCAATATTTATAGATACGTGCATACAGATAGGATACATGCATACAGATATCTACACACACATATCTCTTGCTCTGTCCACCGAGAGGGCTAAAAACATGGACATCTTGGTAGCAATGAGCAGACCTAGCACCCAGATCCTGGTGTCTAATATCATTTTCCAATAAAAGGAACCAGAACTCCTTGGGGAAATGGTTAATTCTAGGACTGAACAACACATTGATCTGGATATGTGAAAGGGATACAGGAGCCAATTGAAAGGGAGTAAATTTACAGTAAAAAAACTCGACTACCCCAAAAATTAGTAATCCAGGAAAACACCAACAATGATAACTTATATTGGTAGTACGTGCCCTTGCTGTGATGTGGTGAGAATGGCACTCTACCTCTGTAGTCTTCCTCCCCAGAACTAATAATGCCAATCTAATCATAATAAGAACCACCAAATCCCAGTTGAGGGTCATTTTGCAAAATATCTAACCAGTAATACTCAAAACTATGAAGTTTATCTAAAACAAGGAAAGTCTGAGAAACTATCAGAGTCAAGGGGACCCTAAAGTGACATGATCACTAAATGTACTGTGGTATCCTGGATGTGATCTTGGAACAGAAAAAAGGGCATTAGGGAAAAACTGAAAAAATCTTAATAAAGCACAGACTTTGGTTTAACTGAACAATATTGATTCATTAATTGTGATCAATGTACTATATTAATATAAGATGTTAACAGGGGAAATTGGGTGTGGGGCATATAAGAACTCACTGTATCTTTGCAATCATTTAGTAAACCTAAAATTACTCTAAAATTAAAATTTTATGCATTAAAAAGTCAACGTTTGAAAATAAGTAAATAACCCTGCTACATAAATGTTACAAAAATCAGACCGGCAGAAACCAAGTAGCACTCAGAGGTTGAGAACTCAGGTTTATTATGCCAGCAGTCCCAGGGAAGCAGGTGCTCTGAAGATTTGGGCTTTGAGCTCAGTTGCAACTTTGTTTATATATTGCTTACTTAGCATAGGCTGATTGGTTACTTTGTCCGAAATTGTTGATTAGCAGTCAGTTACATTTGTTGCTTAGAGAGAACAAACAAAAGGGAAGATGAGTCTTTATCTAATTTAGAGTACAACCTATGCCGCAAGCAAATCTATAGAAGCAGAACAGAGCTGATTAGCTCTTTAAGTGAAAATTCCTCTTCAACCCGAGACTTGTACAGATCTCTAGACTTAATAAATAGAAGCAAAGTCTTCTCTAATACTGAAAACTCTACATCCCATAACTCCAGTATGTTGGTAGGGGATTCTTAGTGTCCAATGAAGCGATTTAAAAATTCTGTTGTCAATTCAACTGAAACAGACTAGGGAATTGAATCAGTGTCAGCAGTTACTCACTGTCTCATAGCAATGGGCTGTGTATACCCAGATCCATCCCATTACAACAAATCCCCCCAAACTGCACAAAAATTGGGTTAAAGTTTTGTCCTCTGGAAAACTAAACCATTTCTCAGAGCAGAGTCGCATATGGCAGCCAGTGTGCTCACACTGGTGTTCAGATGTCCTTCAAAAAGTAACTATTAAATCAGATTTTATTGCCACCACTTAAAAATGTGAGGTTTCATATACTCATTTCCCACTTTTCTGAAAAGAATTCACCCAACAAATACGCACTGTGCACTTACTAGGTGCTTTGCGTTCATTTCATTTAATCCTCAGGTCAAGTCTATGTGCCCATTTTAGAGGAAACAGAGCCAGAGAGGCAACCACAGATTGCCCACAGAGATATACAGCGCTACAGCACACTCAGGCGCCGAATCCCGGCTGGACTGACTACGGAGCTCTGACTCCTTTTAACGATCCACCGCAAGAGGAAAGGTCAGGACATGGCCGTGATAAGCGCTGAATTCCGATCCAGGTTCTGAAATAAAGCGCAGGGCGGCACCAGGCGAGGCCCTCTGCAAGTTATTCCTAACGAGCCCCTGGGAAGTTATTCAGGCCGCGCGCAGAGAGAGGTTGGGGCCAGCGGAACTGCACCGCCGGGGACAGCCGGGCCGCGGAGCCCCAACCCAAGCCCCTCTCCGTTTCCACAGCCTCTGCAACTCAACCCCGCCCCGAAACGCCGGCCCGGAGCCAGCGCCGCCGTACTCACCTCCCGCGCGCCGCGCGCCGCTCCCCCGGAAGTGCTTCTCCGGGACCCCGGATCCAGGAAGTGACGTGCCCAAGCAACAGGCAGGCTCAGCTCCTCCCGCGTTGCTAGGGTTTTGGTTTGTTTGCTGTTTGTCCATACTTTGTGAGTTTGAGCCAAAGGGAGAGGCCTGGGGAAGCGATATCCAGACCACCTCGCTTCTCCAATGGAGAAGCCCATTTCGTCAAACGTTTATAGACGTTTGTGGAAGAAGCCTTAACGTTATGCCAGGCCCTGAGCTAGACACCTGCAATTCACAGGGTAGACAAACAAGCACTTTCTTGTAATTCAGACAGAAGCAAAAAAGAAACCGAGCACCTACTCTGTGCCTTGTGCTGGTTACTGGGCCGACAGTGGTGAACCAGACAGATGCAATCTCTGCCCTCATGGAACTGACAGACTGGTAGAGACAGACTAAAACAATTGAACGAACATGTAATCATATAATGTGATAAGTATTTGGCAAAAAACAGTGTTCAGTGAGAATGGGTGAACAAGTAGATAGGAGATCTAGTTTGGGTGGAGTGTGATAACCAGCCTCCACCTTGAACCTAGAGGATTCATGACCCCTGCTCTTTATGCCCTTGTGTAGTACCCCTTCCACAATGAATAGGGCTAACCAGTATAACCAATAGGATATTGTGGGAAAGTGGAGCAGAGTTCCAAGATTAAGACATAAAAGACTTGCACTTTCTTTTTGCTCGCTCTCGGCCAATTATGAGGAAATTCATTCCACAAATATTTATAGAATTTCTACTCTGAATAATGTGATATGGAACTGAGAAGACAATGGTGAGTAAGTAGGTCCCTTCCCTTACTGTGCTTACAGATTAGGGACTAATGTGTGACAGCTTCACTTATCAACCACACAGAGAAATGTATACTAACGAACCATGAGATGGGAAGAAAGAAGGAGAAAACATGAGAGAATAAATAACATGGGAGATTACAATCAAGACAGGGTAATCGGGGAAGGCCTCTCTCTGGAAATAACATTTAAGCTAAGAAATGAAGAATTAGTAGGAATTTGCCAGGCAAAGAAAAGAAAGAGTATGGTGGGAGGAGGAAAGACTGTGGGAAAGGCTTGGAGGATAAGAAGCAGAGAGAAGCTGACTGTAGATATTTAGGACAAGACTTGGTATTTGCCCTGAAGGAGCTCACAGTGGGGTGTGGATGAGGAGGGTCATAGGAGATACAGATGTTTTATGTATTGAATTGTGTCCCCAAAAAGGATACATTGGAGTCCCAACCCCCAGTACTTTAGAATGTGATCACATATGAAAATAGGATACTTACAGAAGTAATTAAGTTAAAACAAGGTCATAAGGACAGGCCCTAATTCAATATGGCTGGTGTTTTTAACAAAGAAGGAAATTTAGACACAGATACAAGGCAGAGATCAGGGTGATGATTCTACAAACCAAAGAACACCAAAGATTGTCAGTAAACTACCAGAAGCTTGAGGAGAGCCATGGAACAGATTCTTCCTCATAGCCTCAGAAGGTGTTGACAGACACCTTGATTTCAGACTCCTAGCCTTCAAAACTGTGAGAAAATAAATATCTACTCTGTGAGCCATCTAGTTTGTAGTACTTTGTTACTGCAGCCCTAGCAAAGTAATACAGATGTGCAGGTGCTTTGAAATCTGTTGCTCTCTGTATCCTCAGTATGGCTGCTGCAGGCACAGCTACTTTCTCATTCTCTGGAAGCTTCTAAAGAGCTCCAGCTGAGTCTTGCTCATCTCTGTGCCCTGCTTGGCTCCATTAGCACCACTGCACAGTAGAGAGCTCTGTGGCAGGCTTGTTACTATCCATCATATCTATGCAAAGCACACTGCTTACACTATGAAAGATAAAAAATTGAAAAGGTGTGGTCTCTGTTCTGAAAAAAATCCTAAACTGGAATAACATGTGACAGAGTGAACTGATTTGTAATTATTAATTATAGCTGCCATCTATTGAATATTCACTAGGAGCCAAGCACTTTATATATGTCAATTGTCTCCCCACAAGCCATCCTATATGGTAGGTATTATTATTTCCATTTACAGGTAAAGAAACCTAGGGCTGGAGAAGTTAAGCAACTTTCCCCAAAGGCCTCACAGAGACTGTGTGTGTAATTACTGCACTACCCAGCCAACCCGCACTAGCCAGACGAGCGTTCCAGGCATGAGCGCTCTCTAGGAATAGGGAAAGATCAACAAGGATTGAGGAATCTAGGAAGGCTTCATGAGGAATATGACTCAATGTGGGTTCCTGATGATGGGTTGGATTTGAATATGAGAAAAGGAAAGGAGAGGAGCAAGACCCACTTTCCAACCTCTGAGCCTTTGCCTCTTTTGGTCTTTTTGCTCTTCTCTCCTGGCTCTTCACAAGACAGACTTGTCCTCATCCTTCTGCACTCAGCCCAGATGCTACCTTTTCAGAAAGGGCTTCCCTGATCACCATGTCTCACTGATTGTTTTTTCTAAAGATGGTTCCAGAAGTGTTGCCCATCAGACATGCTCTTCTGCCCCATGCCTACTTTAACTAATAGCATACTGTGGAAGAGACACTGTGTCACCTTCAGCCATGGCACTTCACTAGCCTCTCTAGAAGTCAGCCACCATGCAAGTACGAGTAGCCTGAGACCACAGAGCTGTAAGAAGCCCAAGCCGCATAGGAGGAAGAGAATACAAGAAGTATCAGACATCAGAACCAGGAGTGAAGAAGCCATCTTGGAGAGATGGAGAGATGCACAGATGTTGTGATAAGAGAAAGAAGGTAGAATGTTAAGTGCAGAATCTAGGTGGTAGGTTTAGCGTTTGCTGTACAATTCTATTGACTTTGTTTCTTTTTTGTATATTTGAAATTTTTCACTATAAAACTTTGGCCAAAAAAGAAACCATCTTGGAATTGGATTCTCCAGCCCCAGACACCTCAGCTGACACCACATGGAGCAGACATAAAACTCCCAGCCCAGACTTTCTCAAATCCCTGACCCATAAAAATCATGAGCTGAAAAAATGAGTATTGTAAGCCACCAAGTTTGGGGTATAGATTATAGAAACTCTCTAAGTAGACCTCCCTCATCTTCTATCACAGCTCCCTGCCCATTTCTTTTATAGCATTACCATATATGTAATTACCTTGTTTGCTTGACTATTATCAGTGTCTCCCCCACTAGAGTGTAATCTCCATTTTCTTTGTTCACTCCTGTCTTTGAGCACCTAGCACACTGCCTGGGACATGCAGATATGAATGACTTTGTTGAGTGATTGTCTGGGACCAGGAGATGGAGCCCCTCTGAAGAGTAAAGAAAAAGAATATGGAGTTCACAGAGTAGGGGAAACGCTGGTTATTTGTCACTTGGGCTACCCAGCATCTGAGCTTCTATTTGTGGGAATCCTCAAGAGCAGGAAAAAGTAGCCTCCTCTTCCTCCATGGTAGATGGATAGGTGGACACACCATCTCCTCAGTCCCTGCTAGAGCATGGATGCTGGACCATGACCAATCAGAAGTCCTCACTCCAGACTCTGAATCCAGAGGCAGAAATACCAGCTACAAAGATCAGTCAGAGATTGTGGTGAGTCCAGAGACTGAGGCCTTGTTCAGAACAGGTGGTTCTTGTGACAAGACCTTGGCCACACCTGGCTTTGGGTATATCCAGCCTAAGCCCAGTGCTTCAGTGTCCCATCAGCTCCAGTGTGAAACAAAGAATGCTGAGTATGGCAAATCCTGCTGAATTAAGGATACAGGACCAAAACAAGGGGCCACTTTCCTCTAGGTGATGGGGACATCATCTATGTGCCAGAAAGGCCAGGGACACATTCCTCCTGGAAACAGCAAGGCCCAAATAGCAGTGGAGATCTGTCACATTCAGGTCTCTTTCTCTGGGCCTCCAGGAGCCTCACAGAAGATAACTAACTTTATTCCAGGCCTGTTCTTTTCTTGCTTTCTACAAGCTGTATCCTCAGGGCTGGATTCCATTCTCGGGTCTATAGACACACAGTGCCCAGGCCCTATTCCCATGCTCTAGGATCTTTCAAGAGTAGATCTGCTACAAAGGAAGAGAGGTTCACATTTCAACACTGGGCTCATTAGACAGGTCATCAAACAGAATCTCCATCAGAAAATAGCTTGCATGTCAACACCACAGAGCGTCTGCCCTTCCCAGGAAAATTCAAACACCCGAACTTGTTCTTGAGATCTAAGATCTCTCATATTTCTGAATCCCGAAAAGCTTTATTCAGCAGACATTCACTGAGTGCTGACTGAATGTCAGATAAACAGGAGACAAGACCTTGAGGTGGTAGAGACAGGCGTAGAAACAAACTAAAACAATAAGAAACAAACTAAAACAAATACTTCTACAGAAGTATGTGCAGAGTAACAAAAGAACCCAGAGAAGCATCAGACTTGCAATCATGCAAGGCTTCCCAGGGTAGATGACATTCAAACTCCAGGAGGAGATTATAGCAAAAGCAAAGACCCAAACCAGGGCTCGCACATTCAGTTCCCCCCGAGGAGAGAGTCCAGAACAACATCTCTCTGAAATCCTTCAGTCATGGAAGCAGCACAAACTTTACACGCATCCAGCATCTGGATGATATTAATTACCTCCATGTTTATTAAGTGCCCCATTAAATTTGACACTAACCAACAGCACAGTTGGCTTCTGGGTTAAATCTGCACTAAATATTCAATTACACACGGCACAAGCAGAATCATATTTGGCAAGGATTAGTTCACTTGTGAAGGCACTTTTCTAGCTGAATACTAATAGTGTCTTTTAATTGTGAGGTATCCTCCTCTTGAGGGTCTTTAAGCTGGACCATCTCCCCAGAGAGAGACAGAAACTGGGTGTCATCATTTCCATTTTATAGTTGGAGAGCCGGAATCTTACTCCTGCTTCAGGACCCAGATCAAATTACTTCCTCTTTGAAGATTTTTCAGCTCCCCCATTAGAATTTCTGGGCAGTACATGACAGTGAAAGAAGCTGAGAGAAATGGCTGAGCCCTCACTGTGCACAGAGCCCTGTGATGGATACTTGACCTGCATTCACTCATTTGATCATCCCAACAACCCCAAAGGATCATTTCCATTTCAAAGTTGAGGAAACTGAGGCATAGAGAAGTTGAGTGACGGGTCTTGGATTATACAACTAATAAGTATTAGAGTCAAGATTCAAAACCAGGCCTCTAAGCCCATTAGCTTAATCACACACAATCCTAGCCCATTCATTCATTCATTTGAGTTTATTGAGCACCTACTGTATACCCAGTACTTGCTGGAAGTATAATACCAGCTAGGGATGCAGTAATGAGGAAAACACAGATCCTGACCTAACAAAGGGAAGATGGATTTAAAATACTTCCCACAAACAACTATTTAATTACTTATCAGGCATCAGGCAATGTTAGCAGAATTTAATTGAACTAGATAAGACAATAGTAGGGAAGAAACAAAATCAGGTCTCCAGATGGCCCTTCCATTTCTGTAATTTAGGAGTTAGTCGACTCTTCCTTTTTTCTTAGATTCTGTAGCTAAGCAATGCCTATGGATGCCAACATTTCTCTGGGAATTTCCACACATCACTTTTCTTTTTCAATCACAGTTTTCCTAGCAGTAAAATGGGAATAAAAACAGTAAAATACTGGAAGCAACACAAATAGCCATCAACAGGAAACTACTTAAATAAATAATGGCACATCTACACCATGGAATATACAGCTATGAAAAAGCATGAGGCAACTCTAAATGCAGGAGAAGGGTTGCTAAGATATATTGCATGAAAGAATGAGGTACAGAGTGGTGGGTATGGAATGCAGCCAATTGTGTAAAAAAAAAATAGGAGAAAGGAGATAAAGGAACATGCTTAGATATGCATGGGCTATCTCAGCAAAGATGCACAAGAAACGGGTCATGGGATACCCCCTTCCAGGGAAGGAGCCTGAACCCTGGGGGTGATAGGGAGACTTATTCTTAATGTGTGCCATTTTGTACCATTTTGAATTTCGTACTCTGTGTATGTACTGTACCATCTTGAAAGATAAATTAATCAATTTGAGGACATTTTCATGCAATGTGGTCAAATAACCCTGCTCGCAGCCTCCTACCTCGCGGTGTTATTGTTATAGTTTCAAAGGGGAGGTCAGATCTGGCATCCCTTGGAAAATCTGAAACAATTAGAAAACACATTGCTCCTAATGAGACAAGAGAAAAATAAGGACCAGAGAAGAAAAGAGGAGAAAGGAGAAGGAAAAGAGAGAAACAAAGAGGCCATGCATAAATAGAACAATAGGCAGAGAGAAAATCCACAATTACTTGAGTACCACTGAGACCCCAAGGCAGTTGTGCTACCTGCTTCTTTCTAGCCAGCTGCCAGGTTGCCATGGTAATGCAATAGCCTGTGACAAGCTTATTTATGATCCTGAAAACATTAATATATTTAAAACACACACACACACACACACACACACACACACACACACACACACACACACAAACCCCAGCAAGCTGCTAATAGCAATGAGCAGAGGAGGTGCTAGTTTGAGAGGAGGCATTACAGTGACCTTACTGGGGCTTGAGGTGCCCTTTTGAAAACTGGTGGGATCAGCCTAGAGCAGATGGTCACAAACCCAAGCATGTTTCTGAATCATCTAGAGGGCTAGTTAAGATGCAGATGACTGTGCCCATCTCCAGAGATTCTGATTCAATAGGTCTGCAGTGGGACATTTCTTAAAAGTTCCCAGGAGGTGCAGATACTACAGTTTGAGGACCATAATTGGAGAAGCACAGTAGTAAATGATATCTAAATGCCTCTCCAACACAGGATT
The DNA here is from genome assembly GCA_004027375.1 of Macroglossus sobrinus. Lineage (NCBI taxonomy): Eukaryota > Metazoa > Chordata > Mammalia > Chiroptera > Pteropodidae > Macroglossus > Macroglossus sobrinus. The sequence continues at coordinate 892,550 of PVKZ01000211.1, forward strand.
CTGTTAGCTGTGGTCTCTAGCTCTGGCTTGCCCTGAGCACATCCATCCCCTCCATCAGCTCCTCTGTTAACTAAGCAGCTACAACGTCCTGGCAGAGGGCCCAACATGAGTAGCCAAAAGTGTCTAGAGGGCCAAGGGCTTAGAGAGCAGTTTGCAAGGCAAAGGTCGATGCCTCATAGAAGCAACTGCATGGGAAGACTGGCCAGCATTCTAGCTGTCTTTGCCAGAACTCTCTCTTGAAGTTACTTAACTGGGTGTGATGGACAGCAGGTGCCACTGGGCCAGAGGAAAGGTAGCTGCCAGTCAAGACTGGCAGAGCTGTCTAGAAAGGATTTGAACATGACAGAAGCCAAATCTTCAGGCACTATAATTTATCACAGTGGGATCCTGATTCCCCACAGAAATAGACAGGCAGACACATCCAAACACCTAACTCCATCCAACACACACTGCATGCTGAGTGAGAAAGTTCACAGCTGGGGTAGAATGCAACATTAATGACAAGTCTCTCCAAACTCAGAATTTCTTGTACATTCAACAAATATTTGGAGAGCATCAACAATGTGCCAGACACTAGGCTAGGTGATACACACACAGGTGGTGAGCAAGAGTGGCCCCTGTCCTCATGAAACCTACGTTTAAGTAAAAGGAGACAGATGTTACTCAAAGAGTCATGAAATTTAATTGTACTGTGGTTATGTAAGTAAATGATCTTGTTTTTAGAAAATAATACTTAAGTATATGGGGGTAAAGGAGCAAGATGTCTTCAACTTATTTCATGTAGCTCAGAAAAAATAACAATCATATATTATATATTATCTATATACGTATGATTATATATACATTTAGAGAGACAAAGAGAGAATGTGACAAAATGTTAACAATTATTATATTTGGTCAAAGAGTGTATGAGAGTTCTTGTATTATTCTTACAACTTTTCTGAAAATTTAAAGTTATTTCAAAATTACAAATTGAAAAAAATCACATAAACACATTAAAAATCATAACAGTGAGAAGTGCTATTTTTAAAAATATGTGTGGTATAAGGACCTAAAAGTGGAGTGATTTGTTTTAGATAGGAGAGCTTCCTAGAAGCAGCAGGTTTGAACTAAAGTCTGAGTACAAGTTGACCAGAAGAAGAGGACATAACCTCAGTGAAAGCTCTGTTATGGGAAAGAGCAGACCACATTGGAGGAATTGAAAAAAAAAAAAATCAGAGCAGCTGGAGTGAAGAACCACCTCATCCTCTGCTTCCCAGCGTGATGGTGAGGAGCTGGATCAGGGGGCAGGGGTTCTGGGTAGGGCTGCTCTTCTGGCCAAGGCTGGGGTCTGTTTTATTTCTCCCCTATGCTTTCTGGTTCACGTTCTTGTGTGTCTTCCTCTGGCTCCCTCCAACTTCCGTTCTTAAGTGTCTACCTAAAAAAGAATTAAAATAAAAAAAATTAAAATAAAAAAAAAACACTTGAATGCAGCTCCCCAAGCCAACGCCCAGAAACAAAGCAACATATGGCAACATGATCTGACAGCTTCTCACAGTCTTCTTCCCTTTAGCCTTTTGCTTCATTTCAGCTCCAAATCTCTGGTTGCCATCTAGCCCTTTATCTGCCACAAACAAACAAACAAACAAACAAACAAACTCATTGGGCTGTCATTTAATTTTTATTTCTATAATTTGTTTCCTGAGCCTCAGGCAACTAGCTCCATCTGTGGATGGCTCTGTGCAGTTTCCATCTGCTCTCCATCCACTACTCGTTTCCTGAGAGCACACGTGGAGCCACCTTTGGATTTCCTCTGGGGGTTCAGCCAAGTGCAACCGTGGGTGATTTTGAAGTATGAACCTGCATAATGGACACGTAGTGTCTCCATGGCATCCTTCATCTAGGTTATCCAAGCATTGTGCAGATACTGGGTAACACTGAACAAAATCCTAGTAACACCCGAGAAACTCCAGAGGATGAGCACCATTTCCCTAGGTGTTCATCGAATCAGAGAACTCAGAATTTAAAGGGAACTTTGAGATTTTGTGGTCTTTCATGTTGCAGATCAGCTCAGGGAGGTGAAATAACTTGTCCAGTATCACAGGACAAGTTCATAGAGGAACTGGACCTAGGAACCAGGTTTCTTGACGCCCAGTGGAAGGGCAGAGTCCAGTTAATAAACCAGTTAATACATCAGTTAATAAACAATATACAAGACTCTCCCCACCCCCCACACTCCCCCACCCCCACCCTACTGCCCCAGGAAATTTACATTCTGGACAGCAGCAGCCTAACAGTCCTTATCTGTGAAGTAAGCAGTCTGGAGAGCCTTAGTGGGAGGCGAGCTCCATGAATCTGTCTTGCTGCATTTAGTAACTATTTGTTGTGTTATTTTTATCTGTTCAGTTTCTCTTTAGACCTGGTTTCTATTTCACATTTATGACTCAAGCCCCTTGGGTGAGGAAAAGGGAAGTTGGGAAGATTCTTTTCTTTTGTACTCTGCAAACCCTCCTAGCCTTTTTTTTTTCTTTCTTTCTAACATTTCCTTTCCAGGGCCCTGACAAGCTTCTCAAATCTCCTGCTTTTTCAATCCCCTTTGCCTTCACTGTAATTATCTTGGGAAATTTTAAATTCCTTATCAGGGTCTTGTGACAATACCAGCTCAAGATAAGCAAGACTGGCTTCCATTATGAGGTCTTGTCAAATTGCCCTCAATAGGTTGACTTAATGGGAATTATTGTTAGATTTTTTTTTTAGTGTAATAATGGTATTGTGACTATGTTAAAGAGTCCTTATCTTTTTGAGATACACACTGAAATATTTATGGATGAAATGATATGAAGTCTGGGATTTGCTTCAAAATATTCTACTGCGGGGAGGTAAAGAAAAATATGCTCCCTTAACACATGCTCTCTACTGCTTTTCTCTTGAAAGTTCTTTTAGTTGCATCTTGCTCAGCCTCACCCTCAATCTAGGAATCTGTTGATTTTGTATCTGGGGACTGGATTTGCCTCCTGGAGTCTCAGCAGAGACGAGAGAGTGTGGGTGCTAAAGCCAAAGAGGCTTAGGTTCAAAATTCTGGCTCCACATTGGTGAGTACAGTGACGGAAGGCAATCCATCTATGTGTTTCAGTCCTGGTTTTCCCACCTGCAAAGTGGAGATAAATTGACAATAAACTGCTTTTCTAATTTGTTTTTCTCGCCCACTTTTTTTCTCATTCTGCCTCCACCTGCCCTGAAAGTGTGTACACTCTCCAAGATCCCACCCATGCCCCTTTGCTCTTCAAAGCCTTCTCCTACAGCTTCAATCACCTTCTCTGCACCGGCCCAGAATGGACCAACTTTCTGTTGCCCAGCTCCTCTTGGAGGTCTCATGAGTCATGAAAATCCATCACATGTAAACCAGGACCCATCGTTCCTCCTCTCAACCTGTTTCTCACCAAAGCATTGATCACCCCTCAAGGCCCCCAGGTGGAAACATCAGCTCCACCTTGACGTCTCCCCAGTCCTGTCACCCACCTCATCCCATCTGTGCCATTTTCCAAGGCCCTCTCAAATGCACCTTCAGGTGCTCCTTCCACTTACTTGGTTGACCTTGGCTGAGGCCCTCGGGACCACAGGCCTGGATATCTGTAAAAGCCTCCAAACAGGCCACTCCACTTTTCAGTCCCCCTCCAGGCTGCTGGCAAAACTTTCTTACCGAAACTGTCACTCTTGGGATTAAAGGCCTCCCATGAGATCTCTACACTGAGAATAGAAAAGGCCCAAATTTCTTAGCACAGCGTTTGACACCCTGCACAACTTGGATCTCATGTACTATTCCAGAATTTTCGTCTTCGTTTCCTGCTAATAAAGCTGCAGGCCTGGTCTTCTCAGACTATGGTGTCTCATCTGCATGCAGAATCACCTGGAGACTTGGTTAAAAATTCAGAACCTTGGGCCCTACCCCGGACAACTGAAACTGGGGGGCCAGGCCCGATGTACACAAAGGCCTGAGACCCTCAATCTAACCCCACCAAGCAGCCTGCCATTCACTGATCATATCATGTCTCCAGGCCCAGCTTAAATATCATCTCCTCTGAAAAGCCTTTCCTGCTTTCTCACAGAGCAAATTCGCCACCCACTCTGCTCCTACAGCACTTGGCACACACCTCTATTATAGAACATGTGTATCACACTGTATGTAATTATCTATTTGCCTGCCTGCCTTCCTAGCTAGAATGACATCTCCACCAAAGCAAGTCCACAGAATTCCTGGAGCTCCCAACACAGTGAATGGCACCTGGCAGGCTCTTGATAAATATCAATTATATCTTACTATTTCTTGGCTCCTGGATACTAAACATAATGCTTAGCACCCTACAGGTGTTATTACATTGATGTTTGAGGGACTAACTATCAAAGGATGGGGGAAAGCCTGAATGAATGATAAAATATACAAATAATTTAAAGATGAATTGTCATCATTGATAAATATTCTGGAATGCTTGTGCCTGCCTGGGATCATCCCTAACCTGAAGAATGTGTGAAGTGGGTCAGAGATCAGCCTGGGATTTTGGTTCCAGATTCACTGGTGAAATCACCAAAGTTCTGATGGTAATTAGAACTGTCACTATTGCTACAATGAGTGCATATGAATTTTCCATCACAATTTCCTTGTCATCAGCCACAGGAACTCCTCACTTGTTACATTTAACACTCCACCTTGTAGGATTCTGAGTCCACAGAGACCCTACTGGTAGTGCTCACAGGGAAATCTGATATCTGTTGTGAGGAGCTGGCAGAAATTAGCCTTAAGACACTGAGGCTGGGGCAGGGGTTTCACTGCTCCAGCACAGTAGGGCTGGTCAGAGGCAGACAAGTGCCACTTCTAGCCCTGGCTTCCCAATTTACTGTCTGTGTGCAATTTTGGACAAGTTATCTGCTGGCTCCCAGACTCAGTTTCTTCCCCAAAGAAAGAGGTCACTTTGTGCTCCTCACCCTTGTGGTTATTAAATGAGATTCTATATGTTACTTGACTAGCACATAGTAATCACCTAGAGATGTTACTGCTTTACTGCTGTGACTGTGACAGCTAGAAACCTGTAAGCAATTGGGTGGTGCTCAGGGGGGCTGACCCAGGGGCTGGAGTGACAGGAGCTAGGCAGAGAGCCAGTCTTAGCAATGGATCAGGGATGGATTCTGGGGTTTAGAGAAGAGTTCCAGCTCCAAGGGTGGGGCTGAGGGTAAAAGCTGATCTTTGCTCTGTGGCCTGGGTGTTCTGGTACCAAATGATGCACAGTGAGAGGCAGCTAGGAAGTTGTGGCTAAACTGGGAGCCTTGGTCCTGGAGGGAAATCCCAGTGACTCTGCTTCCTGTCTGTAGTGAGGGCTCTTGGGGCACTGACCCTGGAACCCAGGTTAGCTGCATCCATGAGTAATGGAGTAGCCTTAACTGCACTGTAACCACAGAGGGGAAGTGAAGCCATAACCCGGCCCCTGACACTGGGATCCCATTTCAGATATGAAGCTGGAAACTGGAGTCCCAGACGGGCTTTGGGTTTTTCCTGTAAGACGTTCAAATAATGGGAACTTCCTGTCCCTGTGTCTGCAGGTCCTGTTGTCACTAAGATCCTTCAACTCAGATTCCAGGTGGGAAGGAGCCACCCAACAGATTCCCCTCCTCAGCAAGCCATGTTCTTGCCTGACCAGCCAGGCGGGAGGGAGGCTCCACACACTGAGTGTTCTAGGGATCCCGAGACACAGGCTGAGCCTCCCCTAACTGTAAACAGCTAAGAACCCAGGACAGGAACTAGGTAGAGAAAGACAGGGGGATTGGGGGCTAAGGAGGGCGTGGCCTGACACGAGTAGTTGCCCTGGACCCCTCTGTGCTCCTGGCGTTTCAGAGAACAAAGCCGGCACCTGGGGCCTCTGGCGCTCAGAGCGAATCCTGACCTCACCAATGTCTGGGGAACAGCGACACCTCCTGGCTGCCTGCCGCCACAGCCCTCCTCCCTGGTGGGAGGACCACAGGGCCTTCCTTCAAAGATCATCTTAGGTGTCTGATGCCTTTAGAAGCCTGGAACAAATCGGTCTGGGCTCCAACTCAGTCAGTCTGGAGTCGAGCCCGAGTTTCTGCATTTCTAACAAGCTTCCAGGTGTTACCAATACTGCTGGTCTGGGCACCACACCTTGATTAGAAAGCTTTATATATGTCATTTGCATCGAGAGAGACAGACAGAGAGAGAGAGAGAAAGCCTTAGAGTGCTCAGAGATAAATTAAATCTGGTCCCAGACATCCCAAAGGTCTCAGGAAAGAAGACACTTTTCCACGTATAAAACCAATCAATCACAGGCAAGGCCAGGAGGGAGCAGGGTATGGGGATGCTTCTCGGACAGGTGGGGTCCACAGGGGATCTTCACCAGGGAGGGCTTCCCTGAAGGACCAGCTGGGGACAGCCTTCCTGTGCCAGTGTGCCTGCCATCTGCATCGCACCTACCAATCCAGAGAAACAACTCGGTAGATGTTTGTAATGATTGACTTGGGGCAGCCCCAGAGATTCCAAGCAAGGCGACTGCTTAAAATACTCACAGGAGTAACATTTCCAAGCCACCCAGTCACTTAATCACTTAATTGATTTGATAAGTACAATCAACTTAACTTCTTTAAAAAAAAAAAAAAAAAAAAAAGCTCTTCTAATGATCTTCCCAAATGCGACTTTTCCAGAGAGAGATGAGCTTCTGAATCACCATCCAATCACAGGCCCTTCTGCTTGGGTAGGACGGGAGGTAGAAGAAAGGAACCCATCTGACAGAAGAGAAAACTGAAGCTCAGGGGAGTCAAGCGACAGCAAGGCCAACCACTCAAACCCTGGTCCCTCACTCTGACATAGCTCTCATGAGCACTCATGGGATATGTGCTGATGCTGACACCGTAAAAATAGGTCTCGAAGATAGGGGCAGGGGTAGGGGTCAAGGGAATCTGGGATTCTGGGGTCCAGGCCCTTCCTTCCCCTCACCGTGGCCTTGGGCTGAGAAAGCGGACATGATCCAGGGAGGGTGATGAAAGCAGCTTTTACAAAGCAGGGCCTAAGGCCCTCAGACAGGCCCCTTTTGTTGACTTCCTCTGCCCTCCCCGCCCCCATGCCCACTGCCTTTAGCATCATCCTCTTTGAATGGCTGGCTTCAACACACTGGAAATTTGCAACACAAATGCTTGGCTTGTCTCTCTTTCAGTGGAGCCCCCACTGCCCCAGCCTTTTGGGGCTTTTTAAAGCTTGCCTTTCTCTGGGGCATTTTTTTTTCCACAGCTCAAGCCCCCAGTCCCTAGACTAATTAACACTGGGTTAAAACCCATCCTGGGAAGAGAGCTGGGTGGCAAGAGAGGCGAGGTGTTCCCACCGCCTCTCAGAGGATAAGAATGTGGCCACAGAAGTTGGAGGGAACTGGGCTCCACTCTCAAGGTTCATTCTGACTTCCTTCTTCTATCCTCTTCCTGAATAGTTTTGAGAATTTACTGCAAATAAAGTTTGTCACCCAAGATGGCTCTCAACATACTCATTGCCACCACCATCTGGCTTTCAGGGCCTAGCTCTGATCATAAGAACTAGAGTAAAAGCTACCACTTACCAAGTATATCGGACAATTTACAAGTGTATTTCTGATCCTCACAACAACTGGGGAGGCAGGTATTCTCACCCCCACTGTACAGATGTGGTAACTGAGGCTCAGAGAGATCAAACACCTTGCCCAGAATTACACCGCTTGCAAGTGGTAGAATTAAGTCTCAAATCTCAACCCATTCAGCACCCAGCTCATGTTCCTGTTTTAGGCTTCTCTCTGCTCCTGTCTGATGCTCTCCCAGCTTTACCATGACTTTTCCCTTCTCTTCATTCTTATATCCCTCTCTAAGTTGACCTACCTAAGGCAATTACTCAACTCCTCACATGCCTGCCTCCTACAGCTCTCTAAACACAAGTACAAGCTGCTTTTCCTCTTAGCACCCAAGAAAACATCATGCAAGGAGGAAGGCCCACTTCAGTCCCCTTATGGCAGAAAGGGGACCAGGCCTTTCAGAGATAGATAGCTAATTCAGTCAGTGCTGTGTGAGCCTAATTAGATGCTTAATGGGTGTTTGTGGGAAGAAGGAATAAATGCTTATTTAAAAACTGACCAAGGAGCCCTCCATTACCTCTGGTAGGAATGGAAATGGTACTGCCACTTTGAAAAGTACTTTGGCAGTTTCCTAAAATATTAAACCTTCACATACCATATAACGCAGCAATATCATTCCTAAGTACCCACCCAAGGGCAAAGAAAGCATATGTTTATGCAAAATACACATATGTTCATAGCAGCATTATTCATCACAGACCCAAACTGGAATCAGCCTAAATGTCCAGCAAGGTGAATGAGTAAACACTGTGGTATATCCATACAATGGAATACTACTTGGCAATGAAAAGGTACCAACTACTGACACATGGGTCAACCTTGATGAATCTCAAAAACATTAGTCTGAGTGAAAGAAGCCTAACCCCAAAGAGTACATGTTATATGATTTCATTTCCATGAACTCTCCAGCAAAGAAAAAACTATAGAGACAAAAGCAGATCAGTAGTTTCCTGGAGCTGGAGGCAGAAGTGGAAATTGATGGCAAATGGGCTGAAGGGAACTTTAAACCCTTAAACCAGGATTGTGGCAAAAGTGGCACTACCATATAAACACGAAAACTCACTGAAGCATAGACTTCAAATAGACGACTTTTACAGTATGTGAATTATACTTCAATAAAACTGTTAAAGTTCTTTTTTTTTTAAAGTAGAAGAAGGAAAACTGTGGGGTAAAGAAGAGCCTTAGAAGTTCATTAGCTTGGTGTGGATAAGTGGTTAACCTCTCTGTGCCTTGTTTCCCTGTTTATAACAACAATGATAATAGCAATGGTAAGAACTAGTTTATGAGGCTGACTCTATGCCAGGCCCAACAGCCAAGGTCACAGATGTGGAAACTAAGATCAGGCATTCAATTGAACTCAGGGTTGAATTCTTATCCCCGTGGCTTCTCCAGCCAACTCCGTATATCCTACATCTGCACTCTGGCCTGCTGTCCCATCTGGCTACCCAGCTCTATGTGGTCCCCACCTTATGTTTGCTGAGATAACCCCACACCTCCTGACTGTATGAGAGCCCATTGGCCTAGGGGTTCCCAACTATTTGGGCTCTCATACAGTCCCATCTGCCACTTACTGCTGTGACCCATCCACCCTCTCTTAGTCCCTGGAGATCTAGCCTGACCATTTTGTGTCCAGGCCAGCAGGGTGACATGCCACTCAGTCCCTGCTTCTACAGGAAACATCCCATGTTTGTTCTGTACCAATATGGCTCAGCACAGGAGAAGAGGCAGGATCATTGGATATCATTGTTAGGAGGTTTCTTCAGAAGCCATTGGTTCTAACTGTGACACAGAGACATGTCTCAAAGACAGGCAAAGGGAGTCTCCACTCCCGCCTCTTCAACCAGAGCAGCCCCATTTTTAAAATCTATTTTATATATTATGTTGTCATAGAAAATTCTAAAGAGAGGGCTATGATACTTCTTTAAAAGTTCGGAAGTTGTTGCTCTCTGCCCATGCTCAACTTTCCAGGTATAGAAACTGAGGCCCAGGGGGTAGAAATAACTTGATGAAGGTCAGAGGCCATAATTGACAGACACAGGAGGGGCAACAGGTCTCTGAACTCAAAGCTTAGAGCTCTTTCCACTATCTCTGCAATAGTCAAATGAGAAACAGCACTTCTGCCTCCCACACTTTTAAGCCATTCTTGAGGATCCTTTAGCTATAGGCTAGAGAAATCTCCCAGGGTTTTCCATCTCTTTCCTCTCTCTTCACACATCTCTGAGGCAACTACCAATTTGGCCCTCTTGACACATGACCACGGACGCTCCCCAGGCCGGCTGCCTACACCAGCCTGTTACCGCAGCAGGTGTAAATCAAATAGAAGAAATTCTTGGTAATTGGATGACAAGGGAGATGCGGAACAACTTTCCTCACTATAGAAAAATACTTATCTGTAATAGTGACTCCCTTAAAGTGAAATAAAGTTGCACGTGAACAAAACAAAATTATACGAACTTTTTAAAAGGTGCATTTATCTCAGGGAGTAAATGAACCCTTGGTGTTTCACTGTTGTGAGTGCTCCAATTATTAGAGTAGCATTATTATACTCTCTGTTTCTCTCAGAATATTGTAACTTTGTACTCTGTCCACTCTGTCAAAGATAAAGGGATATAGTCCGATACAAGTCTTAATTTATATGGAAAAAACCTCTTTCCCCTGTTAGGGCTTGTGAATGCGATGCTAAAAATGGCCCTTTGGTTGACTTGTGAGTAATTGATTCTCTGACGCTGACAACACTTAGGAAAATGAAGGTATAAATGGTGGAAGCGCCTCGCAGCCACCGGAACAAACACAGAGACCGAGGTCCGTGGAAGTGGAGCAGCGCCTAACGGCAGAGGAAGACCTGTCACATCGCAGGTGAGAAGGGGGTGGCTCTGGGGACTGGGCTGGATGGGACTAAGTTGACCTTCTCGCCAACTCAGAGACACCAAGTCAAAGAGGCCCACTGCCATCTTCTTTGCCCATGGACTGGTGAGTACGTTTCCGAAGCCACTGAAAAACACACTCTTGATGATTGGTGCACTTTGAGGTTGTCTGGGACATGTGGTACCTCGACCCATGGAAAAGTGGCAGGCAAACGTGTTCCAGGCTGTCAGAGGCAAGTGAGGTCTCAGTGCTCCTTCAGGTGTGTGTGAGCAGTCTTCTGGGGCAAGACATGAGCTGGCTCGATTCTCCTGTCAATAACGGGATTCTGCCATGGATCGGAAAGGAGCCGAGTGGCTGTGCAAATCAATATTGTGCATTGATCGCTCAGAACCAATTCAACATAATTGCCTGGAAATTGATAACATTTTGCCTTCTTGCTCAATTGCAGCCACCCTCCTTCCTCCAGGTCTTAGACACAATTATCTGCCCTTGGAGCGCTCCATTACCCCCATGCTTGTTTCTCGATCCTTGCTTTAATGATCCTGAAGTATCTGTGTCTTTTATCATAAGCCACCTCAAACCCTCTCTGAAAGGAGGTGAGGTGTCACTCTTTTGAGTGACAGTTCAAAGTGCTTCTGCATTAAAAATTTAGATCGCCTTTGACTTGGAACACTATTGGTGAAACAGTTTGTAAACTGGATCAGGGTTCTTAAATTACAAAGCAGAATTTTTAAGAAAGGTAGAAGATTTTTTCCTCTAGGTGGGCAAAAGTGGCTTTGCTGGTTTGGGCACTTGAGACCTGAACTCTGTCGTTAGCTGAAGGCACAACTGCAGACGTCTCCTGGCATTCTTGGCATGAAGGCTGGTGAAAGGTGCCAACTGATGTAGATCAAGTGCCCATTCACCCAGAATCTAAACAACCTCACATATATCTAATCACAGAATTAGTTTGTAAAGTACTGGAGAAAGCTAACTGATGCTCATAATAATAGATAATAAACCCTCAAATGCATCAAGAAGTTGTCGATGATGGTTTTGGATTTGTGCTGAGTTTATATCAGTGAATTCTAGCTCCTTAGACCAGTCATGTGAAATGTGTCTGTCAACAGTTATTTTATCTTGGGGACACACCTCTATTCTTATCATAGCATCGGCTGGAACATTCTTATTGTTTCCCATCATTGTCCACGGGGATTTTTCAACCCCATGGATTGGATCCTCACAGCCCGGAGGGTGCAGTGGTATCTTTACCCATTCCTGGGGCACACGGTTTATGGCAAATGCTGTGCCTCATAGTTCATCAGACTGCGCAGATGCTCAGCCTCATTCTGAATGAGCAGAGGGTTACTCGAATTACTCTGACTTGCCCCCAAAGTCTGCCTTCTTACCGGATTACTTTTAACTCCCTAAAACCTTATGGGTGTGCATAGGGATGCACCAACCAACCAGATGTTCCTGTCCGTGCCCCTTTTTTCTTTCCCAGATACCCGATGACAAAAAGCAAAAGCTTTCAGTTTTCTCAGACCCGTTTCCCATGTGCAGGTGATGAATTCTGAAGCACCCCATGAATGGGGAGCACTATGAATAGGGTATTGTATCTGAGAGGCTGCTGCATGGGGCAAGAGGAAGTCTGCTGGCCTGGGAATTGCAAGGCCCGGTCTGAAGTGCTTACTCGGAAACTAATTTGATGGAGCACCATGGAAAAGGACCTGCTCCTCTCTGGGCTTGTTTTCTTGGCTGTAAAATGCAGTTGGTGATACCGGCTCTGGAGGTTGAGTGCGAGGGTGGGCCGTGCGGGCAGGAGGGCACAGGACCTGGGAATCATCTGTGCCAGCTGAGTGAGGAGGGGTAGGAGGAGGAAGGGAGGCCTAGGGAGGGCTTAAGCCAAAAGCAGGGGTTTGAGCTTTGCTCTGGAAGGAGTCGGGGGCCAAGGGCTTTTGAGCATGGGAGTGGGGCGATTAGGGGCCTGGATGTGTCCAGGTCTTTAAAAGATCAACAGCAAAGAAGGCGAGAAAGCCCAGGCTGCAGTTGGGAGACAAAAAAGGCAGCTGTGTCAATGGGCCCTCCTGACCTCCAAAGACCTCCCTGCTTAGAAAACTATGACAGTGGACCAGGATCAAGAAAGGGGGAGCCACACGTGATGTGGTGTAATAAGGAGGACAGGAGACTAAAGATCCTTGATCTGGGGACCAAAGGCCTAAGGTAGATGTAAAACATATCTAAAAGGCTCATCATGTGGATGAAGGTACAGAAGCTCTGGGTGTATGACAAAGGGGCGGCCCTCAGGGGCAGATGCCACGTTCTCATTTTTACCTAGCCCCAATCCTTACAGAAGAGTAAAAGCTTAATAAGTGTTTGCAGGATAAGGGAACTTGGATTTGACAATGATGAGAAAAACTTTTTACCAAGAAGAGCTGCCTGGAAATAGGACAGACTGGCTGTAAGATAGTGAGTTCCCCATCACTCACTGGCAGCAAGGTCTTGAGCAGGAACTGGAGGATTGTTTTGGGGTGGATTTTGGAGGTGGGGTGGGTGCACATCAAGGAGGAGCTGATAACTGAGGCCTGGATAGCTGCTCCCTCCAGCTCAGCAGGTGTCATGGCCTCACGCCACACTGAGCCATCCATGTGGGTGCACCCTCGGGTCTCAAGGCATCCCTAGGCTAGTCAGGATCCAGAGTCTGGGAGGAGGAGAATGATGTGCTGAGCGGGCAAGGTCGCCCAGGACAGGAAGGTGGATTTCTGCCAGTGCTGGTCCCACCTGCCAGTAATCACTCTTCAGTGGGACCAGGGAAGAAATGGAGCCATGTGGGGTGATCATGGGAAAGGAGGGGTTGCAGCTCTCTCTCGCTTGACTAGACATCTGGATGGATCTGTAGCCCCATGGAGTGGATATCCTGCTGAGAGAGGGGGTGCTGTGGGAGGCGAGAAGACCCAATTCCTAGGTAGCTGAGGCAGGTCTGGGTTGACAGAGACACCTCGCCAGCCCAGGCAGGCTCTTTTCCCCGTTGAGGTTCTTCCCCTAATTGCACAGCTCAGTGTCAGCAGGCTCCAATTAAGGGTAATTAGGTGATCTATGAGATGATTCCTCAGGGCTCCCCAGGCTCCCTGGTCTTTTCCAGGGCTCAGACTCTTTGGTGAAATCTAAGCGTCTGGAATAAGATTTATAGCCTTCCCTTTCCTCCAACTCCACGAGAAAGCAAAACAGCATACCCTAATATTGCTATCCGAGCGAGTCTAGACCATCACAGCAAAAGTTTATGGCGAGATCCCCACATGCCAAGCTACTCACTTCAAACGCCTCATTTCATATAGCGCAGAAGGTATAGTTATCAACTCCATTTTATGAACAGGGAAACCGAGGCCCAGAAAGGAGAAGCCACTTGTCCTGGGACATACAGCCAGTGATGGCAGAGGTTGGATATGAACCTGGATTTGTCTGACTCAGAGCCTGAGCCATTAGCCCCACTCACTACTGTCATGCCACACTGGCAGGGGTTGGGGTGACTTAGGGGGCTAAAGGAAGGTGCTTGCTCCTCCTCTATCCCTTGCTGAAGCCTGAATTCCATATATAAGGGAATTCAGTTTCACCATCACCTTTAATTTTCTGTTCAATCATGTCACATCAGCGGGGTAGCTTTATCATGCCTATTTTAGAGATGGAGAAAATGAGGCCAGAGCTCATGACTGGCAGAGGCAGAACTTAAACCCAGGTCTGCCTGACTTCCAGAGTCTGTTTTTCTTTCCTATCCTACCAGTTTCCAAAGGACAAGGACCAGGGCTGGGCCCAGCCAGCAAAGGACACCCCTGTGGCTATGGCTACATCTGACCTTCCCTCTGTTACTTCCCAGGTGTCAGCACAGAAGTGAAGGATGCTGCTCTGGGTGTTCTTCATCATGATCCTCACCCTCAGCAACAGCTCCCACGGTTCCCCGCCCCCGCTTCCCCTCAGGTAAGCAGTTCTGAGGAATCCGACAGGGCCCGGATTCCTACCACCCCTGCTGGTGGGGAGGTTGCTTAGAGAATGCAGAATCAATCTATCCATCAGCTGGCTCCAGGCATATCCTCAGGCAGCCTCCACTGTCCATCTCTGGGAGTGGGGCACTCTGAGCTCCAGAGAGGTCATCCTGGGGTCTCACCCTCTCTGGGGATGAACAGGGCAAAGGACAACAGATGGACCTTACAGAGACCTGTTGCATACAGCCACCTCTGTCCCCTAGTCTGGGACGCCACCCTGCCCATTGACCTCTGACTCCTCCCACGTAGGATGCCCCGGTATGCAGATGCCATCTTCACTAACGGCTACCGGAAGGTGCTGGGCCAACTGTCTGCCCGCAAGCTGCTCCAGGACATCATGAGAGGGCAGCAAGGGTAAGCAGAAGTTCTAGAGTTTGGTCCCTCCAAACTCTGAATGCATCAGCGTTTGGAGGGACCAAATTTTCCTTGCATAGCATCTGTCATTTCTGGACTTAGCAGACTTGTCATAGCAGAAGGGCCCCAGTGTCAAACTTCAGCTTATCTCTAGCTATTAAATGACACCTACTATGTAGTTCTCCCTATGCTGGGCTCCAATTGTAACAATACCAATGGTAATTATCTTTCCATCGCAACTCAGAAACAACTCAAGAATATTTATATAAACTTGACACAGTGTGGGGCACATAGTAAGCCCTTGCTGTTTTAGCCATTATTCTTTGTTTCTTATTTGCTCTTCCTAACAACCCTACAAAGTAGGAACTCTTAACCCCATCGTCCAGAGCCATTACTAGCTTCTAAAGGACACACATCAAAGAGTGGCAGAGATAGGGAGAATCTAAACAGCCTGTACATTTTCAGTTTTTATTTAGAAAAAAACCCCAAACTTACTGAGAAGTCGCAGCAATGGTACAAAGGACTTCCGCATACCTTTCCCCATATTCAACAATTCCTAATATTTTTATCATATTTGCTTACTTTATATCTAAACCTAGATGTAGATCTCTATATATACACACACAAACACATGTACACATTTATTATTAATACTATTACCATTATTATTTTGCTGAACTATTTGAGAGTAATTGCAATCATCGTGAGCCTTTATCCTTAGGCACTTCTGAGGGTGTCTCCTAATACCTAATGAAAGGATATTTTCTTATTTAATCACAGTATAATGATCACTTAGAGTCCATATTCAAATTTTATCTGTTGTCCCAAAATGTCCTTTATAACAGTTATTTCTTTTCCTGATCCAGAATCAAGTCCAGGATCATGGGTTGCATTTAGTGGTCATGTCTCTTTAGTTTCTTTTAATCCAGTACAGTCTCTCAGTCTTTTATGCCATTGACACTTTTGTGTAGGAAAGATCAATCGTTTATAGTATGTTCTTTGTATTGGATTTGCCTGATGCTTCCTCATGATTAGATTCAGGTTTGCAACAGAAGTGACGCTGTGTTCTCAGTGTATCATATCAAAAGGCACCCGATGTCGATCTGTCCCATTACCTGTGATGGTAACTTTGATCGTTTGGTTAACATGGTGACTGCCAGTTTTCTCCTCTGTAATGTTTTCTTTTTGTAATTAATTAACAAGTAATCTGTGGGGAGATATTTTGCACATGTGTATTTCAGAGCCTATACTCTTCACTGCCATCTATACCTCCTTCTTAAATGTTGCTAAATCTAATTCAGTTGGGCGGAAGCATCCATACCATGTATTGGAATAGGCATAGGGACACACCCTGCTCTACTCGCTTTACCCTGACCTTTCCCAGGCCTCTCTGCCTCCTACCCAAATAGCAGCCTCAGCTGTTTCTCTTTTTCTAATTGAATAGAGAGAGAAACCAGGAGCAAGGAGCAAAGGTACGGTCTGGCCGTCAGGTGGACAGCATGTGGGCAGACCGAAAGCAGATGGCACTGGAGAGCATCCTGGTGGCCCTGCCACAGAAGCACAGGTAAGACTGTGCGTGCATGTGTATGAATACATATGTATGTGTGCACACGTGCATGCGTGTATATAGGGAGCTCAGAGGCTTCCTTACCTGAGGGTTGGCAGGAAAAGGAAAGAATTTCTTCTCCAAAGGTGTGAGGCTCTGCCAAGCGAATGGGAATGAGGTTCCTCCTTATGCACATCAAGATCTGGAGGAAAGGGAGAAAATGTGTGATAATAACTGGATCTCAGCCACTGCTATATCTCCAATGTGTAGAGAGAGGCCAGGCTCAGTGTCCATGTCCAGAAACATTACCGATTCAATTGTTCTGGGACAGGACCAAGGAACCTGAATTTTAACAAGTGTCCCAGGGTATTCTGTTGGGGATGATCTAAGAAGTGTGCCCTGGATCCCTTGCCAAGTCCACAAAATTGTAAAGGCAAAGATCAGCCCCTCCCACCCCCCTCAGGTAGACTAGTATACGTAGCTCCTATGAGAAGAAGAGATGGGAATGACAGTTGTTCCCCATCTCACCGCCCCTCACAGTCCCACTGGGAGTCAGGGAAGATAAAGAATGAGTTGTTCCATTTTACAGAGAAGGAAAACTTAGGCACAGAAGCGGCAGCACCTGGGCCCAAGTCAGGGACTGGCCCTGAGACCAGCTCTGCTTCCTTGGAGCCCTGCTTCACAGACAGTTTCCCAAGAATGACTTGACTGAAGAAACTGCTATGTTTTTGAGGCCAGTTTCCAACGGCGAGCCCAAACGTGTCCCAGCATGCCTCTCACTGGCACTTGTGGAACTATTAAGAAAACCCAGTTCTCAACAGAGCTCTCCCTGTTCTCCCTCACCTTCTTCCCAACCTAATTAGATACCAAGAGCTCAGAGATCTCTCACCAACTACAGGCCTGTGGAGATACAAGCAGCGGCAGGCTGACATGCAGACTGCAGGAGGGACGAGAACCAGGCTGGGAGGCGGGATGCACACCTGGGCCCCAGGTCTGGTTCTGCAGCCAGTTTCCTCTTCTGTGAAAGGATGGGGTTAGCACCAACCACCTCTAACGTCCCTAAGGCTAGAATTCTAAAAATAATGCCTCTAAGAATGATGCTTACTTCTCACGCTGGAATTAGGTCATCATTCACCTGCTTTATGGCTCCCGCCAGGCCCCAGTGGGGTAGAGTGACCCCAAGAAGGGCCAAGTCCTAAAAATGTAGGCTTTGTTCCTGCCAATTAAAAGCTAGAGGCTTCCCAGGGCTCAGAGTCACAGAGCAGCAGGAAGTAGCCTGGAAGCTACTCCAGCCATTGTTCCTCCTCCAGCGCAACTGCTGCAAAGACCAGGATGTCACCAGTGGGCCTGAGAAAACATAAAATAAGAGTGAGTTCTTCTTCCTTGAAAGTGCAGAGTAGAATGATTTGGCAGATGGCACACTTCTGCACCTACCACACTTCATGTCCACCTAATAGCCCTGTGAGGTAACTGAGGCTTACGTTTATCCATCCTCCCATCCCTTAAAAATCATCTGGTGACTTTCATGTGTCAGACTGTGAGCTGGGAGTATAACAGTGAATGGGACAGCAGTGGGCTTGCTCGCATGGCATTCGTAATGCACCGAGGCAGACAGAAATTAAACAAGTACTAGTACGGTAGATTATTATGTAATGGTAAGCGCTATGAGGGGTGTGGTGAATGTGCTGGGAGAAATAACCTAATCTAACCCTGTCTGGGGATTGGAGGTGACTTCTTCAGGGGGCAGTGACTGGCCTGGGATCTTAGTGAAAGTGGATTGGCAGAGCTGGGCCTAAGAGGTTCTCTTAAAATTTTTATTATTTTAATTTTTCAACTACACTTGATGTGTAATATCATATTAGTTTCAGGTATACAGTAGAGTGATTAGACATTTATACAACTTACAAAGTGATTACCCCAATAAGTCTAGTACCCATCTGACATCATACATGGTTGTTACAATATTAATGACTATCTTCCCTATTTCATCCCCATGACTGTTTTTATAACTGGCAATTTGTACTTCTTAATCCCTTCACCTTTTTCACCTAGTCCCCTACCCCTCCTCCCATCTGGTGACCATTAGTTTATTCTCTGTATCTATGAGTTTGTTTTCTGTTTTATTTGTTTTTTTAGATTCCACATGTAAGTGAAATCATATGGTATTTGTCTTTCTCTGTCTGACTTATTTCACTTAGCATAATATACTCTAGGACCATTCATGTTGTTACAAATGGTAAGATTTTGTTCTTTTTTATGGCTGAGTAATATTCCATTGTATATATGTACCATATTTTCTTTATTCATTTATCTATTTATGGACACTTAGTTGCTTCCATGTCTTGGCTATTGTAAATAATGCTGTAATAAACATAGGAATGCATATATCTTTGCAAATTGGTATTTTGGATTTATTTGGGTAAATAGCCAGAAGTGGAATTGCTAGGTTATATGGTAGTTCTATCTTTAATTTTTTTTGTGGAACCTCTATCCTCTTTTCCCTGTGGCTGTGCCAATTTACAATCCCATCAAGAGTGCAAAAGAGTTCCGCTTCAAGAATGAGGTTCTTTCAGAACTCAGTCAGTCTTGATACTGAAGCATCCATCCATCACCCTAGTTCCAGGTGTCCTGCCCCAACTCTCCCTTTTGTCAGTCCCTCCAATTAAGCTTTTTTTTTTTTCTTTCTGCAACAGGGATTCTCAAGGATGAAGATTCTGCCTGTGTTTTATTCTGCCTGCAGCAAAAGCACAACTGTATCCAGTTAATCCTATTTAAATTTTGACCTACTTTTTCCTTTATAAATACAATAAAATTCCCCCATCCTGGTCTGCATTTCAATTTTCTTTTATCTTCAGGCTAATTTTTTATGTGTTTTACATAGTTACATTTCCCAAATTGGTATTACATGGTATAATAAAAAAAATAGCTAACATTTACCAAGCACTCAGCGTACCAGCCAGGCAGCTTCATGCCTAGAATCTCATATACTCCTCACATAGCCTAATGGGAAGTATTGGCATTCTTCTCATTTCATAGACAAGGAAATGAGGCACAGAAAATTTAACTGAATTGCCATGGCCATGACTGACAAGGAAAGAGCTGAGATTCAAACCCAGGCATTCCAGCCCAGAACTAGGCTCTCAATCATATTTGTCTACTCTGGGTCAAAGGCATCCTTCATCCACTGGTGACTTGTTCATCTATAAGCAATATCATTTATTCATTCAACAAATATTCATAGAGTACCCACTATGTGCCAGGCAGTGTTCTAGGCACTGGGAATACAGTCGTGAGTAAACAAACAAAGCTCCTGACCTCACAGAGTTTACATTCTAATTAGCAAAGAATAATAAAAACAGATAAACACGGAATATGTCAGATGGTGGCAGTTGCAAAGGATAAAAATTTAAGGGGATGGGGAGTACTGGAGGGCATTATTTTATCTATAATGTATATATGTGCTGTGTAGTGGTCAGGGAAAGCCTTGCTGATGAGGTGATATCTGAGTAAAGGACTGAAGGAAGAAAGGGCATTGGCCTTGTGAATATCTGGGTAAAGAACATCCATGTAGAGTAAAAACCTAACACAAGGCCCTGAGACAAGAGTAGGGAAGGAGAAAGAGCAAGGAGGTCAGTGTGGCTAGGACAGAGCAAGGGTGTGAGAGGAAGGAAAAGAGGCTGAGATGAAGCAGGAGGCCAGCTCATGAGGACTCTTGGAGGCCATGGTATGGACTTTGGGTCTCACCATTGGTGAGACAGGAGCCATCACAGAGTTTAACCAGAAGAATGACATGAAATGACTTGCATTTAAAGTGACTCTAAGATAGAGTCCAATTCTGGTTATGATTTTAGGGTAGAACTCATTTACCGATGGCTAGTGTGTGGGTATTGGAGAGGAGTTAAGAACGACTCTGAAGTTTTTGGCCTGAACAACTGAGAGGACAGAGTTGCTATGTAGGAACTTTGGGGTGGGGGAAGAATGAGGAGATATAGCTTTAGACATGTGGAGTCTGAGATGCTATTAAAGGTCCAAGTGAGGAGGTTGAATAGGCACCTGGATTTACGAGTCTGGAATCAGGAGAGAGGTCTGGGCAGCCAGTTTGATTTGGCAATTATCACCATTTAGATGGTGTTTAAGGTCAGGACTTTCCTGGGTTAGTTCACCAAGGAAGTACAGAAAGTAGGGAAGACATCCTTCCGAGGACTGACCCTGAGGCACCCTGCATTTAAAGTTTAGAGGAAAGATGAGGAACTAGCAAAGGAGGCTGAGAAGGAGCAGAAAGTAAGCTAACAGGAAAATTACAAGAGAGAGAAATTTCTGAAGCCAATTGAAAAAAAAAAAAAAAAGGGTATTTCAAGAAGAAAGAAGAGACCTGCTGTACCAAATGCTGCTCATGGGCCAAGTCAATTGAGAAATGACCAGTGATGTAAAAGCCACTGATGACCTTGGCAAGAACAAATGGGTGAAATGGTAGAGGCAAAAGTCTGACTCCACCAGAGTGGGTTCAAGAGCAAACGGTAGTATAGGAAGTAGAACTGGTGAATATAGACCTGGCTGTCTCACACTGGCCACCTGCCACAGGTGGATATTGAACACTTGAACGATGGCTAGTACAAAATGAGATGTGCTGCAAGTGTGAAATAGACACTGGATTTTAACAACAATATGAAAAAAAATACAAAATAACTCAGATTTTTAAAATATTGATTACATGTTAATATTTTGGATATATTAGGCTAAATAACATTAAAATTAATTTTACCTGTTCTTTTTTATTGAGTTTACTAGAAAAATTTGAAATAGCTGTGGCTTACATTACATTTCTAATGGCTAATGCTGGTAGCGATCATCCTTTTGAGAAGTTTTACTGTAAAAGAGAGCCGAGAACTGAAGCCACTGACCAAGAGGTACCTATGTCAGTGAATACCCAACTTTATCTGTGCATGGTCCATTTCACCTAGGCCAGATAATCCCCCATATTACCAACTCTATCTGTGCCTCTTCTTAGAACCTGTTAACTTCCTTGGGAAATCAAAATGCTCTATATTTTGATTTGGCTAATGCTTACACCAGTGTAGTTAGATGTAAAAAATTCATTAGGCTGTGTACTTAATATTTGTACATTTTATTATATGTAAATTAAATCTAAAAAAGGAAATGTAAAAAATTAAAATTAAATGAAAAGTCTGGATGGGATGTCTGTTTTGATTAAAAGTACAAGACGACTTGTAGCATTTTAGAGTTGACAGGAACTCAATAGCTGAGCAATGCCGCCCCCATCGTATTCCAGCTGGGGACACACAGTCCCATGAGCCTGTCTCCCAGCACCAGAACAGAAGAACCATAAAGCCAACTTGGTTCTTCACAGGGTTTAAACCACCTGCTCTCCCTGAGAGCCCCGCCAGTTTACCCTCCAAGAAAAAATGTGAAGCGTGGGAAAGGCTCAGCAGGGGGCCACTGCTCCGGCTCCGCTGAGAAGACAATGCAAACAATGGGGAAACAAAAGCCCCCTCGGGAGGGGAAGGCTAGCTATTGAGGGCCCGAAGTCCACTTCAACCAAGAGAGGCGGGCAGGCTGAGAACCTGCCAAGAAAGGAGAACAAAGGAGGGGACTGCTGAATGGGGGACGTGCCCGGGCTGGCCCTGAGCTCCCTTCCATCCTTCATATCCACCTGCTCATCTCTTTCCTCCGCTTGTCCAGACAAAAGCAAACACTGAGGGCTCTCTCAACTTCCAATTAGTTTTTCAAATGAAATAATGACCACCGGGACTGGCAGCTACTTGTGGTTTTCTAGGTGAATGCAATTATAAAGGCAGAAACCATGATAGAAACAATTCCGGTGCTTTATCACCATTAATGATGACACTAATGACGTCTTAAAAGACTTAACCCCTCTCTGCATAAGTGCCAAGAGCTTCCCATTCCCATGGGGGGAGTCCTGCTTAAGACCAAGTACTATTTTTTTCTTTTCACTAAAGAAATGCTCTAATCAATGGGGGGACTGGTCGCTTTTAAGGATAACCCCTTATGTTGTATTAACTTAAAGTTCACAAAGAGGTTTCCCATGCATTGCTTCATTTGCTCCCTACCACAGCTCTCTGGGGACAGGCAGAGCAGAGTGCTGGCCTCATGGACAGGTGAGAGGTCAGGTGACTCAGCCAGTTCCTGCAGGTCTGAGGGAATACAGCTGAGCACTGATTCCTGATTCCAGGGCAGTGCTCTTGTATTATTTCAAGACTCCAGGCCCCTCAGATGTGAACTGGGGAGTCAAGTGAATTAAAAGAACAAACAAATAAACGTAGACCTGGTGTAAACTCTTCACTGGGCTCCTGCTTGTAACAACATCGGAAACAAGAGTGATAATACCTATACTAATCAGAGCAAACAGTCAATGTTAAGTGCCGGGTACTGTAGTTTGCTTGCGTTTTGGGTGTGACCTCATTTAATCCCTATATAGCTCTCAGAGGTATTATCCTCATTTTTACTGATGGGAAACTGAGGCCCAGAGAGGTTAAGAAAGGTGTCCAAAGAGATACATTAAATTAGGGAATTCAGAGCTTGTCAGTTGGACTCTAAACTGCCACTCCTTAGAGAAGGACCAGCACTACTGTGTCAAAGAAAAACCAGAAATGCACAGCAGTTAAGGTGGTTAAAACAGATTTTATTCAGGGCTCAACTTCAAACACAGCATAGGCAAGCAGGAACTTACAGGCAAGAAGCAGGGTGGAGATCAGTGGATGGAAATTTATTAAGAGGAAACATCAAGGGTCAGTGGGATTCTGGCTGAACTGACCTAACAGGATTCTTGCTGAAAGCAGACGGGGATGATCAGATATCACCTGGGAATGGTAGAGGGTAAGAAACTCTATCAGATATCAAGGTGATCAGATATCAAGGATAGGGTTTTCTGGTTAAGCTGATTTAGCTAGATTCTACAATGAAGTATACACATGGGTCAGGAGTGGAAGTCAGGGATTGGGGGGATTAAAGAGGGGGAAACCTAGATTCTTATATTCTTAAGTTGTGTTAGCAACCAATTCAACTTAAAACAAACAAACAAAACCACTGACTCAAATAAAACATATCTATGGGCCACCAGTTTGCAATCTCTGGGAAAGGTAAGGCCTCCTTCCTATCCTAGAGGCACTCCTGTAATTGCCTACATCGCCCTTCCACCTAAAGAACCCCATTCAGAAGTAGTGCAAATTCCAGAATCTCCTTCCCTTTTTCCCCAATCAAAATCCCAATTTCGTCACAGTAGTGAATTCCAGTTAAATTGGAAAGCAACCTAAACAAAATAATTTCTACCCAAATTCAAAACTGTTAGAATTACTTACATTTCAAAAGTTATCTAAATGTATTTGTTTCAATTAATAGAATTATAGGCAATAAGTCAAAGTATGTAACTTTGAGCCAGTGAGGAAAGACACCAAGCACTGGGCCAAGCACTTCAGATGCTTGGAACTCCTTCAATCAGATAAGGTAGGTACTGTTCTCTCTTTTACAGAAGAAAAAAAAAGGCTTAAGGAAGTTAGGACACTCACCCAAAGTCCCTCACTCTGGTAAATGGTTAAGAGCACGTTTGCCTGACACTGAAGTCTATACATTTAGCCATACTGTTCGATATTATTCTTCTAAGCGATGCTATATAATCTCCATTTAACGGCGGTCCTGGGCAGGACTTCAAGAGGGTGTTCTCGAGATAAGTATGATCCTCTGTGAGCCTAAGGTAACTCATGTGGGTCAGCCTCCTTTTAAGATAATCCTTTCCCTTCCCCACTGTATGCTAAGACAAAACTTTCAAGGCAAAAGCAGAGCCTTCAGATACCAATGGTGCTCCTATGCAGACAGTTGGTACCTTCTGCTGGGGAAGAAAAAGAGACACTGGCTTTTCCAAGCAATTCTCAGTTAAGAGATGAGAGGAACCCATGGGAAAGGGCCCAAAGAAAAATCTTGGCCATTGTGTCAACAATACTTCCCAACTAAGTCCCATGTATATACCCCCGGGTCCCATCAGTCCAAAAGTACTAGAATAAACACTCAATCAGGTCTTTGTTCCCGTTATCCTCTTTATTCTAAAAACAAATTCATTACAGATTTCAACTTTTCAAATGCAACATCTGGGTAAGTTAGGAATATTTACAGCATCTTGCTATGGCACATGCCAAAGAAACAGAATATCTGGGTTCACAGGTATCTGCTGCGTTGGGGCAACAGAAAAACAAGAAAAGTATAACCACAATTTTGACTTTTTTTTTCTTTTTAAATAAAGGTTTTTTGTTTTGTTTTGTTTTTTCCATTCCTCTTTTCAAACTGTGACTCGTTCTTGACTCTTCTTGACATTCATTTCAGGTTTCATAATTTCCTTCCTTCTCCTGGAACTAATGTGCTGTTCTAGAAGGAAAAGGGGACAAATTCAAACTTACTGAAGGTTTCAATTCACTGTTAAAGTTCCTAACTGGTGACAACAGAGAGACCAAGGTACTCTCCCACTATAAGATCTCATTAATAAGGGGATAATCATTTTTTTTCTATTAATTCTATTTATTTATGCCCCATCTTATATCAGAAAAGAATATAAGACAGCTAGTTCAAACTAAAGCTAATGACAACTTAAATAAAAATAATGAAACAAACATGATAGCAAAGAAGGAAAGTGGTATGTGAAAATTTAAGGAGATGAGGTAATTCCAGGCACACCTCTCACAGTGCAAGGCCAAAAAGACAGTGTAAATTTCAACTAGAAGAACAGAGAGGATGGTTTAAAGAATGGTCATTTTCAGCTTCCCAGACTCCAGGGCTGCCAACCAACACATGTAGCTTGGAAGACAACATTCTGACCACGCAGTACAGAAACCTGCACCATCTTCCTGCCATACAGTCATGTTCTATCAGTAGTCAGAATCGGTGTCTAAACCTAAGAAAGAATGATTCTCAAAAATGGGACTCCACTCATGGAGAAATTTTAAAAGCAGATAAAAACATTCTTTATTCCTTCTTTCCCCAAGGCTGGCTTTCACTAGACTCCAAGAAGTAATAGGGAAACACGAGAATGGAAATGACAATCTAGACAGACACTGTGCACCCAGGAGGGTGACAGCCAGTGATTCAGGTGGCTCTGGCAAGCAGAGGCAGGGTGCTGACACACACGTCGTCCTTAGCAGGCAGCTATCTCCCGTGGTGAGGGCTGATGTGATGGAGCAATCTTCCAGAATGGCGGGCTGTGAACGAATTAATCAACAGTCCCAAGAGGCACGCACAGGCACAGGCACAGAACTAATGCTGAGGGCTGAAATGAGTGCCCCGGTCCCTGCCAACATCCAGAGGTTCCTGGGTACTTTAAAATATGTGTGTTCCCAACTGTTCACAAGGGGGAGGACAGCATGAGTATGAAAGAAGAACAGCTGGAAGTGTAGTGGCCCACAAGCCTCTATCTTGGCTAAGAAGTTACACCTGATCAAATCAATGCCTGTCCACAGATCAAAAGTACTTAGCTATCAGATTTCCCTTTAAAATACAAAGTCCCAACCTCAGGAAGTCCCAAACAGCCAAATGATCAAGTGAATTTCTTATCTTTCAAGTAGAATGATTTGGGGGTAGTAGGCTGGGGGTAGACTATCGAAAAAATCAAATCTCAGACAGAGCATGTAAAACTGAGGACAAAACCAAATGGAAATGGCCAGGAAATGAGGGTGGGGAGAAGGGACTAAAAATGGCCAGGGGGCACTTTTTGGAGCATGGAAACAGTCTGTAACTTGACTGAGGTGGTGTTTACATGACTGTACAGGTTTGTCAAGATTAACAGAATTGTACACAAAAAAGGGTGAATTGTACTGTATATAAATTAAACCTGAAAGCAACAAACAAACAAAAAAATTGTAGTTTCTTTCTGTGTTGAGGAGTAGACATTCCAGGTTATACTCACACATCAATGAAAAGGCTCTACCTTCTACGCTTTTGCTGATTTTTCCTATTTTCAGAGGATTAAAAATTACATGGCTTTGTTGCTCTGGCAGGAAAAGCCATTTCCACAGCAAGGGACAGGAGGGAACATGATTAGAAAATTCAAATAGCTCCCTCCTCTTTGTTGGTCTAGTACAAGGATCAGCAAACTATGACCCATGAGCTAAATCCAGCACGCCACCTGCTTTGTAAATAAAGTTTCATTGGAATATAGCCATTCTCAATTGTTTACATAGTCCATGGCAGCTTTCACATGATAGTGGCAGAGTTGAGTAATTTTAACAGAGACCATATAGCCTGTGAAGGCTAAAATCCTACCTGGCTCTTTCCAGGAAACTTTTGCTGATCCCTGGTCTAGAGGAGCTGATCAATGAAGCATCATATACTCTCTCCCTCCCTACCTTCACCTTGTTTCCACTTCTATCTTCATCCTAGGGCTAATACTGAACAGAGAATGGGTGATACTTCACATGACATTTTAGTCACACAAGAAGCAAGCAGCCCTGAACCATATCCTAAGCTCTAGGAACCTGGGTTCTGATGCTCGCTTTGATCTGTGGCGTAAGTCTCATCAAACCACACTGTCTGGCCCAACCAGAGATTAGTGTTGCAAAAAGGCCTAGAGTGACAAGGTGTGCCAGGATTTGCCATGGGTCCATCGTGTAATGAATTTAATGTTCTGAATGGGATTCTCTTTTAAAAAGTCTAAGGTTAAATCTGTCTTATCCTTAACTCCACTCTCCTGTAAACACAGACGGGCTCTTGTCTACAAAGTACCCATGGGACATAAGGGAGGATGGAGTCCTATAGTCAAAGCCAGGTCAAGGTTTGTTGCAAAGTTACCCCATTGGCCGAGCTAACTCAGGGATCCTTGGCTTTTGTTCTGATGCAGTCACAACCTGGTCCAGGAAGTGGGAAAATAGACTCAGAATTCAGCTTTGGCTTAGGGATGGGTGGGGAGGGACCAGTAGGCTTCAAACTAGATAAATAACTGACATGCATGAGGTGGGCAAGATGGGAAAGGGGCTCTGCTTCTGGGACGAGTTCGCCCTTCATCTTTACCGTAATGTCCTATATTTTGCCAATCTACTGCTCTGCTCTGCAGCGATCCTGCCAAAGGAAAGAGGGGTTGAGAATCAAGAAAGGACAGTGAGAAGAGAAATAAGCTGAGGAAAGAAATGACAAACACACCCGACCAGAGCTTCCATTAGGTCAGTGATTTTCCCAGTGGCAGAGTTCATTCTAGGACTCACAAAGATAGCAATATTGAGTGGGCTTCAACTTTCTATATAAGATGTGGGGGAAATGGAATGAGAATCATGGTCTCTCTCCCCAGAAAATGTACACTATTTTAGGATTCCTGATTAGAAACTTCTGCAAAGCAGGATCTAAGTCAAATGGTTTCCACCCCACATCTTCCCTTGATTTTATTGGTCTTATGTGGGCAACTTTCAGAAAAGAGAGAACTCAGCAGAGCACAGCCTCCTGGCTCCCTGGGGCCTAGACTGGCCACTGCAGGGGAACAAGGCTCTGCTTAGAAAAAATAGTGAAGTTCCTGGCTGTTTCTCAGATGCAATGCATAGTTGCCAAGTTAAGGCTGCTGGAGGGGCAGGAAAATGAACCAGCTGCCACTGCTGGTGCTAAGGGAAGCTCTGGTAGAATCTGGATTACTACAGGGAAGTCCAGCAGCACGTCGGGACCAGCCTCCATGGTGAGACACTCAGAAAGCTCACGATGGAGACTTGGGCAGAGATGAGACATGTGGCTCTCCCAACCACTAGTGAATAGTCTCTGAGAAAGCCTCTCTCAGATCTGACCAGCTTAATCAGCAGCCATGTTTGCGGGCACACTACTGAGTTACATTCTTCCAGCAAAAGTCCTGGAGAGAAAGCAGGGCACGTCTGAAAATGCTAACTTCCAAAGGTGAAAGCAATTTTGACCTTTTCAGGGCTGAAATCACCCAAGTTCTAATAAATCAATAGGAAATGCCTATGTGACATTTAAATTTACCTCTAATCCAGGTTTGAAAGTCAAACTGCCATCATGTCAGGATCTAACCACTGTATGAACCTAAGACTGTCTGGTTCTTGGGGATGTGGTGTGGACTACTGAGCAGTGCTCCCCACTGGGGGGCCCCTGTAAAATCTCTGGCAGTTCGTGGAGGGGAAGAGCATGGACCCCGTGCTTAGGAGGAAGAACTCCGGGAGCTTCCTGGGAGTTATGGGCACTAACTCCCTGGGGCAGGAGGAGGGCTGATCAGAATTCTCCGTGGCGGCAGAGAACATTTTTTACAGCCAGCACATCTTCTGCCACATGTTCCATTCTATTTTAATCTTCATAAAGCAATTATTTTCTTCTCTTGTTCTAATGTGCTGAGGCATAAATAGCTATGGCTTTAATACATTTAAAACTGACCACTAATGTCCTTTTCTGACTTAAAAGACTTCTGTATTGGGCTAAATTGACATGTCACACTTGCCACTAAGACTATGAATCATTTTGTTACTTATCGATGTTCAGAGTTGGGGGTGCAGAGCTGACAAAAATATTTTTTAATCCCACTCTAAGACTGTGGCCCAGCCCCAGCCTTACCTTTTGATTGCGTGCTGAGCCAGCATCCGATTGCCAGCCAGAAACGTCACAGTGCCCAAGATGGCCAGGTACTTTAGGGTCTGGAACATGTTGAGCTGAGTCCAGTAGACATACATGAGTCCCAGCATAGCTACAAGAACAGGTGTCATGATAGCCAATTAAATAAAATAATGATAATGTGCTGAGGCAGAGGACAGAAGCAGTAACTTCTGGATCCTAAAAAGGTCTGTATTTCTAGACCAGCTTGTTTGATTCCCTTTATTGGATATCAGAAAAGAGATAACTCAATATACTTGCCTCTCAGCCTTGGCCACCAAGAAATCCAGAGGTAAAAACCAGACCTCAGCTACTTTATCTATCTTGTTCCATGTTCTGGCTCACATTTATTTTCTTTAATGTAGGTTTTGTTTTTGTTTTTCTCAAACATTATTGTCATGTTATATTTAAAACTCATTTTATTTTTCAAATTTTGAATGAAAGCAGGCAGGATTAAATAAATGAATAATTTCCTTTTTATCAAAAAAATTTTAAGGATAACCTGCCACTGTGACTAGGAGGGAAGCGAGGAGTAGTGGGCAGGAAAGTTTAATGAAAAGGACTCAGGTTCTGATCTCCAATCAGGGAGAATGCTTCTGGAAAGGCTCTGCTCTTCCAGCCATTTAATGTCTCTGAGACTAAATTCTCTCACCTGTCAAACACGAAGCATAATTCCTGCCCTGGTCACCCCCATTAGGGTTGTGATGAGAATCAAATGAGAGAATGTGCACAAAAAGCACTCTGGCAAGGAAAGTCATGGCTTTAAATAAATTTATATTCAGGTTTTGTTCCCAGCCTGAACCAGGAGGGCTATCACTCAAATCCAGTAACTGGGCTGGAGAAAAAGGTCATCCTATCAATTTTGCCTACAAGGATAACGGATGAACTACAGCAGGGGGTTCTTAACCACTTTCGAGGTCACAGACTACTGTGAGAATCTGATCAAAGTTACAGACTCTTTTTTCCAGAAAAATACAGATATACTTTTGCCTAGAATTTCAAGGGATTCATCTACGGATCCCTATGGAAGCCGCATGCTATGGGCACAAGATAGTGACTCCTAAAAACGTCAAAGAAATTAGAAAGAAATGGTGTCGTCTCAGTGAAATGCGAGGCACCACCAATCCAACAGTGCTGAAAGTCCCTGAAATGCTTAGCTGATTTGTGAATTTACTGTCTCGTTACGTTTAGGTCCTAAGTTCTCGAGAGAACCATGCAGAACACTGTGTCTGACTGTGGAAAGGAGTGTTTTCTATTAGTGTCCAGACACAGCCGCCAGCAAATGTGACGATCAATATGGTGGAGAAAGATAACCTTTGGAAAATGCATTAATGCTCTTCACCCAAGAAGATGGCTCAATGTAAAGATACGATAAGTGAGTAATCTCTGGAAATGAACAGGGCTATTAAATGAGGGCAAATGGCCTGCCAACAGCAGCACAGTACAATGAAACACAATATAATGACAGCTGTTCTAAGTTGATGGCCCAAACAGGTTTATCATCATATTAACTGTCCTAAAAGGCCAGGAGGAAGAGGGAAATGTTACACCATTAAGTCATTATAGTTAATAGGTTGTGGGTCTACTTAACAGGGCTTTTGCTGTGAGTGGCTAAATGTCAGAGGAGGTTAAATGGAATTAGCAGCCTGGGGCGCTTACCAGCATGTCCCAGGTGAAAGATAACTGTGCTAGGAGCAAAAGTGAAGTTGGAGATGTTGGCACCAATCCGGATCCACTAAACGATGGAGAGAAATAAATTAAAAAGACATTAGAACTTGAAAGGGAGGCAACACAAGGCAGGTCAATGCTAATCCAATGACTAGCCCTAAGGGCTTAAAAGTTCATATATACTTGATGGACAGGGAATTTTTCCAAGTGACAACTATGCTATTTAAGTCCTCAGGAAAAATTGTTCCCTTTTTTCTTTAGAAAGGCATTCCAACACCTGCTCTCAAATGTGCTGGGTAATTCAAACCTGAACATCACTTTTAATGACAGCAAAATTTTCTTTTTTAAAACAGGTGAACCCATGAAGCTGAAAGGTCAGAAACTGCATTTATGATGAAATAACTGGCACCCCTGCTAGTTTCTCTAAGTATTGGTTAGATAAACCCGCTGGCAGCTGGTAGGATGAGTGCTCTTACTGTGGGTTCCATGCCTACTGAAATTCTGATCACTCAAATATGACAACAGGTCCCATACTCTAAGGTCTCATTTCTGAAAGCTTGTGGCATGCCTTTGAGATTTAGATTGACCAGTAATTCTTTTATTAAAATCAATGAATAAATTAGAAACACAGGCAACTTTCCAAAAGTAAGATCTAATAATTTTCCATACAGTTCTCAAAATTCTCTAAAGTTTGAGGATATGTATTTGCTTATAATTTTTAAAGAGACTAAAACTGGCAAAAAATAAAAAATAAAATAGTACTTTAAAGTAGAAAAAGTAAAAATTTCCTTCTTCTATACTCCTTAGAAAGTCTTCTCCTTACAGGTGACCAACACTAAAAAGAGGTCTTTTTAAGGTTTTTACACAAAGATGACCCTACTAAACATATTATCCTACCCCTTGCCTTCTTCATTCAACAAGATATCTTGGCAATCTTGTCATATCAGCACATAAATCGATCCATTTTTTAAATAAGCTGCATATTATTCCATTGTATGGATGTACCATAATTTATTTAACACTTGCTTTTAAGAGGACTTTAAGTTGTTTATAGTTTTATGCTTTAAAGAGTGCTGAAATGCACAGCCTCTGTACTCTTTTTATACAGCTATCAGCATTGGGCCTTGTTTGTTTCACACTTGACCTTTCTGAACACTCCTACAGAGTATCTCAGTCCATACACTTTTATGATTTTTAATGACTATGAGGTACTCTCTCATGCCTTGTTATCAGAGTGGTTTATTTGGCTAATCCCCCATAGCGGAGAATTCTAGTTATCCTAAAATTTTTTGACCATTGGTTCAGGTCACAGCTGCTGGACCCCTTTGGAGCTGTGATGAGGCCAGGGCACAAAGCCTCCTTTGCAATGGCTACATCTGCTGAGTCTGGCGCCAGACACATGCTGCTCATGCTAATTACAGCTACTCACCAGAGCAAAGAGCAGAAGCAAGGGCGAGAGGATCAGGGCAGTGAATGTATTGGACACCACTGTGGGGGGCCTCTTCTCAGGCTCACGAAACAGATGCTGTCAAAAGAAGTCACACCAAGAATATTTAAGAATGTGCCCTTATGCAGAGGCTGCCATATATACCTGAGACCAAAACGCCAATGACAGTCAAACAGAGGAACTGTCTCCCAGAGGTTAAAACGCTCTGGCAATGAGTGGCCATTTGGCCTTATGCCTGTGCTCAGCGCTGGCTTCTGATCTCAGAGTTCTCTTTCAAAAACACTACACTAGTCCCAGCTCACTAGTTGGCCAATCCTCTTTTTTCTGGAGAATTCAACCCATCAAGTGGCATTTGCCTAGTATCAAAGAGGGTGCCTAGGTATATGAACAGCTTAGGGGATACATCTGAGGCAGGCCTCTCATCATGCTTCTGGGTTCCTAGGGTGGCACTATCACATGTTGCTGCCCTACTTAAGCTAGCTAACTGGTGTTACCCATGCCCTCTTTTAAAATTTAATAGAGCTTCAACATGGGTAGTTCCAACCACAACTCACCCCTCTGCCTCCAGAAAGAAAGAGCCCTAAATAAACACTTTCTTACTCGCTCTGCCTGATTTCCAGAATTGAATCAGAAAGCTGAGAAGCAGTCTGCTGATATTTCTTTGTTCAGCAGAACAATTCTACATGAAGATCTCTGGGAAGCTCATCCACACTGTGTCACCAAGCAGAAGCAGTGATGGATTGTATTTGGGCCCAAACTGATATATATTGGCTGTGTGACCATGGGAAAGTTGCTTTACTAATTATGCCTCAGTTTCTAACTGGAAAATTGGGGTGGGAGGGCAATGACCATCCTAAAAGACTTGTGAGGATATTTAGAGGACCAGATGAAACAGGGCACTTGACTATGCTTTGTAAGCTGTAATACATGCAAATTTAACTTCTATATTTTCTTCCAATGTATAAACTTGTGGCTGTCTTTCCTGCTTGTCAATGTCTAGCCAACCCAGTTCCATGAGGAGGCAGCCCCACTTGAGACTTCTGTTCCCAAATTTTCACCTCAGCTCCTCTTTTGCTGCCACTGCCATTAAAGGGATTTCTAACACTGTCTGTGGCAACTGCTGCCACCTACTCTACCCTAAAAATCAGTCAACACCCTTCATCATCATGGTTATAGCCTCTACTATGTAACTGCATTTTACATTCTTAAACAAGGCTTTCAGAAGGAGTTATAAAAAGAATCTTACCTCTACCCTCTGAGCCCTTGTCCTTTTTTTAAACAGAGAAATGAGGGTAAATAGTCTGCTAGGAACATTTCAATATTAATTCATACATAGGATTCCATGTTACAATAGTATGATCATTTCTCATGATTGCAAAATAGACCATTGGGTGGATATACCTCAGTTTTCTTAACCAGTGCTCAAACGGCTTTACAATTATGATGTTTATTTTGTGAAGTGCTTTAGAAATTTTTCAAAGCCTTTCTTTCCTTATCCATGGTCTATTTAGAGCCTCACACAGTCCTATGGCTAGGCCGGGAAGGGGTTGCTAATATTTGCATGCAAGAAAGGTTAATCCCAGGAAGAAGAAGGACTTGCCTCATTGAGGAAAGCCCTGTTCTCCCAGTTGAGTTTTCCACCTGCTGACCCCATCAGCCCTGATTTATGCAGGAGCAGACAGGAAGAAAGCCAAACCCAGCTTTGCTGGAACTGTAAAGCAGTGATTTCAGGGCTGAACCTCCTGCATGTTTAGGAAATACAGACTCGGATTATGAGATTGTCTCCAAATATCAGCTTTCTGGGAGCTGGTCACTGGACTCTTAGAGGATGTTCTTTAGGATGGGACTAATATTTGCTCTGCTGAATTCACAGGGTGGTGAGGACTACACTATAAAACATCATATAAACAAACTGAAGGAACCAGCGCCATCATCTAGGGGTCTGCTGCCTTCTCTCATTGAGCCCATTTCACATTTCTCTTCTGTGGTTAGTGGATATGCTCCTTGAAATATACCTGAATTTCCTGTTTCGGGGTGAAAAGATTCTTAGACAGGACAGTTGATGGAGCATCTTCTTCAGGGAACTTGATGACCACATCAGCCTAAAAAAACAAGGACAGTCTTTGAAGGCACAGGGGCAGAGAAAGGGGTGAGACTCATCAGCAGGATAGTGCCCCCTAACTCACACCCAGGACCATAATGAAAAAAGCTCCAAGCAGTCCAATCATTTCTGATCCATTAGTTGACAAATTGAGGCAGTAAAAATTTCAAGAACAAAATAAGTTATTTGTTGAAAATGCTTTTCAGAGCAAGAGTTCCTATTTTCTACTGGTCTGGTGAGCCCCACAGAGCTGCTTAATACAAAAATCTCAGCTGGTACTCAGGCTGTTACAGCTGCAATCAGAAAATGTTCGGTGTCCCTGGGAAGTGTGATTTAGTCAACAGAAAAAAAAAAGAAATGAAAATGTACTCTCATACAAAACACAGTCCAAAGTGCAGGAGAAGAAAAGGAGCTTTGAATACAACACAAGAAACGCAGCTGCCCCTTTGTCTTGCCAAAGGAGCCAACCACCATTCAAGGCCTGCAATTTGGCCCCTGCTACCTTTCCAACCTTACCGCCTACTGCTCCTGACCAGATTCAGGTACTCCAGCAAAATGAACCCACTCACATCACACTGAAAGCACCTCAAACTTTTCTGTAGGCTGTTCCCCAGTGATCATCCCATAGCCCCAGACAGTATTCTGAGAAACCCTTGCAATTCTTCAACCTTTACCTCAAATGCCATGTCTTTTAAGAAGTTTTCCCTCATCACATCCATCAAAAGTGGGATATGTAGGTGAAAAGCACTATGTAAACTATAACATGCAATGCAAATGTTGGTTATTAGTTTATTAGCATTTTGCACATCCTACAATTCACTGTCCCATATCATCCTGAACTGTTATCGGAATTCAAATCTTACCCCAGCCCCAGCCCCATACCATATCTCAAAGGCCAGAGCCATTATCTCTTACATCTATGTAAACTCCCCACCCCCGCTACAGTGCTTTGGTATAATATAAAAACCTCCTTCCAGTATAACTTTTTGGCAATTTGCTAGAACCCACAAGGGCAAATATATACTTCATTCATTCACTCACTCACTGTTTATTAAGCACCTACTATGTGCCGAGCTATGTGCATGCCCCTAAGACTACTAATGGCAAAAGCACACAGTCCCTCACCTCACAATGCAAATTTATTGCCCTGTGAATGGCACAGACAAGGCTAGGGTAAAGAGAGAGCCCATGCCCCTGCAAAGAAGCAGGCTGTGTCTGACTGTGGCACAGCCACTCTTGCCTGGGTCAAGGTACATTTAGGCACATACCACATTCCAAAGGATTGGGTTCTTCAAAGTGGCATCTCCGATGATCAAGTAAAGAGTATAGGTGCCAGACGCAGAGTCAAATTCAATCTTTCTCTCGGAAGTATCCAGTTCAAACTTGTATACATTCTTGCTGTCTGGCTCAGCAACAAACACCACTTCCTGGCCAGTCTTCTGGTTATGGAGTCGAACAAATGTCTGGATGGACCAATAATACAACCTTTCATTTGATCATTTCAAAACTCCCTCTGACCCAATATCAAATCAATGAGACAGCAAACTGGGAGCTCTGGGATCTGCCTGACCCGTCTGAGAGAATGGAAGGAGTGGCCATTCCATCCTGGCTCCTAGCTCAGAGAGCAGAGATAACTTTTTACTAGTATAAGAAATTTAACTTAGGGATCTAGCTAATTTTCAACTACTTGGAGACTGAACACCCAGTTTGTGGATGATTTAAGCCCTTTGCTGTTGCTGCAATTTCTTCTTCCTGCCAGCCTTTTGGCCACTTTGCTGCCCAATTAAGTTCTTCACCAGAGGGTGAAAAGAAGGGAAATGAGGTGGAACAGTAAGAGGCCCATTTTCAATTTCCTAGTGCCTCCAGCTAAAGATTTAGGAGAGGAGGCTTGAGGATTGATAGCAAAGCAGTGTTCTAGTCAAGCAGAGCAGCCTAGTGTCTCCAAGAGAGTCCAGGCTATGAAGACAGTTTTGGTTCCACTATTCATTAGCTGAGAAGGTTGCTTAACCTCTTTGTGCCTTTTTTGATCTTTAAGATAAAAAGATTAACTTCTACACGTAGTGTACTACCTGTGTGAAGATTTTCAGTAGCATAAGCAAAATGTTTAGCACAGAATCTGGCATATACTAGCTCATCAACAAACAGCAGCTGATATTATTATCAATGGCACCAGTTTAATAAACTTGCCTTCCCAATGGCATAAATAACTAACATTCCTGCACATTAGAACTATAGCAAAACTTAACATCCACTTGGAGCTTTTGTGTTTCAAAATAAAGAATTCAACAAGGCAGGCAGATTGGTTCCATATTATAGATCATAAGGCACATGGATTAAATGAGTTACATGGTCACACAGCTAGCTTTGGATCCACAGAAAAAATGCAAATCTCATTTGTTACTCTACACCTCGGCAACAAAGAACAACCATGAAAGTGGCCCAGAGACGAGATGCATCCCAACTATAGCAGTCTTGGCCAAGAATGAATTTTAAGAGCTGGGATGCCTGACCTTCCTCCTGTCACAGCCAAGCACAGGCATCTGCAAAATGCCATCTCTACCTGGGAGGTCTCTAAGCCATGGTTTCCAAAACAGAATACTGGATGAGACAAGTACTCAGTTAAAGTTACATTTCCTCACTAACTCTCCCTGTCCCAACCCTAAGCTCACCAATTTAGTTTTCTAATTTCTCTTTGTATTTTCTTCCACTGTACTGTTTGGTCAGCAAATGGCATTCTGGGAAGGAGCAGGGAAATGCCAAGAGGCTGAAGACTGGTTAGCCATGGCCCTGACCAAGTGCACTGACCAAGCTCTCTGGAGCCCAGGGGTGGAGAGAAAAGATTAATAGAGAAGTGTCCAGGAGGGTGGCCCTGGGAAAGCTGCTCTAGGGTCTACGCACAAACGCAACATCAGTACCTACAAGAAACAGAGAGCAAAAGGTTTCCAAACAAATTCACTGACCTTGGTGGTCTGTTCTTGGCATGCACACGAGTCTGCTAGCTCTTGCTAAAGTATCACTACAAAACACCTAAACCAAGGCCAGCAGATCCTACATTCTTCCCTGTCTTTCAGCATTCAAAGTATTTATGTGAATTTTCATTTATAATACAACTGTGGACGGGGAAGGGCTGAAAGCAGTTACTCTCAATCAAAGGAGATGAGAGAGGTGGAAAAGGAGCTGCCTGAGAGGATAAGAAGCCATATCGAATACTGGTTTGAAAATCTTTCAAATAATAATTATTACATTATATATGGAAAACAAAAATGAATCCTACTGCTTTCATAATACAAAGCAGGCACAAGTTAAAAAGGGCTATTCTTCTGATTCCCACAAATAGAAAATCTGCTTTGGCCAGAAGAAAAATATACTTCAGGCTCACTGCCTATGTTTTCCTTTTTTCAAAATTATTTTAATATATTTTTTTTTGGTCAGATGAGAAGAAGTCTCAATTAAGTATTAATCTGCTTTAAATATATCTTCCCAATAGCAGCTAATCTTTTTTTAAGAGAGTATATTGCAGGTTTAGGGTTACAACCAGTAACCCTGAGAGGGGGCAGAGTCATGTGGGAGAATCTGAAGAAACATACGGGATCACAGTGAAGATCTGAAAGCAGGAATTCAAAAATTTCTGTAGTCACTGTTATACACACATCAACAACTCTAATGTACATTAATGTTTAAGGTCAAAAAAACTGTCTGGGCTTTTTCCTGACCTGGTGAGGGGTGAGTTCAGCACCGGTGTTCACATCTACCAGCTGGAAGAACAAAGCAAAGTTCTGGTGGCTGTCTGCAATGAATGTGCCCTTGGCCTTGGCTGGGTAGGTTACCCTGAAAGAGACATTTATACAGTAAATCTTCAGATAGGGTCTGTACATATCTAGGAATAAAGAATACAAACTTCACTTCATTGCCTAATCCTCCCTCTCCCATTGTAACACTTTTCTGTTGTGGACAGACAGAAATGGAGGACAGTCTATGGCCTGAGGGCAAATTGGACTGATAAAGCCAGGACTGAGAAACATCAGAATAAATTTTATCAGGGTCTGGGGAAAATGTTATACGCAGATACTCCAGGCTTTTGCTTCAAAAACCTAAGGATGTCGACTCAGACAAGTCAGGTACCATGAGGTTCACACGTCCTCCTGCAAACACTCGGGACTAGAGAGCTGGCCTGGCAAAACCACAAGGAGAAATAAACACAGGGTTGACATTAGCAGCATATGTGAAAGAGCTGGGAGAAGAGGGGGTAGGAAAGAAGGGTACTTAGGGTTTTTTCTTTTTTTAATGCTGTATTTTTTTCCTGAACATTGTTTCAGTTTTTGTTTCTGCCTAAAATTGCGTTTTAAAAGTAATTTTCTAACAATAGGCAGACTAGATGAGAGAACTGTTCTTTTCACAGCTATTTCTCAGGATTTTAGGTTAAGATGGCCAAGGGACAGAATAAGCTGAATGGTTACAGAGCTCATATTGGACTCTATTTTATACTTAGGCTTTATATTTTTTTTATGAGTAATACCAGCTCATCTATATAGAACATTAAACTTTGCAAAGCACTCTCACAGACATTACTTCAGTGCATTCTCAACAGTGCTCTCATCTCCAAAGTCACTATGAAAATATCCAAGCCAGAGGCAGGAGATCCAGACCTTTCGCAACACTTAAAAGGAGTGAATGCTTCATTTATAGGCTCTGGCTAACATCCCCTATCTTCAAAATGGCCTTGAGGGTTCACTTACTTTCTTTGGTATCTATAAGCCACCCAAATTGAGTAAAGTTGTGGTATGACTATACTCAGAGGTACAGATGAGTGTAAGAATCTGGGAGTGGGCTGACAAATGGCTTCATACAGTGTTCTGGCCCAACTCTGATCAATTACTACTGGTTACTTAGAAGGCTGTATTGAGTTCAGCAGAATCTTTTGCTGTGACTGATCAGTGATGTCTTCCATGGATTTGAGCAAGGGAACCGTAACCTTCAGTTCTAAGGACCTATGAAATTTCCAACTTTTTTCAGACCAACTGTGGGCCAAAGTAAATTGCTACAAGGCCACTAACCACTAAAAGCAAATTCAGGACTATGAAGATGTCATCTGAACTAAATATAAATAACACGCTTGGTGACATAGCTGACTGACTTGGACTTACCTCATTGTGGATTGGTAATACACAGTTGCTAAGGGACTGACTACTGGTATAGATAACCCCAAACCTGCTTGATGACAAAGAGCATTCCTGGTACTGTGCCAGTGCAACTCTAGTTAATTTGGAGTGCAGACTGGATCACTGGTGACACAGAAATGACATTTGGAGGGGCTCAGCTCAAGCCTGGGCTACCCCATGCCCAGGAGGCATCCTACCTACCGAGTGGTTTTGGGTGCAATGCTCTGATCCTTATCCACAGTGGAGAGATCGACATTTGTGATGCCGACTTCAGTGGAGATCTTGACTCTGAGCTAGAGTAAAATACAGAAGAAAATCACCAAGTTAAGTGGTAGAGATGCCAGGAATTAACATGCATATCCAAATTTTCCTCTTAGAGCTGAGTAAAGACATGAAAAAATCCTAAGACAGGAGTCTTAAATGATTTTAGTAAAGCTGACCCGGCCAGGTAGTATTTCTAAGTCTCCCTTCCTGAGGCCTAAAAGTAACTCCTTGATTCTTATCCTCTCTTTCTT
Source organism: Macroglossus sobrinus (assembly GCA_004027375.1). Lineage (NCBI taxonomy): Eukaryota > Metazoa > Chordata > Mammalia > Chiroptera > Pteropodidae > Macroglossus > Macroglossus sobrinus. The sequence continues at coordinate 932,443 of PVKZ01000211.1, forward strand.
TCTTTGGCTTTGGTTGGATGGTAGATATTAAAAAAAAAAAAAAAAAAGAAAGAAAAAAAAGTGGATCTTTTCATATCCCCTTTAAGAAGAAAAATCTGTAAGCAGTAACCTCCAAATAATTTACATCAACAAGTACTAAATTCTAATGATGGCTAATGTTAATTGATTGTTTACTATGTGAAAGACAGTAGCTTTATAAAGATTATCTCATTTAATCACCACAACAACTCTGAAAGCTAGTGCTATTTCACATGAGGAAATCATAGCCATGTGACATGCTTTGGCCAATAAAATGTGAATAGATGTGAAGAATGTCACTTCCAAGTGGAAGCTTTAAGAGTCGCTGTGATTCTCTTTTCCCTTGATAGAGACACAGACAATGTAGAGAGAGAGGCTTGCTCCTTCAGCCTCGGTCCTGGAGTAAGGACAATGTGAAACAGAGCTTCCAGTTGACACACTAAAGATAACTAGCGTGGGCAAAAAAGAAACTCTTGTTGTTTAAGCCGCTGAGGTTTGGAGTCTATTATAGGCACAAATCAGTCCAATCTTGACTCTCGCAACGTTCGAATTCTATACATTCCTTATAAACATTTTCACAAAGAGGAGCTAGTCAATGCCAGCAAACAATTTTTTTTTAATTAGGTTAAAATAAGCGTAAAATTCCAAAAGAAAACATGATAAAAGTCTACTTATGAGAAATTTTTTATTTAAAATCTAGGTTTGAATGCGCAAATTATGCTAACCCAAAGCACTTTTTTTATATGCAAACATCTGTGAGATCTCCAAATATTAGATAAGCCTGCATATAAAACTTAAAGAAATCTTTGCCAAATCTACTGGTTTATAGACTAAGTCAGGATCAAAGAATACAGATAGAGTTGAACAAAAAATTCAAAAATAACCAGCATTTTTCTAAAATGCACTATATCAAGGTGTGACAGCCTCAAATCAAGGGCAAATAAGAAAAATTAAAAGGGTTATAAAGATAGGTATCAAATAATTCCGTTTAACACCTTCTGCCTCCATAATAACTATTTTCTTACAACAGCCTCAATTATCAGGTTGAATAGGGGTGTTCTGTTTATCTTAAGAAAAAAAAAAAAAAAACTTGAATGTAAAAGATTACCAGAAGCTGTAAGGATTTTATTATCTCCTACTTATGAATACACAGCCACCTATTGGCAAAATTGTATTTAGTATCATTACTTGACACTGAGTCTAGGCAACTGTTTGCATTATGGTGGTGAGGGAAGGGAACAGTCAGCCTTCAAGTTGCATTACCCCCCAGAGAGAGACCTGGGAACCTCTAGTTTGGCTCTTTGGGATCCCTGCTGAGGCAAACAGCTTCACAACTCATACAGGGCTCAGAACCAAGAAGCAAGCTTTGCTATATAAAGCTCAATGCCACTTCCATCTGAAGAAAAACTGGAGTGGAAGGTTCAAGCAAAGAAGTAGCCAACAAGCTTTGATGAGGCTACTGACTTTTAGCAAGACACCCCACTGAGACCACTTTCCATACATCCCACTAGAGCATCTGGAGCACCCAGGTACAGGGGATATAAAGAAATGGCAAGATGTTCTTCCTGTCCTAAAGGGAAGCATATCTGTGAAGCTAAATTATAAGAGACCAGGCTGCTGCTTTAATGGAGGGAGGTACAAAGTGCTACAAAAACACAGGAGGTCGGACTGTGACCCAAAGCAGCCTAGGGTACCCTTGGTTGGGAGTGGGAAATGTGTAGCAGGAAGGCTTAGGCAGTCCTCCAGTTTGGGAAGAGGTAGTTTAGCAATATTCTGTGATATAAAATAAATCTGTCTTCATAGTTAATTTTTCTGCAATCTTCATCAACATTAACCTGATTTCTCTCTTCACTTCTATGATTCTCTTAAAGACTCACTCATTTAATCTACAAATGTGATCTGGAAATCATCATCTCACCTAAGTGTCCATAAATAGGAGATCAGTTATATAAATAATGGTACATGTACAGTATGAATTACTATGGAACAATTAAAAAAAAACAAGGTAAGTGTCTACAGATAGATACGAAGATATTACCTCCTACTTTTGAAAACACAGCTGGTCAATGAATCTAAGCAACTGGGTAAATTATAAGGGGTCGGGGGGCTAAAGGCCATCAAGTTGAACAGCCCCTCAAGGGGAAAGCTGGGAGCCTCTACTTTGTGACAAATACAAAGACAGCAAAGACTACAACTCTTTATAGAAAGACCCACTTTGTCTAAATAAGAAAAGCTATGTATAAATTCATTGATATATGTACCCTTCTTTTTCTTAAAGTGTACAGTTCATTGTTAATGATGGATTCTCTCTGAGGAGAAGGATTAGTTGAATGATGAGAAAAGGCTCTTATATTTCATTATATATCTTTTTGTACCTTGAATTTTTTTTAACTACATGCATATTTTAATCCTACTTTTTTAAAGAGGGATTATCTGAACAATGAGATTGTGTGCCATATACTTTCTTCTTTATAAACATTTTTGTATTAAAAAGTACCACTCAATAAATGTGATTTTAAAAAATTATTTGCCTTTTCAGTAGATAGATATATACAAATAGATGTTTAAAGACTTGTGTAAGGCTCTTCGATATATCCTAATTACAGTGATAAGGAAGCCATCAACTTTTGGGTTTTTACTTAAAATTCTGATTATAGACGTGCAACAATAACATGGTCACTAAGGCCTGCTCATCAAGATTCAACTGCATGTTTATTCTAAAAACATCGTAAGAATTCCCAGACAATACAGACACATGGAATGACAAAAGGGCAAACTGCAATGAACTGAAGTCATTTCAGGTTTGCTCTCAGCCCTAATTTTAAAAGGCCCCCTAAGTTACAGCTTTCTTTACTGCATAGAAACACTGTAGGGCCATTCTTAAATAGGAAACTGTTTAAAACAAGTCCTTCTGCTCCTAAAATGTTACTACAAATGAGTCTCCGTAAACATTTAAAAGAATAGCATTTTCATGCTACTCTTTTAAAGCAAATCGAGAAATAAAAATCATCGTAACGTTTTTCAAAGCCCTGTTGTAAGGAGTTCAGAGTAGGATCCCTGTTGGTTAGCTGCTTCTTCCTTTAAACTAACACTGCAGGATTCGTTTTTATAATACAAAGGGGCTTGTTTAGCCATCTTAAATACAGCTAAGTCTCATGCTACTCCTTTTTTTGCCTGTGCTGCATGCCACATACACCTCAAAAACTGCTTTAACACCAGGAAATACTGAGATTAACAATCCCCCCATTTAGCTCATTACTGTCAAAAATGATGGTGCATTAGGGGCAATTAATGCTACAGACAACTTCTAAAACCCATGCTTCCCTTGACAGCAAGTCCAATGCCAATGAGTGCTATTACAGGCCTTCCACACCAAACCACTGTTAATGCACTCTGACCAATGTCAAGCATCTCTCAGGAGAATAAACAGGAACTGCTGACCCGCTCTGAGGCTCTAAGTGTGACTATTACTAAAATTACAAAGTAAAGTTGTGTAAGTGACAGAGGTCAGAGCATGCATGCACACAAACACGTATATATAAAGCCCTAATGAAATAAAGAAGGGGAGAGGAGATTTTGTAATGTAATTTCTCCATCACTAAGAAGAAAAAAAATGGCAATGGCCTCAATGGGGGCTTATTATCATTGCACAAAAAACAGCGATTAAGCCATTTCTACTATTTTGTACTTAGATAATTTTTCCAACAACCACAGAAACACTTAGACAAACACCAGATTTGATGTTAGTACAAAAAGCCAAGCTGTTACAGTAATTAAGACAGCACAGTATTGGAGTAAAGATAAATATACAGATTAATGAAACAGAATTTCAAGTCTAGAAATTAGCCCTTACATTTATGGTCAACTGATTTTTAACAAGGATGCCCAAACAATTTAACAGGGAAAAAACAGTCTTTTCAGCAACTGGTGCTCGGACAACTGGCTATCCACATGTGAAAGCAGGAAGTTAGACCACTACCTGACACCATATACAAAAATTAACTCAAAACAGATGAGAAACCAAAATGTAAGAGCAAAAACTATAAAATTCTTCAAACTTAGGAGTAAATCTTCATGATCTTGGATTAGGTAATGGTTACTTTGACATAATACTTAAAGTACAAGCAAGGAAAGAAAAATAAACTGGATTTAAATCCTTCATGCTTCAAAAGAAAATAAGAAAGGGAAAAGACCACCTATAAACTGTTAGAAAATATTTGCAAATAAGTATCTCCTAAGACACTTGTACCCAGAATGTATAAAGAACTCTTATAACTCAAGAATATAAAAAGAAAAATAATTTAATTAGAAAAGAAAATAAGAGGTATACATATCAGGAAGAAACAAAAAGGAAAAAAAAAAACATTTAATGGGAAAAGGATCTAGACATTCCCCCAAAGAAGATATACAAATGGCCAGTAAGCACATGAAAAGCAGTTCAATATCATTAGCTTTTAGGGGAATATAAATCAAAGCACAATGAGATACTTTATACTTAGGATGACCAGAATGAAAAAGAAAGACATTAAACAAGTGTTGGTAAAGATGTAGAGAAATTGGAACCCTCAAACATTGCTAGTGGAAATGTAAAATGGTGCAGTTACTTTGAAAAACAGTTTGTCAGTTCCTCAAAAAGCTAAACATAGAGTTATCACACAACCCAGCAATTCCATTCCTAGGTATATGCCTAAAAGAATTGAAAACAGGTGTTCAAACAAAAATGTATGCATGAATGTTCATAACAGCATTATTTATAATAATGTGAAAATACCCCAAATGTCCATCAATTTTTGAATGGATAAATAAAATGTGGTATATCCATGCAATGGAATATAATTTGGCCATAAAAAGGAAGAAAGGGCTGATACATGCTATAACATAAACCTTAAAAATATAATGCTAAGTAAAAGAGGCCAGACACAAAAGGCTACATATTGTATGATTCTATGTATATGAAATGTCCCAAACAGGCAAACCATGGAGACAAAAAGTAGATTAGCAGTTGTCCAGAATGGGAGGAAGATATATTCCTATAGAATAAGGAACATCTACTAGCAGACTTGGGATTGCTTTCTGTGGTGATTAAAATGTTATGGAATAAAACAGTGGTAATGGCTGCACAACTCAATAAATATAGCACAAATGCTAATTGCATATTTTAATGGGTAAATATTATGGTATGTAAGTTATATCCTCAATATAAGCTATTTAAAAAAAGCCGCTCTACTTTGTGTGGGGTAAAAGGATTACCCTGTATGATCAATTACCATAATTATAAGGGAATGTAAGAAAACATCTTTAGCTCACTCTATCCTTTTCTTCTTCTAAGTGGTCTGAGATGGAAACTAAGCACTGAAAAGATAAATTTGTTCTCCACTTGCAGGGAGTTTCCAATCCAATGAAAGAGCAACACATATGAGCAAAGCAATAGTAAAACAATGCAATAAAAACAATCATAGACAGGGTGTAAAATACTGTGCCAATAAAAATAAACTTTAAGTGGATTGAAACCCTAAATATAAGGTGAAAAAAACTTAAAACATTTTAGAAGAAAATACTGAAGAATATCTTTTAACCTGAGAGTGGCATAGGACTTTAAAAAGAAGGCATACAAAAAAAAATAAATAAAAAGATATGAAAAGCACAAATAACCTCGGAAAAAAGACTGAAATTAGGCTTCGTTGACATTAACTTTTATGCATTAAAAGGTGCCATAAAGCAACAGTGGGAGATCTGATGCTTATAACTAAAGATTAATATCCAGAATATAGTATCATATATTATCAATAAAATGTCAATAACAAAAGGCTAATATAATAAACCAAAAGAAAAACAGACAAAAGCTATAAAGTCACAGAAAAAGAAATGGTCAATAAACACAAGAAAAAATGCTCATACTGTTGAATTGTACACCTGAAACTTATTGGATTTCATTAACCAATGTTACCATAATAAAAATAAATTAAAACAAACATACAAAAAAGATGTACAATTTCACTAGTAACCAAGGAAAAAACATTAAAACAACAAGATACCATTTCATATCTGTCAGATTATCAAAAACTCATAATACCAAATATTTTTAAGATTATGAAGAAAGAGCAATTTGGCAATACCCAATAAAGCTGAAAGATGAACATACCCTATGATCCCACAACTTTACTCCAGATAAATAAAACATGCATAGGGAAACATGTACTAAGATGTTCACAGCAGCATTGTTTGTAATAATGAAAACCTAAATGTCCAACAACAGGAAAATGAATTAATAAAATCTAATTTATTCATAAAAAACAATTATAATTATCCACATTTTTGTAAATAGCTCTAGTTCTACATGTATAAATATGGCTAATGGTCAATTAATACTGAGTGAAAACAAGCAAAATGCAAAAGGAGATATACAGTATAATATAATAAATTTTGAGAATATGGAAATCAATGCACAATATATTGTTTAAAAATACATACATATATAGCAAAAATAAAAAAACTGCCATCGGAACAATAAACCCCAAATCTGGGGAAAGAGAAAAGAAAAAGTGTTCAAGGAATACGAAGAGCTTAAATTCAATCCATAAGAATTTTATTTCTTATCAAAAACAAACAAACAAACAAATATAACCAAACATTAGGGTTTAAATATGAGTGGCAGGTAGTTACATGAGGATTCATTATATTATTGTCTGTTCTTTTCCATGTCTTTGAAATAGTCCATATGGAAAAATAAAATAAAGTTCTATGGAAGCACAGATGAAGGAGCAACACTTGAACTAGACCTTACAGGATGAGTAGACCAGCATTATGAGCAAGGGAGGGGAAGAACATTTAGTTAAGGAAACAGAAGTTCAAAGGCATGGCCATGTAAAGTGTATCTGAGGACCAATATGCAATCAAAAGCAGATGGAACTGAAGGGTTGGGGATGCACCCACACTAGACATGTGCAAAGGCCATGTGAAGGACCTTCTAAGCCAGGTTGAGGAGTCTATACCTCACTCACAGGCAACAGGGAAACAAAAAAATATTTAAGCAGAGAGACAATGTGATTTTACCATTCTAATGGTGCTTATGGAAAATTAAATGAAAGGGGCAGAGATTGAAGATAGTGAAACTAGTTACAAACTACCTTATCAGTCTAGACAGAATATATACCCAAGTAAGAACACTGGGACTAAAGAACAAAGGGTTCATGCAAAAGACATTCAAAAGTGGAATCAACAGGACTTGGGACTGACCAAAAGTCAGAAGTGGAAAAAATGGAAGAGGTTAAGAACAATTGTGACATATGGGTATGGCACTTAAACTGAATATGTTGTTAACAAGATTGCAAAGGTAGAAGGAAGAAGATGGTTCAGGCAGGAAAAAAAAAAAGTTTGCTCTTAAATGTGTTCAGTTTCCTAAGGAAAGAAACTAAAATCAAGAGAATCTAGATTTTAAAGGTTAAAGGCACATACTACAATAGTTTCTATTCAAATTCTGTGTTAGTGAATGGACTAGGATCAGATGTGTCATGCCCAAAAAGGTCAGACATGAGGTAGAGAAAAGGGAGAAAGGCTAGAGTTCCAGAAAATATCTTCCTTTCTGCCAAACTTAAAATATAAGTGTGTACTCTACCTATGTTAAGTAATGCTCTACTTTTGAAAAGGTCAAACTTTCCAGCTGCCTTGTCTTTTCATTTTTTTAAAAAAATGAGTGTCACTGGAGCCAACCTGAGGAGCTCTCCAAAGGCCAAATCTGGAAAAATATGAGCAACAAAATAAATGATGATAGTAACAGATCATAACCTAAAGAGTAAAATAAATATCCACAAGTGTAAAGTGTTGTAAATAAATAAGTGGAGGGACAGCTTTTTCTTACAGTAGAATTCCAATTAGTAAATGTAGAAGGAATAAAAAAGAGAAAATCACCTTTTGGCAAATACCATATTAATAATTGTTGTAGGCAAGATCATCAGGATATTTGTAGAGTCTCAAAGTATCACTTCATCAGATACTTAATTACAAAGCAGAAAAATAGCAAATTTACCATGGAGAAACCCAGCAGACACCACCTTAACCAAGTGATCAAGGTGAACATCATCAGCAATGAGACCGAGCGACATCACATACTTCCGAATAGGAAGCACTGACAAGGGCAGAGTGTTGCGTCTACAGTACTCTTACAAAAAATGCATAACTTGAGGAAGCTTCAGACAAACTCAAAGTGAGGGACATTCTACAAAGCAAGTAGCTAGTACTCTTCAAAAGTGTCCAGGTCATGAAAGACAAACTATCTTAAATTTGGAGAAAGCTAAAGGGACATGACAACTAAAGGACTATGTGATCCCATGTGATCCTAGGCTGGATCCTGGACCAGACGGAGAAAAGACATTATTAAGATAACCAGCAGAATTTGAATTAAAATCTATGGATTAGTTAACAGTACTATAGCAATATTAATTATATAATACATTTTAGTTATATAATTAATATTTGGGGAAGTTGAGTAAAGTATATATGGGAATTCTTCATACTATTTTTACAACTTAAGATTGAAATTATTTCAAAATAAAAAATTTTTTAAATTAAAAAGCAGGTAGAAAATGACACTGATAGTGAAGAAATGGGGTGTCACAAACAGTATATATTTAATTATTCAGGAAAGGCATAGTACTACTCCAAGTTCTCCTGACCCAATGGAGTATATGACAATGTAGTCAAGAAGATGCAGCAAAGACACAGTGGCAGAAACATTGAGAAATGACAGCTGAGAGGAGAAAGTATTATTATAAAAAGGCCAGCTGCTGGAGCTGCACATGGTTCTGTAGCCTTAGGGTAGCTCTCTTATCACCAGGCACACTAACTAAACTGGTACTGTACAGGAGATCCACCCAAGCACAGGCTGGATGACCTTGAACAAGTTATTCTATCCCTTTGAGCATCATCGATAAAATGAAGATGACTCCACCTATCTCTTGGGGTTGTTGTAAGAATAAAATAATGTACGCAAAAGCACATAGAACTATGCTTCTCATGTCATAGACATTCAATAAAGCATTCATACTCATGATCTTAATTCAGAATAAGAAAAGGTTAAACCATATCCCACAGTTTAAGAAACTAGGAAAATGTGTAATTCATCTTAAACATCTATCCAAAAAGGTTAAAATGAAAGCCACAGTGCCTAAAGGGGTAAACTTCAATTAGCTGAGAAAACCACTAATGTGAAATATTCCCACAAAGCATCAGATAAATGAGGCATAACTTTCCATCCTTAAAACCACTTGGATCTCCAATACAACTAGAGTCAGCTAAACATCTGAAACACAGTTCATTATGGAAGATTATCAATTTTCTTTTGTACTTTACCCAGAGACCCTTTCTACAATGCTGTCAGTTGATGTTTGTCATTGTCTAATTAGCATTAAGCACTTTTCTAAATCTATCAAGGCCCACCACACAAAACATTTTAAGAATATTTAAGAATGCCTCAGTGGAATTATAGGTGATTTTATTTTTTCTACTTCCTAAATTTTATGTAAAATAGTAATATTAAATTATAATGGTAAATGCATAATTTATAAATAAAAGAAAACTCGCTATGATCAAGTTCTTGGCTAAGTCTGTTAAGCAGTATTTTTCAAACCAATCCTTCTTTTAACATGGTCACATTAATTCGGTGGTAAAGTAAAGCTGATATACCAATTAATTAATGCTGTGTACCTATTTGGTCATTTCCTTGAATATACTAATATGGCAACAGGGATGACAAGAAAAGCACTTACCTCTACACTGTTCGCAATATACCGGTTGTCACCCTCAACTTTGACAGAGAAGTCATAGTAACCACTGGAAAACTTGACATTCATGAAGTTCAGTTCAAAAATATCCCTGTTTAAAATGAGCAGGATTAGCAAGCACTCACATGAGAAAGTCATAAATATAACAAATGAGCTGCAAAGGAGGCATTCCTTGAGGTAGTTCAGGCATACAACACTTCCTCACTTTTGTCTATAATGTGGGAAAAACTTCAAAATGATCTAAAATGACCTTATCGAGTCTACAGTCTTCTTTGCCTTTGTTTTCCCCACGGCTCCTAAAATCCCACCTCGTTGTAGCTTTCTACAATTAAATGTGAAACAGGTGAGTCTACAGGATGATCCCAATTACGTTAAAAAAAAAAAGTTGATTCTTTAACTACATGGCAGAATCCCCAATGTCTTTTACCATTTCACTGATCACTCTTAAAAACGATTTTGCTTTCTCATTTCATATATTGCCTATATCTTTATAACTGTCTAAGAAATGCATTTTCTAAAACTCAAAGTTCCTGATCTCATTAACTTACTAATTTAACATTTAACAAAGCTTCACATAAAAGTGACCTTTAATTTTAAAAAAATTTACATAATAATAATATGCAGCCGTTAAAAATAAGATTGTAGAAGAATATTTAATCCAATAGGGAAAATGTTCATGACACATTGTTACAGATAAAGGATAATCCTAATTCAATTTTTAAAATATTTTTATATGCAAAGAAAAAAGATGACAAAGAAAAGATAGCAAAATGTTAAACAGCAGTTATCTCTGAGTGGCAGAATTATGGGTGATTTATATTTTTGTGCTTTTTTGCATTTTTCCTACAATATACAGGTATTACACATCAGTAAAAAATAATGAATGTTAAATTTAAAAGCGGTTATTTATATAACAATGACAAGACAGACAACTATAGAATTTTGATATAAGAAGGTCAAATTTATCTAATGAAACTTAGATAAATTTTGTTTTATGATCTTGGTAATAATCACATTAATCTGGGTTACAGTGGCTGCAAGCTAACTTTCCAAGACAAGTATATTGGCACTTGGTAAAAATATGCTCCAGACTTACCCTACAGGGGTGAAAGAGGTCTTCTGGAGGACTGTGGCTTTGGAAGCAACAGATTTAGCATGTTCTAGTTTAACAGTGGCTTGAGTCAGAGGCTGGGACAGAACATTGGTGACCTGCAACTGGAAATAAATTTTAAAATTATCTGTAGCAACAAGGGCTAAGGAAGTACAGAATTTTGTTCTGGGGTGCTTTATCCATAGGTAGTGAGCTCTGCAGGGGAAGAAACACCTCATTTTTGGAAATCTTCACTATCTTCGGTCTACTGCCTATCAGAGATCGAATATAGGAAAATATAATTAGATTGAGAAGGGGATAGATTATAAAATATTAGATGTGGGAAGATTTTTAAAGATGACCTTGCCCAATGATCTCATTTTTCAGATAAAGAAGCTGGATCCCAGGGACAGAGAATGACTGGCCCCAGATCACAGTTATGTTCTCTTCTTTCTGATCCCTGTTCTTTCCACCCTACTAAAGTACCTTAAAAAAATTAACAAAAGAAATACTTCAGGAAGGTATGGGCAATGAAAAAACTGAAGAAATATGGATAACATTAATACCTATTATTTGTTGAAAATCGACTATAGCTAGATAGGCCCTTTACCTATATCCTCACATCGATCATCCGAGATAGCATAATTTCTATTTTACAGACAAAGAAACTGAGGCCACAAGAGATTAAGGGACTGCCAAAGGCCACATGGCCAGTTCAGTTGCTGGTCTAGGACTCAAATCCCAGCCTGTCAAGTGTCAAAGCCAGTATTTTTTCTACTTTGCCTCTCTCAGCATCCTCACTCATGATGAATTATGTTAATTAGGTTATTTCTCACCCTAGTCTTTGCCAAGGGGATGTAAGTTGTAAGGAGGGGGAAAAGAGGCAATTTTGAAGTACAGGGCACTTTCTCAGGAGAATATCTGTAGGGGCTACCAAAGCAGAACTGAGAGAACAAATGGAACCGTCTACACAGAACCCCAAGGTTTAGACATAAAATGCTTAAAATGCTTAGCATATCAGTGGTTTCCAAACAACAGCAATAAAAGTCTCAATTGAGATGAAATCACTAAGTGTATTCAAGAACTGTGCATTTGCTCTGTTAGAGGAATTAACATAAAAGAGAAGTCTACACTCACTGCTGAATGAGAGGAAGGGCTACGCTATGGAGAGATAGAAAGATACACTGTCAACACCAGGGAAGGAGAGACCTGATATTTATTTTAACAACTCTCAGCATCAAAATTACCCAAGAATTTAAAAAACTATCTTAAAATAACGTATTTAGAAAGTTTTGGTACTGAAAAATGCAGTTTAGAAGATTTCTATACATCTGAAGTTATAAACCCAGAAATGCAATTTTCTTATACTTAATTTATTAAAAACCTTACTATTTAAAATTCTTTAGGGGAGAAAAAAAGCTTTTTTGATAGATTTGAAGGATTCTGTGACTAGTTCACCCCATAGTCATGTCCCTATTTCTAGGCTACGGGAAATGAGCCTTGCTCTACATGAATGGGCATGTCCTCATGGGGTGACAATTGGCTGTGGAGCAGTCTTTAGAATTCTGAATGCCCTACAATAGAATTGGCAATCAGGACGGCACATTCGGGGCATGGAGGTCATACCCGCAGGACGACCTGTTCCTGAGTGTAAGAAGGAGAGCCCTCGGACACAACCACAACTGGCACGTGGTAGCGATTCTGGGAGAGCACAGAGGCGGCAGAGGCCACACTGAAGGCTTCTGAGAGTGAGTCAAAGTTCTTCTTGCTGAAGATCGCATTCATTAGCTGGACGACCTGATCCTGAAAGAAAAGAGAAATGCAGCTTGGGTTCCTCCTCCAACAGGAAGATGGGAGAGCCACACTTCCCCTCTCCACCTGGCCCAAGTTGTTCCTTATATGTTTCTAGGTGTTTGTTCATATGGAAAGTATTTTAGCCAACAATCCATGTTGGTAGTGGGGGAAAAGAAAATATTCCTCATCTAAGTGTAAAACTTAGATTTGGTGGTTGGGGTTTTTTTCCCATCTTCTAGTACAAACTGAAATTTATGCATTGATTTGTCAGCCATTTATTGAATGCTTACTATAGAAATACAAGATAATTCTAGATAACTACTGATATGAAAGTATATTATAAAATAATTATACCAGTAACCATTTGTTCAATATACATGCCAGGCACTGTGACAGGTGTTGTACATGTATTAACACAAACCTTGACAAAAACCCTGAAAAGACTGATATCAATGTTTTTCAAATGAGAAAACTGAGGCTAAAGGAGACTAAGTAACTCCTCCTAGTTATAACAGCATGACTAAAATTCACATGTAGGTCTGTTTGTCTCCAAAGTCCTTACACAATAAAATCTGTTCTTTCCTGATTCCCCTCCCCATCCCAGTTAAGCTACCTTCCCTCCCAGTCCACCTCTGAGCAGTACAGGGGTTAAATATGTATTTACAAGACTAAACCTTAGAGCCAAAACATAGATTAGAAAGAAACGAAAATAAATCTCCATTAACAACTAATGGGCTGATTAGAGGAGAAAACTGAAAAGTTTTTTTAAAAAGTGGAACTTAAAAGATATTAAAATTCTGGAGGTTGTTTGCTTAGGAGGAAACATTTTTCACTTCAATCAGTTTTGTTTTTTAAAATCTACCATCTATAAAAGCACTCCCTCGTTCCCGACAGTATTATTCACAGTCGATACAAAATAATTTTCCTTAATTATACCAATTACATTTTTCCATCACTAGGCTGTTGACATGTTAAAATGGGTGACTGTTCACCAGAATGGTTGTCAAAAGCAGTGACAGCAAAATTACTCCAGCCAAATACCTGGTTAGTAGAAACTTGGGAATAAAGCAAAAAGTTTAAGTTGTATATAAAGAATATCACCAATTTATCTACTGTGTATAAGTGTATTGGACCCACATTCCCACACTTTAACACAAAACAAATGAAAAGAATATATCTCTAGACCTCCAACACTTAGGATGAAGAAAAAGACAACATAAGAATGCCAATACATGAATAAATTATTAGATTTTTATCCTCTGTAGAAAATATGAAATTAATTCAAATTACCCAAGACAGATAATATTTTATCATTTACTTGAAGAAAATTCAGCACAGAACTCATAATGCATTAAAGAAATGAAAAGTTCTAACTTGGACCCAAATCTCTCCTCTTAAAATTAAAACAACGGCAGCTTGTATTTTAGGTCCTTTCGATCAAGGGCTGGTAACCTTCTCACAAACGAGGGGCACAAGGAGAGCCTGACTCAAAAAGACTCCCCATGTGCAATACAATGAAAGGTTCTTTCAGGTTAACAAGCTCCTCTTGAAAAAGAAAAAGGAAAAAGGAATTAACTCTTGGTAGATGTCTGGTAGATGCATATGCCTCTCAGTGAACTGCGTCAATCAGCAAAGATTAGCTAAGATTTAGCCATTGCTGAGAATGAGGGGGGAGGGGAGCACACAGGAAATTCGGAAGCACAGGGCACTTCTTGAGAAAAATAGGATTTGCATGGGCCACCAATGTGGAAAGCATTCATGACACAAGCAGTAAAGAGTATCAGGAAGAAAAGGAAGGTGAAACAAGAGTAATACACCTGGCTTTCTTGTCACTACCTTGTGACATGTTTGTACCCCATTTAAAGCAAATGTAATAATTGTTGACATGTCTATCCCACTGGCGATCCTCTTCAGGAGAGGATTACATCTTTCTATTTCTCATTCTCAAGACACTGAGTGACTACATCCAAGGCTAACTGAACAGCCTTCTCTGATAAAAGCTACCTTTAGCAGAAAAAGTCAACAACCCCTTTGGGATTCATGCCTGCAGATTGTTAGACAGATACCTCCTTAATGGATGGCTCAGTCCCCACATGGTCCATTAGCTTGTAGGTGGCAGCCACGAATAATGCTGTTGTTTCGAGTCCTTCTTCAAACTGGAGATACACGCCTCCCAGTTCATCTAGGCGAGCAACAAGGTCCTGTCACAACGAAATGGAAGCATGTTGGAAGTCAAGTGATAACAGAAATGAGATGCACAAACCACTGTTACCTGAGTGCGGTTTTGAGAACTCTCATTCTAAATCTGGAGACCACCTCAGTCACTTAGTATTTCTTAAAAAAATAAATAAATAAAAGGTGCTTAGGCAGAGAGTAGAGTATATCATACAGGCATTTGAAAAGGACAGTATCTTCTGCAGCTCTGTGAGTACTCCTTCCCTGACCCTCTGTACTTAAGCCCGAGCCCAGGAGTGATACATCGAAGGCACCAGCTGCTCTGGGCAGAAGGCCAGTGGGCCAGGCTGCAGTGAACCCAGGAAGCATCGTGGCACAGATGGATTCCATGGTCATCCATTTAGATACAACCTACAAAGCAGAGCATTTCACTTTCTTATTCAATGCTCTAAGGTTGAAGAGAGACATATTGCTCTCATGGGCAACAGGATGAGGCAGCTAATATGCTTGTAGGACAGCCGGTGATGGCACCGTCAGGACTGCCTGTCATCACTGTCTGTGCAGTCCATGAGAGTAGTCTGAGCAGCAGGAGGTCCTGCTGGATGGCAAAGAAAAGGATGTAGTAATAATAAAAAACCACGGTGATCACTTGCTGAGCACCTATTATGTACTAGGCACTTTAGAATCTACATAGTTCCTATGATCACCAACAGAAGAAATTGAGGGTTAGGCATTAAATAATTTACCTGAGATTACAAAGTAGTAAGTAGCAGAAAAAAATATTTGAATTTCAGGTTTTAAGGCTCTAAAATCTATGAATGAGGAGATGCTACCTATAAAAGACTGGAAAAGTAGTTTGTTGCCTAATTGATGGGGTAATTATACCAGCCTAACAAGTATTCCCTGGGATATATACAAAGAACATAAGAATGCCAAGGATATGTAAAAAAAAAATGTAACTGGCTGTAACAAAGCATGTAAGTCTATCTGCAAGGTTCTTCTAAAGGGTTTCAAAGACAGGAGCTGAGAAATTTCTTTGGCAAAGTAAATTCACACCTCAATCTCCTCCACGATGGTTCTCAGGTCAGCCTGCTGGGATAAGTGGGATGCTGTCTGCAGAGCCTGGACCGTTCTGGAAGGTAAAGAGTAGAACTCTAATGAATGACAAGTTTCCTTTCATCTACTCACTCCTTCCTCTATTAGGACACCTTCTCACATATCTCATTCTTATTCTTTAGAACTATAAAAGTCTCAACCTTTAAGGAGCTTATTTACAACCTCGTTGAAAAAGACGTGACAAAGACCATTATATTACAAAGACCATTATAGATAGAGGAAAGGCAATCTGGGCAACAAAACCTACAAGAAGTACTGTGGGCACAGAGAAGAGTGAAAATATAGGTTCATCTCCTCTGAAAAATCAGTTTTGTCCCTAATGACATCACTCATAGGACACTGAGACTAACTTAGGTTTAAAAGAAACTCACAGAGAACAAGATTCAATCGACCAAAGGTCTATTTGGCAGAAATTGGCTGCCTGTTAATTTTCTACTTTCTTACACTTAGACAAAGAAATATTGTAGAATCTACACATATAGATTGCTGGATAGAATTTGATACAACTTTTCTGAAGCCAGATTAATTCAATGTAAACAGGAAGCATTCCATAAATGCATGTGGAATGGCCAATGCTTGTGTTATCATCATCCTGCTGGGTAACCTGAAAATCATTCATCCTAAGGCATTAAATAAGATGAAAGGAATAAAAGATTCAGTTCCCAAACCAGAGCCTATTCTCTCTTTCTTTTCCTACCATTTATTTCTGATTATAAAAGTACATATTTGTCAAACCTTCAAACAATACATTATTAAGAAAGTAAAAATTCCTATAACACCTACCCCTAAAAGATAACTATTCTCCAATTTATTACCTTAATAATATATTGTATATATTCTTCCATGAGTACATACAAATGTACTTTATAATTATTAACAATGACATAGTACTGCACTGCTTAGATGTACCGTACTTTACTCACTTAATCTCCAATTGATAAGCAGTAAATGTTTTACTAGGTCACACAATGCTGTAACTGATAACCCTTAGTCATACATAGATACCTATATATATATATATATACATTTTTTAATTTATTCAAGTGAAATTCCCATAATAAAATTGTCCATTTGTAAGTGAACAATTCAGTGGTAGTTATTATATTTCACAATGTTGTGCAACCATCTCTATCTAGTTCCAAAATATTCTCATCAGTCCAAAATACAACCCTTTACCTATTAAGCAGTTTCTTTCCATTTCTCCTTTCCCTCGGCCCCTGGTAACCACCAATCTGCCTTCTGTTCCTATGGATTTCCTATTCTGGATATTTCATATAAATAAAATCATACAATATGTGACCTTTTGCCTCTACCTTCTTTCACTTAGCAGAATGTTTTCAAGGCTCATCTATGTTATAGTGTGTATAATATTTCCCTTATTTTGATCCACTTATGAGTGGATATTTCTGTAAGATAAACTTTTTAAGATAGACTATGGTAGCTAGCACACAGCATTCTATCTTAGGGGCACATAGGATTTTTTATTAGGTTCTATTCTCCTAATACAGATAACTTTAAAAATGTAAATGGTGCTATTCTGGGTGGAATGGAGAAAGCTGAGGACCCCTGGTGGTTAAGTAGACTGCTGCTGAACCCTGAAATGGTTCCCTAATTCCCAAGAGAGGACTAGGTCTTTGTGTAAAACCATTTATTAAGTCAATGTGTTGGCGAATGCGGAGTGAGAATTTGTCTACTTTTATCGAGATCATAACAATTTAGATTCCCTCCACGGAAAACTAATTCCATTAGGATGACAAGTTGGAAAACAGAGGAGTCACAATCCACAAAGAGGGAAGCCTCACAGTATTCACTGACTCCTATGAGATGCTTGTTGTTATAATGCACTTGAAAAAAATTAAATATGAATTTCCAAACAAGATAAAAATCCCACATCTGCCCATGATAAATGCTGAGCCCAGCTAAGGCTGCTAGGATACCCTAGAAAGAATTTTTCAATTAATCGTTTTTCTCTTCTTTGGAAAGAATGAGCGTCATGCTGGTAACAACCTCAGAAGTTTCTAGAATGAAATTAATCCACTTAAGTGTTTGAAAAGTTTTGTCACCAGCTTTAATTACTTATTCCCCAGCAAGCAGTTTCCTTCCCTCTGGAGTAGTATATGTGAACACTAAGAAAGCAGACTCTGTCTTGCCAATATACAGCAGATGATTCAAAGAACTCGGGTTATGAGAGACCACAATGGCACCTTTTCAGACGGTTCACTCAAACCTATTCTAGTCAAATTTATGAACATTCATCTCCTAGAATATGCCTACTTAAATGCAGAAGACCCACTTAGAAGGGTCCTAATTTATGTCATACTTCCTTAAATAGGGCAAATTAGTAGTATATAAGGCATCCTGCCAGTTTGATCTTCACAATAATCCTATGAGACAGGTATCATTCTCTCTGTTTTACATATGAAAATACTGAGGCTTAGAACCCTGCTCATTCATGGTCACAGAGGTATTAAACAGAAGAGCCTGGATTTGAAAACAGTTCTATCTGATCCCAAGTGTATGCTTTTTCTACCTGTATGCTTTCTACAAGAGAATAGAAATACAGTTTCGGCCTTTACTAACTCTGTTGGATACCTACCATGTGCTATGAGTACTGCAAATAAAGAAGCTTACAATCTAATAGAGATATAACTACAATTCAAACAAGGAGGTAACCTGCTCTCTAAGAAATTGACATAAGAAGGAAGTGCTCTAGAAGAGAACTAATTCCATTTGTGGCATGCCCACTAAGAGCCAGGCACTGAACTAGGCTCTCCACATGTATTATCTCATTTAATCCTGACACTTGTTCTACGATGTAAAGATTACTGGTCTCATCTATGGCCATGCCACCTGAACAAGCCTAATCCCATCTGATCTTGGAAGCTAAGCAGGGTCGGGCCTGGTTAGTACTTGGATGGGAGACAACCTACGAAGACCAGGTGCTGTAGGCGTAAAAACTAAAAAAATAAGGGATTGTAAACTAACAAGGTCTTTGCAATCTGTGAGGTCAACCAAGGGTTGCCTCGACTAAAAAAAAAAAATTATTGATCTAATTTTATATACGAGACTTAGAGACTCACCCAAAGTCACACAGCAGTGAAGGAATAGAACTCGTGTTCGAACCCAAGTCTAACTGACTGAAATGATGTATTTTCTTTTACTTTTTCCTCTACTGGGGTTTTGAGGAAGGAGATTTTCCTTTTTGCTTGAGGAAAATGGAAAGATCTTTCTATAGATGGTGGCATCAGAGTGAGGCACTGACTATGATATCATGATATGAAATGGTGGCGACTGGGGAAGCATTCCACAAAGGATTATAAGAAGAAATGAAAATAATATAATCTGAAATTGAAGGACCACGAGGGCCAAGCATTGAGCAAAGTGTGCACCAAAACATCAGCCCTGGGAAAAGCGTCAGGCCCAAAGTAACTAATTACTGGCCACATGAATATGAGTAGAGTGTGAAAGTGACAGAGAGAATGTCAAATGACTGTGAACCTTGCCCTTAACAAAGCTTCAAATTTAGAAACATTTCAGTTCTTAGAAAAACAAAAAAACTAAAAATAGCTGGGGGAAACAACTGAAGTATTATGCAATAGGGAATTTGTGTCGCCAACCTCTTGCTAAATAATTAAAAGGAGTCTAGGTGCTCCACTCTCTTTCAGGGGTTGCAATTAAATGGGGACATAGAGAAAACAAAAAATACATATACTATATTAATTGAGGAGTGTCAGTAATTAAAAAAAACTATATATACTCTTACTTTTAAGTTTAGTAAATGTCATTAAGTCCATTACATTTAAATTTACAATAAACAGGAAAGTTGCTTATTTTTTCTTTCCGGTAAGGTGCTTCTGCTTCACCTAAGCCTTTTGCAGAGTAGTAGACTCTGATTCCTAGAATACTCTCTGCTCTGAGCACCCACTTCTCCCACCAGGCACTGTCCCTCACAACTTCAAGGAATCCCATAAGCCCTCCTGCAGAACAGAGCCTCCACTGCCAACAGTTTCACTGTGCCCTGGCTGAGCCTCAACAAAAATAAGAGATACACATGGCTCGCTGGCCTCACTCTCCTTCAGTCATCGCTCACTCTTGCTTCAGGTTCTAACCTCAAAAGCCAACTTGATCCCTATGTGGCAGTGTTTATGCCCTGACTCAGTATTTTCCTTCTGTTTGAGCAGCTTAGGGAAAGACAGTTTCTAGGTGAGCTGCATGAGGACTGGGACCTTTCCTGTCTTAGTGCAATATTATACCTAGCAGTGCCAAGCAGAGCAACTGATACACAGTAGGAACCCAGAAAATATTTGCTGAACCAATGGATGAACCCTCTCAAGTCAGGATCCGACACAAATGAAGCCTGAGAAGCACGCGAAATGATGACTCACGCTAGCACAGTCTCTTCCTTGCTGAGGCGAGCAGTAAGGGCACTGAGAGCTTCTTGGGAAGCCAAAGGAAGGCCAAAGCCGCTTAGGGCTGCAACCGCATGGTAGATCTGGGTAACAGATGAGTCTTCGCTGACAGCTGCCAGAAGCAGATCTTTGGTCTCATTTGAAACAGAGATCTAAGAAAGGATTGGCAGACACAATTTTAGAACAGGTGCTGATAATCTGTGGCAGGCATGCCAAAGATGGCACACAGAGCAACTGCCAAAGTCCCACCACCTGCCTGGCACATGATCATTCCCCCTTGACTCCTCAGACACCATAATTAAGTGTTTTTAAAACCTTAACATAACAATTGAAAAGATTCTGGCAAGTCACTTGTCTACTTATATGGTTCTCCCACATTCAATAAAAAGAAATCTGGTGTGGGGCAGTCTTTCTTTACTTTGAGCATTTTTAAGTGTTAAAAGGAGATGGAAAGAAAAAAACCAAGGCTTCCCCAAAGAAAGGCAACTACAAGAAAAATTTATTTAAAATCCACGAAAAGTGAAAAGTCAGGGGGAAAATAAACTATATTTCCTTTAAAAAAATCGTTCAAGAATGGAATTCCTACTCCAATAGATTTTTATTGTTAAAAAAAATAATCTGACATGATCCTCCCCTCTAAAATTATACTTTTCAAACTTTACAGTTTAAGATAAATATAAATGTAGGATGTTGGACTCACCTCACACCCTGAGAGGGCCTGGCTGGACTGGGCAGCATAGAAAAGGGAATCCACATTGCTGGGATCAAGGTTTGACTTAATGAAGGTACATGCTTTCTGCAGAAGAGAAAAAGTCAACAATAAGTGATATACACAGTGATTGAAAAAAGCACCCATGTGTTCTAGATGACAAATAAAATTCTAAAAAAAATCTATGATGGCTTAAAGTATGAGCTACACATTTATTTTTTAAGCAGTTATTTTCCACAGGACACTATATTACCCCCAAATTGCTGACTTCAAAGAAGGAGTGACAAACCTGAAAGACCTCTAGTCTTTCTGAATCCTAGAAAGGAAGGAAAGAAGGCACTTCCACTAATCACCTGCCTGGTTATGACCTGTGCTCGGTGTTTATGATGCTATTCCTTTGAATGAGCATGAGGATACTGTGATAGAAAGTATCATCCCTATTTAATAGAAAAAGAAAACTTGAAGCTTAGAGTTGGTAAGTAACCTGATGAAGGTGTCAAAGCTAAGAAGTGGCAGTGGCTCCTTTGATTTCAACTGTACTGGGATCTCCACTTAGATGTCTGCAAAGCTAAATCAGATTGCACACATCTAAAATGATCTTGAAACCTTCTATTCCTTACATGGACTTCCCAGCTCGTGTACGGGTGCCGCCATGCACTCAGTTACCTAAAACAGAAACCTAGGGCTTGTTCCTGACTCTTCCCTTTCCCCAAGCCTATGGAGTCTATCTCCTTTTCATTCTCAAACCCAACCCCTACTCTCTGGTCCTCTCATTACCTTATTTCAGGCCCTTGCCATTTCTTACCTAGATTGTCACAATCATCCCCTAACCAGTCTCAGGCCATGCTGCTTCAAGAGTGGTCTTTACAAATGTGACCATCTTACTTTGTTTTTAAAACCTTTGGGTGGTTCCTTATTGTCTTCCAAACAAGATCTAAAGTTGCTGATACAGTATAACATGCCCTCATGACTCACCATCACTCTCTGTGCCAGCTTCATCATATCCCCACCTCCAACTCCAAAATCTTACCCTCCAGCCCACTGCAGATGCCCAGATATACTATGCTCTTGCCATTTATGTTTCTTTTTACCTTGCTACTCCCTGCTGAAAGGAGCACCCATCTCTTGTCCTTCTTATCTGCTAAACCTGGTCAGACATCACCTCTCCCAATGATTCCAGAAAGCCTTCACTGACATTCATCCCAGGACCAGCCAGTTGTCCTCCCTCCTGAGTGCTCCTCAAAGCACTTACCACATTATACTAACTCCCCCAGTGATTAGCTACCTGAGAGCAGAAACTTGATGAACCGCCATCACAGCGCCTGGCACAGGACAGACACATAATAAATCCCATGCTATTTTTACTATATTAAACTCCAAGAAATATTATTTACTAGTTATACTGATATTCTGATTGAGGTCATATAAAATTCAAAGTTTAAAAGTAATAAAAACAGTTAAAAAGTGGGTGCTTCTGGGGAGTAGGACAGGGACTAAGGAGAGGTGGACCATGAAATAGATTGTTGCTTTTCACTAATAGCTGTTCTATATTACCTGATATTTTACTGTCTGCATGTGTTAGTTCAACAAAACCTTTTTTTAATTTTATGAATAAACTTCAAAAACCATTTTTATGAATAAAATTTAATAAGGGTCTAAAAGCAAACGAGTTTCAACTAGAAGTATGAAAGAAACGAAAGAGAAGAAGAAAAAAGAGAAAATACTTCACACTGCACAAATTAGGGGTCTGAAGAGAATCTATTCGAGCCCATCTGTAGAATGAGAGTAAGCCTAAGACCTGTGCTTTGTCTCCATCTGGTGTTTCACAGTGGAACAACAGCACCACAGGCCCCAAACAACAAATACAGTCACTGCTACCACTTTTCAAGCACAGAAAATGTGTCAAACCCTAAATTCTAAGTTCTTTGTGTGTATTTCTCATTTAATAAGAAAACCGATTTACTAGGTCCTATTTACTGGGTTTTATTATTTTAAGTTTAAAGAAAAGAAAATTGAGGCCTTAGAGATGCAAAGTAACTTGTCCAAGGTCACTCAGCTCTTAATGGAGGTACTGAAATTCAAACCCAGGCAGCCTAGCTCCAGAGTCTGAGCCATAGAACCTTCATCTCTCAAGGGACCACTGAATGATCTGATCTGAAATAAAACTAGCATTATGCCTAAGTAAACAGTACCAGTGGCTTAAAAGCTCATGATCCTGACAGCATGGTTTCAACAGCAGAATTCGAAAAAGACCTCATGAAACAGGTTCTGGCCTCAGTAAGCCCACTTGGTGCTGAGGCTTCAGCTGACCACTTTTAGCAGATTTGTAATTCCGACTCCAGCTGCCTTCCCATGTTCCAGACTCACCTTTCCAGCTGAAGGCTAAAAAAATGCCCATTCCCTACCTGTACCCCACCAACTTTCTGTGCCCTGTGTTAATACTCCCATTATCTAAACATCCTCCTAAGCAAAAAACATTAGTGCTTTCCTCTACTCAGCCTTCCCTACGACTCGCTCAACTGAATCAGGAACCAAGTCCTTACAGAAAAGACAGTAAACTCACTCTCATCTGCCCTTTCCCTTCCCTTGTTTCCTCCATTAACAGCCCCCAATTACTTGTTTCCTCTCACACTATGCTCTGTTCTGTAATCTTGCCAGACCTTGTTACCGTGCCATGTTATCAAGGAGTAAGTACTCCGGCAAGAGTTCCCGCACCAGGTCTTTGGAACTGGGCTCAATTTCCCATGTGCACTTTTTTTTCTGAGGCTCACATATAGAGTCACTTGCATGAGAACCATAGTTTTCGGATCTCCTGTACACTTCTTATACTTCCCCACACATCTCTGCTCCAGCTGCCCTGGGCCATCAACTCACTGCCCCTACAATACAACAAGCACTTTTAAGGCCCCAGGCTTAGTACAGGTTGTTCTCTCCATCTGGAAGCCCATTCATCTAATCAATTCAGCTTCTTCCTCTCAACAGGCAACTCCTATAACATACTGACAAAACTCAAGACTTATTTTAAAAATAAAACTTCCCTTGATCCTTCCTTCCCCTCTAGCTGCTACCTTCTCTCTCTTCTCATATAGCCAAAATTCTCCAGAGAGCTGCCTATGCTAAAGTTTTCATTTCCTCACATTCACTCACTCCAACATGGTTTCCAGTGGCCTCCAAACTGTAAAAGCCAAAGGACATTTTCCAGAACTCATTCTCCTCAACACCAGACAGAACTGATTACTTCCTCATTCTGAAACGTCTGCTTTCCTTCACTTCTGGGATTCCCCCCACCCACCCCATTTTCCCGGCTCTCTTCCTACTTCTCCAGTAGCTCTTCGGTGTCATCCTCTTCTGCCTGGCCATTCAACACTGGTGTTTTTCAACTCTCAGGACCACTTCTCATCTATCTTCTTTCCCTCTCTAAGCAATCTTATTCATGCCCATGGCTTCATCCAGAAACTCTATATAGATAATTCTTAGATCTGTACCCCCAGCCCAGATTTCTCTCAGTGGCCACTAACATGATTCAATGGCCATTCAAAATCAACATGTAGAAGACCAAATTCATGATCTTTCCCACACAAACCTAATTCTCTTCCCGTTTTCCTTCCTATTTTGCGAAATGGCCCAACCATCCATCTATGTAGCAAAAATCAGAAGTCAGGGTGCTATCCCTTGCCCGCCTTCTGCATTCAATCTTGCCCTATATCCTCCTGCCATGGTCAGTCTTCCACAAAGGAGAAATCTTTTCAAAATAAAAATTGGATGCTGATATTTGCTGCTTAAAATCAATTGCTCTTTAGAGAAAGAGCAAAATTTTACTTATGGCCACCAAGGCACTGAAGCTTGGCCCCAGCCTTCCTCTTTAGCTTCACTCCTCTTTCCCCTACTCTCTGTTCAACACACAGCCTCCTTTCAGTCTCTCAAATGTAACCTGCTCCCTACCTGTACAGGACCTTTGCACATGCTGTTTCCTCTGCCTGAAGTCCCTTCCTCCCGTCTCCCAGTTAACTCCTAATTTCTCTTTAGAATTCAGTTCAATCATCTCTCCCTTCATTTAACAAACAGCTACTGAGTGCCTACCACATGTCAGGTGCTACTTCAGACACTGGAGATACACAACAAATACAATGAACAAAACTCCTGACCTCCAGGAGCTGTAATTTAGGGGGACTTAAATGAGATCTAAGTTCAGGATTTCCTTGGGAAAGCAATACCTGACCAGGTCAAAGTCTCCTATTTATAACACCAGTTATCTCACCTTCATAAAACTTACCACTGTTACAAATATTCATGTACATATCTGATTACATGACTAATATTATCCCACTAGAGTACACATTCTAAGTAGACAGAGGCTCTTCTTTGTTCAACTCTAAAGCCAATGCCTAGTGCCATGCCCAGTACACAGCAGAAACTCACTAAATTAATTGTGCAGCAGCCAGCACAGATGGCAACTCCACCTGAACAAGGTTGGGGCTTATGGCCAGTTTTCTCGGCAGGCAGGGTAAGTGAGCCACTCCCACTGCTGGACTCTCATGGTATTTTTCGCACACTGCACGTGTCTCTTTGTACTCAGCACCTGGTCTCACTATATTGGTACCTGTCTCTCACTAGATAATGAGCTCTGTTGTTTACTCAGCACTTAGCACAATGCCTGGCACATAGGAGATGCTCCACAAATGATACTGCCTGAAAGAACATCTGATTCTCTGCTCTCCCCGCCAGCAACCAGCGGAGTTTCTGGCCCTCAACAAACACTCAGAACTTTCTGAACTAGAAACAAGTATACTTGCCTTTATATGCACTCACCATGTGCCAGACACTAAGCACTTTATCTTATTATCTTATATAATCCTCATAACAATTTATTATTATCCCCAGTTTACAGATAGGAAAAGTGCTTTATTGATAAACAACCCATGAACACTACATATTTCCTGATTTCAGTCATGTATATACTACCATCACAATTTTTACCATACTATATATTCCAGTTACATAATATTTTCACAAAAATGAATATAAAACAACCTCCAAAACTCTTAAGTCTTACAAAAAGCTAAGTAATATCTATAAAATCACCAGTCTCATGTGCTTGTTTTTTAAACACACACACACACACACAGAGTATTTGACTGCCAAAATGAAAAATGTTCACTCTTCACTCTTCAGACTTCAACCTGGATTTAACCCTGAGGGCCAGTTTGTCAACTCCTCTAAAATCAACTCATTCTACACTCTGCTATTCTCAGAGCTGCTTTCTATTCTGATATTCTTATTAAACCCCATTTCTCCCATTTTTTGTGACAAAATAACAAAAATCTTCCCTAAGGCCCTATCTGTGAGAGCAAGCAACTCAGTGCATCTAGCAGAGAGTTCTCTCTACTTAGCTAAAAACAAGTTCAGCGGGACACATACCAACTACTACGTGGAGGTGGCAGCAATGGAAACGTTCTCTCAGTGGATGTATTTAGTGTGCACATCTAATAAGGAAATTAACAGCTCTGAACCATCCATACAACTTCCTTAATTGTGTTACTTATAATGCACACACTGCATAATACCACAGCACATTCTATACGCGATTAGAAGAATGAAGTGGATGATTAACTCATTTATTTTCTGATTGAGAGGTACATTTCGAGAGCTCATTTCTATTAAGCTAAAGTTTACAATTCATTTATTCAACAAATATTTGTTGAACACCTCTTTATCAGACATTAAGCAATGGGGATGACAGTTTAAGAAAAAAAAAACATCAATCAATGTACATGAACCACTACTCTATATAACCGTACTACTAATAAGAGCTAATACTTATTAGATACATACCACATGCCGTCACCATGCTAACTACCCTATATATATCACTTACATATATCAGCTGAGTACTATTATTATCTCCCTCTTACAGATGAGAAAATAAGGGTTCTGAAAGGTTCAGTAAGCTGTATGGGTCACTCAGTTGAGCAGCTGTGAATCAAGATCTTGAAGTTGTCTGACTTTAGAGTCTGGGATTATAAACGTAAAACCACAGCCGGTCTAATCACCAACTATCCCCAAATCACATTGCACAGCAGCTGTCTAGATGGCTTCAATCTTATATCTTCAGCCCTGATTGAATTACCCTCAAACTCATGACGTCAGCTGAGGACATGGAGGTATGTGTTCAACCTAAATCCACGTGGAACTCCAAATCACGAGACAGATACAAAGGTATTGGTCTGGTTAAAATGAGAGTGCCTCAGTCCTCTGTGATCCTCTTGGACTGAATCCTATGGTCCACAGAAGTTTGAAAATACCTGCAGAAATCTCATCCAGCATTCAAATCCACCAAATGTAATATTAACCCCATGTTCCAATTTTATCTCCTACACCTTATAATACAAACCCTCTAATAGTCAAGAATATTCTGCTACTCTCTCAATTTGTTATCTCTCTACCCTAGGCTGTCTAGACACTGCAGGCCTTCTCTACAGGGCAATATCTACACTAGGCATTGTCTGAACTTGCATGAATAAATCATAGAAGCAAACATAATGATGAGATAGCTACCATTTGAAGGGCCTTTTATGGATTGGTCACTTACTAGGCATGATGTGATTTCACTTTATCTTTACGATGATCCAGTGAGGAAGTCTCATAACTCCCATTTTACAGAGAGGTGGCACAAAAATTAAAAACATAAACTAATTAGCTCTGATGCCTGTGCTCTTTCTTTTGAGATCAACTAATTTTATTAGGAGGTACATTCACCTAGAGGGTTTACAAGAATGTGATTATAAGGAAAAGTCTGGTTCCTTAATATAGTCATGACAGGAAGGAAATTGGCAGGAAAAAGATACAGCTGTCAAGAAGAAATATGAATAAGTGTGGATCCCACAGAGCAGAAATTAGGAAACTTTCTGTAAAGGGTTAGAGAGTAAATATTTTAGCCTTTTGGGACCAGACAGTCTCTTTAGTAACCATTCAACTCTACTGTTAAAGTGCAAAAGCAGCCATAGACAATATCTAAATGAATGAGCATGGCAATGTTCCAGTAAAACATTATTTACAAAAACAGGCTTCAAGGTGGATTTGACTCTAGGGACCACAGTATGTCAATCTCTCTGCCATATGGTGTTCAGATGATGGTTGGCAGATTATGGGCAATTTACTTAATCTCTCTGAGCCTCTATTTCCTACTCTATTACAGAACAATATTAGTGACTGTATAGAATTAAGATAAGTAACATATCCACTGTAGCTGGCACATAGGAGGCATTGAATAAATAATAGCAATGACTGATTCTAGTCTGGGGCGGGAACTATAAAATATAAACCTAGGATGGCAGAAACTCTCAAAGACTACTGAATCACATAAAAACAAACAAACCACATGCATACACACAGACATTTTGAGCATCAAAAAGAGTAATAACTGCAATGAATGAAAGACATCAACCTAGACTACCAATTCTGGCCATGACAGAATTAAAAGTATTGAACTTACCTTACCATGCTGCCACAAGTAACTATAAAACTGAACAAAATATATACATTGAGACACTTGGCAACAAACAGCACAAGGCTATGATCCTTGAAAGAAAGTAAAATGTATGGCAACAATAGCACAAATCATGGGAATTTAAATATAGAAATATACTGTTGTAAGGTTCTTTCATTATTCTTGACATGGCAAAATAGTAATTCAAAGTATACTCTGATAAGTTAAAATGCATATTACAATCTCTAGAACAACCACTGAAAAAAATAAGTAGAGCTAAAAAGCCAACAGAAGAGGTAAAGTAAAATGTCAAAAAAAATACTCAGTCTGAAGAAGAAAAAAACAGATAAACAAATAGAAACGAATAATAAGATGGCAGACAAACCTAACAGTATAGTCACATTAAATATAAATGGATTAAACTCCCCAATTAAAAAATAAAGACTGTCAAATTAGATTTTTTAAAAAAATCCCTACTATATACCATTTATGAGAGAGATTAGATTGACAACACCTGAACCCACTGACACAACTTTATTATAGCTTAAAAGTGAAAGAACTAGATATTATGTATTCATTGATAGGAAGCATACAGTACCATCTATGAAATATTTCAGAAAACTGACCCTGAATATAATTAAGCCTCAAAAGCTAACTATCAGTTTATAAGAATGAAAGAGATAGGGAAATATGTTCAAATACAGCATGAGGATGTACCCAATCAAAGGCAGACTGTGGAAAATTCTCTGGTATAAGTGACCTAGCTTTTTCCACGATAAAAAGTATTAATGGGAGTAGGGTGTTATAGATAAAAAGTCTTGAGAGATATCAACAAATGCAATGTATGAACCTTGTTTAGACCCTGATTCAAACCAACTAATCAAGAGAACATTTTTCAGATAATTCTAGATAACTGCACATAGACCAGGAATTAAAATACATTAAAGAATTATTGTTAATGTGGCTAGGTGAAATAAAGGGATTGCCTTTATGTTAAAGAAGTTCCCTTTAGAGACACAAGTAAAATGGTATGCTTGGTATTTGCTTTAAAACATTCCAGTAAAAAAAGTAAATAAGCAGAGGTAGAGTAAATGTAATAAAAATGGGACGATGTGAATAAATGTTCACGTTAGCACATGGTACAAGGAGGTTCATTATATGTTCTCACCACTTCTGTGAATGTTTGAAAACTTCCATAATGAAAGGCTGAAATAAAAGACCTGCTGTTCTTTTAACCTCCACTATCCACTAGACTACAGCTTTCTGCAGGCAAGTGATTATGACTGGTTCACTACTGTGTGCACAGGGTCTAGCACCGGGTTTCAGTAACCAACTGCTAGATGAATGAAACGAAATTATGCTAACTTATCGACCAGGGGGGTCAGGGTATTCACCACTCTCCTCAGAAAAGGAACCTTGAAGGAAGCAAAAGGCAACCCTGAAGCAAAGAGGTTCAGGAGTTACCATTCAGGAGTTACACATTCCTTCTCTGAAGGATTATACTTCCCTGATCTGTCAATCCCAGGTATGGCCATGTGACTTGCTTTAGGCAACAAACTGAGAAAGATTTTAAAAAGTGCCACACATCTCTTCTGAGCAGAAATTTTAAGAGCCATGCTTTCATCTGCCCTCTGCACAGGCTCCAGATAGACTGCTCCATCACGCTAAATCCTAGACTAAAGAAATGTAGAACAAAGCCCTAGCTAACTCATGATGGCCATACAGTATAAGCAAAAAATAAACTTGTCATAAGCCACTGACTGAGACTGGGGGTCGTTTCTATGCTAATACAGGATAAGCAGAATTCTAAAGATGCCATCTTTAGATTTCCATCCACTTCTTATTCATTTAAACACAAATCTAGGAACTGCTATGAAGGGATTCTGCAGGTGTAATTAAAGCCACAAGTCAGCTAACCTTAAAATTCAGAGATTACCCAGGCAGTCCTGACCTATCCAGGTAAAACCATTTAATAGTAGAAAGTTTCTCCAGCTGGTAGTAGGAGTTAGATCTGAAGAGTAAGGACATGCCATTACTGATTTAAATGGGGACTGGGTCACATAAGAAGAAATGTGGGTGGCACTGAGAAGCTGAGAGCAGCCCTTAGCTAAGTACCAGCAAGAAAATGAGGACTTCAGACCTATAACCATAATGCAGTGGATTCTGCCAACAACCTGAAGGAACCTGAAGCAGATTCTTCCTCAGAGCCTCTGGATAAAAAAAAAAAAAAAAAGGCCAGCCTGACCAACACCTGCATTTTGATTCTGAGAAACTAAACTGAGAGTCCAGCCAAGCCCGCCTGGACTCTGACCTACAGAACTAGCAACTAATAAATGAGTGTTGTTTTAAATTGTCAAGTGTATGGTAATTTGTTATGCAGCCATAGAAAATTAACACACGAGGCTTATATATAAGAAACCTGGCCCTAATTTACCCTATCCATGCTACTGTAATAAAATGTAAATTCACTTAAGACTATTCCTAAATCCAGGAAAGGTTTTAATCGTGATGCATTTTCTTCATCAAAGGTCCAAGAAGCATATCAAAATTGCCTGATGCAGAGACAGTGACTGTTTAATAAATCTAAATGCCCCCCATCTTGAATTCCTTTATTATTTAATAGTCACACATAGGGCATTTAACAGGAACATGTTGTATTGTATAGTTTTACTCAAAGCTACAATAAGTTTCTAGAGGATCTATGTTTTGCTCTTCTTTATATTCTGCTAAAACACCTGGCATGCTCCTAAATACTGATATAAGTATTTTTCATACTGTATTACCCTTGGTCATCTTAAAATAACCAAATGCTAGTTATAAAGTATACGAAAAAAAACCATAGTGAAGGGATGAGGCCAGCAAGACAAAAGTAGCCGTACCTTTACATCTGACACCTTGGCCCCAAGGCTGTTGAGTCCCACGATGGAGTAGAAAGCAGATTCCAAACTGGTGAAAGGGCGGTCCAGTGAGGCTTTCAGTCTCTCCACATCGTGCTTAGTGAGGTAGTGAGTGGGTGTCAGAGCCTGGGTGCTGGCTATGATTGTCAGGGCCAACAGGAAGACAGTGCTTGAACCTTGGGGGGAAATGACTATTAAACACACTCCACACTATTCCAAAGTTCTATACATAATTCC
Organism: Macroglossus sobrinus; assembly: GCA_004027375.1. NCBI lineage: Eukaryota > Metazoa > Chordata > Mammalia > Chiroptera > Pteropodidae > Macroglossus > Macroglossus sobrinus. The sequence continues at coordinate 964,153 of PVKZ01000211.1, forward strand.
AATGACAATGCACACCAAGGTCTGGGAACCAAATCATCTAAGGAAGGGTGAAGGAACTGGAAGGCTTAACCTGGAGGGAAGCCTTGGGGAAGTGGCGGAAACCGTCTTCAACTATCTGAAGAAGTCCTCCCAGCAGCCTGTATGTGCCTAAAGCACAGGACTCATCCCACCATTCTCATTTCAAGTACATTACTAATGCCAGTGCCTCTCAGGACAGACCCAACCCTGAATCTTCATCATGGTCTTGCCCACCTTGCAATCAGATCTCCTCCCTCATTCTTCTTGCATCTTTGGATCTCTGACCTCCTCTCTGTTCCTCTAAGGAGCCATGTTCTCTACTATCTAGCACTTTTTCATACTTTCCCTTACTTAAACTTTGCTTAAATTTTACTTCCTGATCCCAATTCAAGTATCTCTTCCTTAAGAAGTCCCCCGACAGCCCTACCTTGGGTTACAACATTCCAGTACTACAAAGCAATGAAGAACGTGGCCTCTGGGGCCAACTTCAAATTCTAGCTCTGCCATTTATTGGCAATGTGGCTGCAGCAGTTACAATGCGGCTAGCCTGTGCCTCAGTTTCCTCAGGTGTAAAATGGGATAAAAATAGTACCTATCTCAAGGTTGTTAAGAGCATTACATCAATTAATACACAAAGATCTAAGAATATGATGGCATTTAACAAGGCCTATCTAAACCTTAGCTACTACATCATTACCATTGTTACTTTTGTTCGTTACTATATTCATTCATAGCAACCTGTACTTCTATACAGTATTTTTCACAACTATAATAGTGTAATGTTTGATACCTCTGCTAAACTGTAATCTCTGTGAGGACAGAGACTTTTTCTCTTGTTAATCCCAATATTTCTAAGTCCTATACACTGCCTGGCACAAAGTAGTAATGAATTAATATTTGCTGAATAAATAGAAATAAAATTAGTCTTCACCTACCATGCCAAAGGAATAAGAAGTTATAGGAGTGGTACATTTTACTTTTCATTGAAAAAAAAAATCACACACACACTTTTGAATGAGCTGTGTCATGAACTGTCTGCCATCCAAGTAACAGTAGTTGCAAGGCTAACATTACAGTCCTAACTCCTCTGCCTGGAGTGTCAAACATAGTTTTAACCAGAACACTTTTAAGAAAGGCATTATTATGATTATTGTGTCCATTTTACAAATAAGAATACTGAGGATCAGAGTGGTTTGCATATAGCCAGTCTTGGACTCAAATCCAGGTCTAACTGTAGTGTTCACACTCTTATTTGTTGTAGAAGGGATACTCACATTGGGGCATGAATGTTACTTCTATTTAAGTCTTTGTGTGTGTTAAAGAATGTGAAAGCTATTTAAAAAAAAAAAAAACTAGAAAGAGATCTATATAATGTGGAGTATTTATTCAGCAAAAATTTATTGAATGTTTATTATGCACCAAGCATTGTTTTGGTGTTAGAGATACAGCAGGAAACAGAACAAACAAAAACCCAACCTCATGAAGCTTACATTCTAGTGGGAAAATTAAAATATCACACAAAATGATTAAGAAAAATTATTTAACATGTTAGGTAAAAAATAAAGCACAAAAAGAATATCTGAGAAGAGTTGCAAATTTAAATATGGTAAGCCTAACTAAGAAATAAAGATATCGTAGTAAAACTGAAGGAAAAGAAGAAACAAATCATGATGATACTTGGAGGGAAACAAGCCCCAGAAGAAACAAGCCCCAGAAGAAAAGCAAGAGCAAAGACCCTGAATCAGGAGTGTGTATGTTTTCTTACACCACCAAGGAGAACAGTATGGCCAAAGAAGAGTAAGCAAGGGGTAAGATATAGGGACAAGGTTAACAGGGGTAGCAGAGGCCAAATCCAGAGGGCCTTGAAAGTCATTGTTAAGAACTCTGGCTTTTGCTGAGCAAGCTGAGAGTCACTGAAAAGTTCTGAGCAGAGGAATGATTGGACTACTTTAACAGGATCACTGTGTTAAGAATAAACAATCCTGTACTGAGACTATACAGGAGCAAGGACCCAAAAAGGGACACCAGTTAGGAGAGACTACTATTGCCATACTCCAAGTAAAAAAATGCTGATGGTCTGAGCCATCTGACAGCAGCAGAGGTGGTGAGTAGTCACAGTCTGGCTAGACTTCATAGTTAAAGCCAGAATTACTAATGGATAGAATGATGTGAAAGAATGAAAAGTCAAGATGCTAACGCTGAATCTTCAGTGCCTTGTGTACACGCATGTACTCAATATGTTAAGATCTAGTGAATGACTGTCTAGCATTTCCCAAGCTAGACTGTAAATTCCCCTAACTTAGCATCTGTCAGAATCCTAATCCCACCTCAAAATAATGATACCAATAACTTTTTCAGCTAAAATTTACATACTTAATATGTCGGGTATACCCATACTGTGCTAAATACTTTGCATGCACTGAGTCTAAATCCTCAACATCCAAGTGGGTTCACAGACCACGAAATGGGGAGTCAAAAGTAGTTACCTGCCCTAAGACACATAAACTAGAGGAAAATCAAAATGTAGACAGTTTGAATCCAAAGTTTGTTTTTTAACAACTCTATTACCCTCACCTTGTAAATATGGAGCAGTGAGCCACTGACTGACTGTTGTTACCTTGGTAAGTGACTTCCCTTCTTGGGATTCCGTCCTCCCTCTCATCTGGTCAAGTGGAAATAACAACAGTACACATTTCCCAAATTGTGGGAGACTACAGGAGACTGCATCACGCAGTTAACGAGTAATATAGTTAACTTTACTGAGGACTAAGTGCCACGCACTGTTCTAAACTACGCATAGAGATTTAATACTCAACAGTTTATGAGGGAGACAATGTAACTAACCAAGTTACAGAAGAGAAACTGAGGTGCAGAAGGATTAACTTGCGCTGGGGTCACACAACGAATAAGTGGAAGACTGCAAGTTTACACCAGAAGAATCTAACTTCAGAACTTATGCTTTAAACTCCCAGAGAGGTCATGTATCTGCCCCCTTCGCTAAGAAGGAAACTATGGCCCAAAAGCTCATTTAGGTCGCCTGGCCCGGAGCCCAAGCGAATCAAATGAATGAGTGAAGTCAGACCCAGGGTTAACCACGGCCGCCGTTCCCCGGCTGGACCTCGGGGCGACCCGTAGTTCCGCACCGTACCCACCCCCACCTTCCGACTGTCCCCGACGGTCCCCGACGGTCCCACTCGCTCGCCAACCCTCCCTCAGACTCTCGATCCCCGGAGAACCTGAGCCCATGCCCTTGGCCCGCAGGGCAAGGGGATCCCGCCTGGCCGGCTCCCGAGTGGCGAGCACTAGCCTCCCGCGGGCACCAGCCCACTCGCTGAGGGGTGCCGGCCGCGGGGCCCTGTCATCGAGCCATGCGCAACGCCTCACCCGGCGGCGCCATTCCTCGGTGCAGATCCCACCACGGCCCGAGCCGCAGGTTGACTTCCGCTCGGGAAAGTGGCTACAGGAGAGCGCCGGAGGGGACGCCGGGGACTCGCAGCAGGCTCCGCGTGCTGGGATGGGCTCTAAGCACAGGTGAGTCCGCGCCGTCCGGCTGTACCGGGCCGCTCCCAGTAGTCACGACCGGAATTCCAGTCCTTGCGCACAAAGGGCCCCCACAGTCCCTGCGTACAGGCCAGGTCTGCTTCCCCCCGGCGCCGGGGCCCACTTGGAACCGACCACTTCGCAACGATCCTCTTCCGGGCGCTACCGCGACGCGATTGGACGAGACTTCGGGCGGGCCCGAGACGGGGCTTCCTCTGATTGGCCTGTCTCGTTGATTGGCTGATCGCACTGTCACTCAATTGTCTCTTCTCAGCCCGGCCAATTTTAAAGGAGTGGGAAGGGTTCAGTAGGGAAGCACCAGCGATAGTAGAAACTGGTTGATTTCTTTTGTATAGAAAGTGATAGCAATTTCCTCCAAAGATTGTTTAATTTGTTAATAACTGACCTATGAGTGACGTTTGGTCTGAGTTGCAAAGCATTTGTGTGGACTCAGCGACTCCTCATGATAAGCTTTGAGGAGCATATTAACTAAAGTTTACAGAATTAGGAAGTAACAGGCTCAAACATGAAAGTGACTCGTTAAGAACTAAATAATAACTAACGCCACTTATTGAGCGTTAACAGATAGCCCGACAGTGTACTAAGCGCTCTTCTTACACTATTTCATTTACTATTTGCAAGGCAGGAACTCCAGGTCTGGAACTTGCTTGCACCTGGGCTTTGTATGTTCCGAAAAAAAAAAAAAAAAAACAAACTACCAGCAGGACCAAAGCGGGTGAAACATGCCTTTTATTACTGACGAGGCAGAGCGGATCTGATGGTAGCCAACTACAAGGAAAAGCTGCTGCTGCCCAAGAGCAAGCAACCTTTTATACACACAGGCAGAGGGAGGGATCGCTCACTGGGGGAGTAACCCCCGGTGCTGCGAAACAAAATTAATCGTTTCCTAATCATTTTACCATTGTCTATGTTTTTGTGGCTGCTTGTCTCTATTATATCTGTATAGTGGAAATACTATATGATGGTGTGCTATTACATGTTTCTTCCCAAAGTAACGTTGGTAACTCGATTTGGCCCACAATGGGAATACTTATACCATAGAATCAGCAAATACTGCAAACCAGGGCTTGATTTTGTAAACAATAATAGAAACAAAACCAGTTTTTAAATGGAGCTAGAGATGCCATGCCAGAGGAACTACCTTGCACGTCTTATGTTGCAAACCTTGGAATGTTGTTAAAACAGGGCAAAAGAACCTTTAGACTAGACCTAAGCAACCAAGTTTCCCAAAGAACTGTTTGCAAAGATAACTAGAAAGCGGTATTGATGACTAATAGACTGATGAATACCGAACTGAAAATTAAAAACATTGTTTAGAATTAACACCACTATATTATGTTATCTTCATCACTAGAAATTCCCCCCCTTGTATTATTAATGCAACTGTTCCCCTTCCCTTTTTCATAAATACCCATTGCCTTTGTCTCCTAATCAGAACATTATTTGGGCTTCTACCTGAATTAATGATTCCTGAATAGCTATTTGTTTGCCTCTCCCTTTGAAAGAAGTTTTATTTTTAGGTTAACAGTTTATTGCTTTGTTAATGTCTAAGACTAATGGTGGATAAGATGTTAATAGAGGTTAAACTTTAAGATGTGTTATGTTTATAGACTTTATATTATAAATAGCACAAAAACTTGAGGAAATTTTCCTATACTATTTGAAAACTATTATCCAATAAACTATTATCCAATAAATGAGTGAATGATATATTAGGTGTTGTGTACTTTAGAACAAGAAAGAGTTGCGGGGGTGTGGTTCTATCTTGATCTCTTTTTAACAGTAGCATAGTATTTCTTACCTATCCATTTACTCCCCATGAGGCTGACAATATGCTAAATTCTGGGGATATACCTACAACCATGTAGACAAGACTTCTCTCCTCTTGGAGTTTATAGTCTAATAGGAGACAGTCAATAAACAAACACAAATGAACTTGATAATTGTAGATGACTAAATACTATGGGACTGGGGTGGGGAGAGGCTAGTTAACCTAGATTGGTGATCAATATGCCTCTAAGAAGGTGACATTTAAGCTTTTACTTGAGTGATGATGAGACAGAAGCAGCCCTGAAAAACTAATTTTTCTAATTCCCTCTTTATTCCTAGAATCTGTAATCGGGATGAAGTAGTGATCCCTTGTGCTTCTGACAGTGATTCAGGAAGTGTGGATTTGCAGCTGAGCAACTTAGAGGATATTAAAAAAGGCCCAAGTAGCCTTGAACTTACAGGTGAAAAGAGAAAAGGATAAAGAAAGGGCCGGGGGATGGCTATCTCTTTTCAAGTCAAATGGCTGGGTGACCAGACCTTGACTAGATTTTGACAATAAATTTGGTCTCTGACTTTAAGACCTTGGAATATGGTTGGCAAAATGAGGTAAGAACATTATTCTAGACATACAGGAGACTAGACTTGGTCCAGAGACAAACAATACTGCTAACTTGACAGAGTCTAGGTGGTAGAAGGATTCTGAGATGGCAAAGGTAGATGTGGGTGGAACCTGGATTGGACTACAGAATAACTACCTTTCATGTATTCTACAAACATTTATTAAGTACCATTTGCTAGGCACACAAAAATGAACAAGACTGACATGGTCCCTGCCCTCACAGAATTTACATTATAGTTCTGAAAAGGACCAAACTAAATTAATAGACAATGAAAGTAAAATAAAGTAATTATAAGTTGTAGTAAAGCATCATGAAAGAATCAAACAAGAGGCTGAGACAAAAAATAAGGGATGGGAACCTACTTTAAATCATGTTTGTCAGAGAACACTTGTCTGAGACAGTGCTATCTATGTAAACCTAAAGGAAGCATCAAGGACATGAAAGAGCAACCCATGTGAGAAGTAGAAGAGTATTCCAGGTAGGTAGAACAGCATGTGCATGAGAAATGAAAGACTATGGTGTATTTGAGGAACTACATTCGCTCATTTGTACATTCATTCAACAAATATTTATTGAAGCCCTACTGTGTTCTAAACCCTGATCTAGCTGCTAGAGATATAGCAGTGAACAAAACAGACACAATGTACTCATAGATAAACAAATTACTACAACTCAGTATAATATGTGTAATTGGGGGTGGAATTGGAGTAAGGAGCAAATATAGAGCTGTCTATTAGTGCCTAAGGGGATGCAAAATGGGCAATAGGGGGATTCAGGAAAGGCATCCTGGAGCTGACCCCTGAGGGATGAGTAGGAATTAGATAGTCAAGGACAGGTAAGGAAAGGTTGGGGAGAGGAAGGAGAAACATACAAGCAGAAGGAAAGCCTGTGCAGAGATAAGAGGTAAATGAGAACAGGGCTTCTAGTGGATAACAAGAATGTGGCAAGGAGTGGGAGGAATTTACAGAAGAAGATATATAATTCAGGAGACCAAAAGGAGTACAAAGTGGAATGGCAAAAACCCTCAGATGATAGGTATGTTAAGAGAGAAATAGTAAGACTATTTGCCCAAGAGGAATAGGGATTTGGTATTGGAAAATAGAGAAGGTAAGGATATAAAGCTCCATGAAGTGAAAAATAATGTCACCATAATCATTGTCACTCAGTGAGCAAAGGGATAACATTTGCCAAATATCAGCCAAATTAGGTAAGTTCTATTATTATCTCCATTTAGGAAATGAAGAGAAAGTAAGATCACACAAGGTCAGAATATTGGAAAAGGCAGAGCAGGTATCCAAAGCCTTGGCAGACTGATTCTGTAGTCTGTGCTCTTAATCAGAGTATATCCCAGGTAGAGAAGGAGATACCTCAAGCACTTACTGCAACTTGGTCGAGTGGGAAGTGATCAGCAAGGGACTGCTACTATCTTTTGAGCATTTGTCACCACAGAGTCATAGACTTTTGAATTTGAATAATATCTACCATTTAAGTACATACTATGGACCACATACCGCAATAAGTCTTTTGCATGTATTTCCTCACAATAACTCTGTTTTACAGGTGAAGAAACTAAGGTTCCAAGTGGCAAACTAACTTGATAAAAGTCATACAACTAATAAGTGGGCAAGCCAGGATTCCAGCCAATCTGAAACACATGTAGAGTCCACCTTTTAACCACCCTGCTATCGCTCAGTCTTAAAGGTTTTTGTGGCTTAGGAGGCCCTTTGAGATCATTGAATTGCGATTGAGAAAACAGACTCAGATTGGGAAAGGGACTTAGTCAAAGTGTCAGAGCAAATAGTGGCATGAGAGCAGGACCTATTTTTCCTGATGTCCCGTGGTTCTCCCCACTAAACTGTATAACTTTACATAGCACAGAGGCAGCATCTGATGTCTTTCTTTCAGTGTTAGACTCGGACATCTCTGATATCTTTGGATTCCCAAAGGAATCCCTCACAGATAGCTTCAGACACCTGACCCACCAGGGCCCCCTCGGCGAGACCACTGTTGAGAAGCTGATCGAATCCATCCAGGAGTTTTTTAATGAGGAGCTAAAGGTATGACAAACAATCTTTACGAGTTATCCAACTTATTCTTCCATTTTAACAAATACTTTACACATTTATTACTTCTTTATTATATAAATAACTTATAGGCTATAAAATTGATTTATACTTTTACATATATTTTTATACTTATATCTTTATAAACATTTATAAATTGTATTTATATTTACTTATATTTATAAAAATTATAGAATTCCTATAAAAGCAAAGCCATAATAAAAAAGTTAAAAATTAATTTTTCCTAATCCCACTCTCCTGAGATGACTACTGTTAACATTTTGGTATATATATTTTCAGGGGTTTTGTGTGTGTGTGTGTGTGTGTGTGTGTGTGTGTGTGTGTGTGCATACAAATGCATGCAATTATAGAAAAATAAACATCAGAGATGGTGGGAGAAAAAAATTTTTAGATCAATAACTATAAATCTATATTATTCAACTTAATACAGTATTCCTTTGCTTAAGTGAAATGTTCATTCATTCATCATAAGCATACACAACAGAACAATTTATCTTAACCTGGGGGTAAAGGAAGGCATTTCTGAGGAAGTAACACTTGAGCTTCGATATAAGGAATGAATAAGAGAAACTAGGAGAAGTTAGAATTGGAAGGAATGTTCCAGAAATAAGAAATGGTGTGCTTAACAAACTTGTGTAGCAAATGAGCAGAACATGTTTGATGATCTCAAAGAAACCTGGTATGTTTAAATCATAGTGTCGAAGGTCTCTGTCATTCGTCCACAGACACTTAGGCTGTTTTTGTATTTTGGCTATTGTAAATGATGGTGCATGAATACCATGTATCTTTGAGTATCTTTGAGATCCATATTTCATTTCCTTTGGATATATATACACACACAAGAATATTTTTGGTTTGTGAAAATCCATCAAGCTTTACATTTTCTCTATAAATAATACTAATAAAATTTTTTTTTAAAAAACCACACACTTAAAGCCAGAATGTTGGTCTTCACTTTTGACTCAGACTATTCTTTATATTTCACATCATAAAAGGTTTCTTTGTAATGGATAAAGGGCTTGAATTGCTACAGTGAATTTGTAGGGAAAAGTCCATTTCTTGCCTTGACCTGGATCCAATCAAAGAAGTAAATGAATAAGAAGACAATTTTGTCAGAGTATTACAAATGCCACGATAGCAATATACACATGTAGTTTATGAATATACTTAGGAACAGAACCTGACCCTGCTTCAGGAGAAAATGCATGATCCGAGTCTTAAAGGAGATATAGATTTTAGTCACTAAACAAAAAGAAATGTAAAGCAAAAACCCAGAAGCAAGAAAAGGCAGCATAAAATTTAATTTAGCTAAAGCTCAGAGTGCTATCAGGTAAGGCAAGAGATGAATTTGAAGAGAGTAGCTGGGGTCACATTGGGAAGGGCCTTGACCTCCATAGGTGGAATTACAAGATTTTTGATAGGGAGTTTACCTAATCACATTTGAATTTTTTAAAAGATGAATCTAGTAGAGCTAGGGGAATAGACTGGAGAGGAGCAAAACTGTAGCAGAGAAACCCAGTGTTGGATTATACTAATTCAGGTGAGAAATTATCAGGCTGTGAAGTCAGATTCTTGCTTTGTGTTACTACTTGCTCATACCATCTAAATGCAGAGGGGGGAAAACTGAAAGAAATTTTTTCAAGATTTTAGAATTATTGATGTCTTTTATTTTCTTCTTTATACTTTAGTTTTTCCAAGTTTCTCTAATAAATAATACTTTTATATTTAGAAAAAGAGAATAATACAAAAGAGATTATTTTTCAAATCAGAACTTGCATTTTAATAGGCTCATTTTAAAGACTCAAAATAATGAATCTTTAGTAACATCAAGAGAGTTAGAAGTAGCAGCATCAGATATCACCATTAGAAAGCTAAATCAGACAGCAATATACAGGGTGGGTAGGTGGGGATGCAAAGACTAATGGTGGGGAGAGGCATCATAGAGTACTTAGTAATCTAGCTTAGAGGGAAAATGAGGTCCCAAACCCAGGCAGGACCAGTGACAAGTAATTTTATTCCTCTGTAATTTATTCATTTCTTAAATAAAAGACTGATATTGGATTGAATGAGATGTCAGATGTTTAAAACATTCCAAGAATCTTTCACAAGCCTTCTACAATTATTAAATGAGGTTATAATGTATAATTGTATTTTCATCATTTTTTCACAAATTCAGAGTGAACTTGAGAAGCTGACATTCCTAAGATCTTTGTCTTCTCTCAGCCGAACTTTACCCTATGATGAAACCACAGAATCATTCATTCACAGCCACATAGCAGACATTGTGCATATCCTAAATGTAAGTATTGTGACCTTATCACAGTTATTGGGACCATGCAAATTCAGTGACCAGGCTAACAAATTTTTCAGTGGCTTTAACCCTTCTCATATCAGTATCTCTGCATGAAGGAGAAATACTCGGGGGTACTCCACACAATAATCATCCTTGAAAACTAATTGAAACAAGTAGAAAGGAGAAGAAGAGCATTTAAATTTCTCAGTAAAAACAATGCTGCATTCTCATTAATGAAGCAGTAATTTTGAGGCAGACTCTGTGATCAAATGCCGAGGTTCACGTACCAGCTCTGCCTCTTTCTAGCAATGAGACTTGGGGAAAATACTAACTTCTCAGTGCCTCAGTTTCCTCATTTATAAAATAAGAACAGCTGTATCTACTTCACCAGAGCTATTGAGAGTATTAAATAAGAAATAAATGAAAAAAAAATAAATGTAAGTGAGGTAGCTTGGTACCTAACACATATTTTGCATCTGAGAAACACGATTGTATTCTTTTTATTATTGTTTTTCATCCTATTATTAACTAACTCCAGCCACACTCTGCCACTAACTCATTCAGTCATTGCCTTTTTAAGTGCCTGAAAATTCCAAGCAGTATCTTGGGAATTGGAACTACAAAGAAAAGCCATAACTCCTGTTCTTGCAGCCAAGTAAGGTATAATCAATAAACTGTCACAAGGACTATGACAAAAGTTTAAATAGGTATAGTGAGGGCTCAGAGGAATGAGCGAGTGGTCAATTCCATGTCAAATTCTCCAAAAGGGCTTTATGAAGGAGGAGACACACTTAAGCAAGCATGTAACTTTTTGATGCTTTAGTTTTCTCATTGTGAAATGTCCTCTCCAGTTTCTCTAAAGCTCTAAAATTCCAAGTCTGAGATTTCTTGTACACTCCAGGAAAATAAGCAGTTCTTTTCAACCTACAGATCTGTAAGGCTAATTAGAATGATAATTAGTTTTCAGAACTGAAGGCTAACCAGTTAACAGGTTTGTCCAGCAATAGACAGTTATCAAGGGTCTTCTGTATCTAGAACACTCTGGTGCTTTACTAAAGGATACACATTTCCTGGAAGTATTAATTCTTGCCTTCTGAGAGTTTACAATCCTCTTGGAAGTGACCACACTTCATAAATAGGTTGAGAAGTATTCCAAACAATACATCAAAAAGAACAGAATGATGTCATGCAGATTTCAGAATGAACGCAGCTTTCTACTTGGCTGTACTCCATGGAAAGAGGAGTATAGGCAGCCATAGGACCCAGCCAGATGGCATGATTCCAAAGTCCTACTTCCACAAGAATTGGCAGCAATGGATTACCACATGGTTTAACCAGCCAGCTCAGAAGATCCACACGTGCATGTCTCAAGCAGCAAAAGCACTCTGCATCTGGACCTGTCCAGCCAGTAGTAAAATACTCACTATCAGATATCAACCAGAATGGGCGGGCAGAAGGTTCAGTCTTGAAGAGTTAAGGGTAGTTGGTGTTCATGAGAGAATTGCCTGGATTACTGTATCATTGTACAAGTCTACAAAGTCCCTGCAAGTGCATGTGCAGGAGCTGAAAGGGTGCAGCTCCCAATACCCAAGAGGGGAGGTGGTTCTGCAGAGAAAGCCATCAGAGGAGAAAGCCAGGGTCCTTATAAAGAAAGAATTTGAAGGCATTTTCCAGTCTTCTCATGACTTATGCTGATGTATGACTCTGCAATATCGAACTAAAAAGAACCAAGGAGACTAAGGAAGGGGAAAAAATCTGGTACAACACTTCACCAAAGAAGACGTATAAAGTACATGAAAAGATGCTCCATCATTGTGATTAGGGAACAACAAATTAAAACCACAATGAGATTTAACTATACCCCCACTAGAATGGCTAAAATAAATAAGAAAGACAATACCAAGTGTTGGTGAGATATGGTGGAACTGGAACTCTCATACACTGCTGGTGGGAATGTAAAATGGCACAACCACTTTGGGAAGCAATTTAGCAGTTTCTTTAAAAGTTAAGTATACATTTACCACGTGACCCAACTATTCTCCTAGGCAAAATGAAGTACATGCCTATACAAAGACATGTACACAAATGTTCATAACAGCTCTGTAATAGCTACACATTGGAAACAGCCCAAATGTTCATCAGCAGATGAATGGATAAACACATTTGATATATCCATACATTGGAATACTACCCAGCAATAAAAAGGTATGAGCTATTGATACTCACTACAACTTTGACGAATCTCAAAATAGTTACACTGAGTGAAAGAGGCTGGGCCAATAAAAAATAAAAATAATAACAATAATAATAATAATAATTTTTAAAAGGATATACTGTGTGATTCTATTTAAATAAAAATCTAAAACTTGCAAAACCTATAATGACATCAGACCAGTGGTTTCCTGGAAATAGAAGCAGAATAGGGAGGGGCAAGAAAGAAATTACAAAGTAGAAAACCTTTGGGAGTGATCTCTTTGTTTATGATCTTGATTGTGGTGATGGTTTCAGGGATGTATACATATGTCAAAAATCAAAAACTATACATTTTAAATATGTACAGTTTACTGTGTGTCTGTTACCTCAAAATCAAAAAAGCTACAAAAAGTCTGTTGATAATTTTAAAAGAAAAAAATGCAAAAGAAAAAAATTGCAACTGAAATTTAGAGTAAAATAATGACAAGATTGAAGTAAAATTAATTCAGATAGCTCTCCTGATCTAACCCTCGAAGGATGTGACGGATAGGGTTGAGAGAACTCAGTGAGTAGGGGCTTTAAATGATAAATTGCCTGGCTATGCCAAGGCCAGGGTTCATCATCCTGCAATACGGCAGAATAGACAGTGGTGCCCAACAGCAGGCAGGGGCACCAAGACCTACTGTAGTAGAATTTTAATATAGGCAGACTTGTACCTGGTGCCTCATAATTCTCCTCTACTAGTTTGGGTCTCTACCCTAATTCTGCATCTGAAGTCCTCCACAAAACCCAACTACTATATTGTTGTTTGGTAAGTAGTTAAAGAGTGCATTCAGCATTGAAGAGGCGCTGTGACAATGTGGTATAACTTGAGCAGCAAGGCAGGAAATGGATGAGAATAATGTTTCAAGAAGACTCTTCAGTGGTATGGATAATAAATGCTGAAAGGATTCAGAGGCTATTTCACAGTGGACTGAACTAATATGAAAAGACTGTCCAGTTGTCCTTGTGAGAGTTTGAGCTCCCTGAAGCAGAAGAGTAGAGAGGAAAGGGAGCTACTTTAGGAAATCAGAAGACACAATTTCTAGTTCTAATTCTGTCAAGCACAACCTGTGTGATCTTAGACTAATCACTTAGCTTCACTAAATCTCTAGCTTCACCCAGAAAATGGAGGTAGTAATATCTCTAGCTTTCATTAAGACCTTTGAGACAAAATATCTCATTTTGTTAAAACTTGGTAAAACTCTTCTTGGGGCAAGCAAAAACAATCAACTCTGGCTCGCTTAAGTTAAAAACAAACAAAGGATGCTGGGTTATTTCCGTTAGAGTCTAAAGAAGAGGTTTAACAATCAAACCTACATAAGAGCACGTTTCAGGACAGCTCTAGGGATTTCAAAGGCGGGGCCAAATCTCCAGCAGCTTCTAGTCTGTGTCTATCACTAAAATTCCAAATTCTGGGAGAGAGAATCTGATTAGCCCAGACTGGGTCTGTTCTCCACTCCTGCAGCACCAGGTGTGTCTGGGTATACTTCCCTGTGTATTGGATTGGAGACAGTTCCCAGAAAAGGGGTGATTGCTGTGACCTGAGTAGGCACCCCATGTGGTTTTACTACACAAATACTTTACAAACAAAAAATTGCCTCTCACTTCTGAGTTCCCCGTAGTGGTTAGTATAATTGTGGGTAAATAACAAGCCTTTCAGATCTCACTGATTAAAAAAGGAAAAAGAAAAAAAGGTTATTCTGGCAGAAGTGGTCTAGTAGATTGAGGTCAGAAGGGAATGCAGGCCTAGTGGTTTAGCTAAGAGGGTACTGCCTTCATCCGCATGTGAGATATGACAGCAGGGATGGAGACTCAAACTGCAGATCAGGGAGGCCATCGCTGAGATTGATTGGATGTAGGAAGTGAATAAAGAAGGAAAAAATAATAAACTATCTTTTCTATGAGCCCTGGGAAAGGGAACTGTTAACAACAGTTGAAGTCTGGGGAGGGGAGTAAATAATGAACTCACTTTTTAACACCAAATTGCCAGGTTGTAGCTGTGATCTTAGTGGCGATGCCCATGAGGTAACTAAATTTGGACAAGTAGCACACTGGAAGGCTGAAGGCAGAGCCTTATGCTTTGTTCCTTCCAGACTATAAAGCCATAAAAAAAATAACTAAGTTTCTTAAGGAAATAAGGAAGAAGAGCAGCAGGCCACCAGCAAGATCTGAGTTGGAAAGTAAGAAAACAACTCTGAAAAGGGCAAGAAATAGAACACAATAATATTTATTGAGTCCTGCCTCCTGGGCACTACCTCAGTTCCTAGTGAGGGTTTGTTTGTTTTGTTTTATGACAGGTAAAATAAATCCATTAAAAGCAGCTGAAACACCAAAGGAAAAATTTGTTCTTAGGCTAATTGAATATTCGCAGAATCCTATGACAGAAAGAGCAGTCTGCTCCAGGAAAGGAATGAAACCAGAAAAAGAAAAAAAATAAACTCTCACATACTCAGGGAGAATTTTCTCTCCATCTTTTATCTTTGCACCTTTATATGCATTTTAAATCCTCTATCTCTTTCTCTCCCTTCCTCCTTCTCTCCTCCCCATCTACCTCTCTCTTCTCACAATTGGCTTTCTGTTACCTTGTCCATAGGGCCCATTACTCCTAAACTTTAAATTTCTCCTTCGTGTCAATCAGCCAGACTGAGATTAAAGCCCTTTGTCTCAATTCCAGATTACTGAGAAAGAATCTAATTCACCTTGGTATCTACTCCTGGACAGATGACCTGTGGTTAGCAGGACAGAATGACTTAGCAGAAACATGACTGTAAGATGCTCCTGTGGGCTGGGAGCAGTTTCCAGAGAGACTGGGTGGTCAATCCAATGCGTTTTCCACTACAGCCATTTACATTTGCTCTTCACATCAACTCCCTGAGATAGATAGATAGATAGATAGATAGATAGATAGATAGATAGATAGATAGATAGATAGATGATAGATGATAGATAGATAGATAGATAGATAGATAGATAATAGATGATAGATAGATAGATTAGATAGATAGATAGATAGATAGATAATAGATGATAGATAGATAGATTAGATAGATAGATAGATAGATAGATAGATAGATAGATAGATAGATAATAGGTTTTTTGTTTGTTTTTGGTTTTTTACAGCAGCAAAAGAATAGATTTCTTGGAAGGGAGAGTAAAGCAACAGTACACTTCCAGAGGTGAAAGTGGGCCTGAGCAAGAGAAGGGTGGCTCAAGGGCCCTGAGATATATTCTTATCTCCTCCATGCAGATAAGGAAATTCAGACATAGGGAAGCTAATACATTCAGGTCACACAGTGAGTGAGTGGCAGAGCCAGCGTGCACTCCCAGGTGCTATCTAGCTCCAAAGCCTCTGTTTTTTCTTCTGTCACTCTGCAGATTTTTCCAACAGAGCAAGGCAGCTTTCCTTTCCCTCTGCCAATTTGGAATTTGGAAAGTTATTTCTTTTCTAGGACAAGTAACTTAGAATACTATTAGGTTCTATAGTACAGATGACTGTGTTAGTAGGAACAGAAGTTAAGATGCCTAAACTGGAAATAACCATTAGTAATAATAACAGTGAATAACAGACACTATCTCAGTTATTGAGGACTTCTAGGTATTATGAATTAGCTCATCTAATATTCACAGCCACCCATGAAGGTAAGTAGCATTGTTATTTTGTTTTACAGATGAGGAAACTGAGATAGAGGGAGGTTAAATAACTCGTTTCAGCTCAAACAGCTAGTAAGAGGCAGTCAGGCCTCAGGGTCTGGCTCCAGAGAATAAACTTCTAGCCTGGCCACTGTCCTACCAGGAACAGAGCCCACTGAAGGACCTACTATTGTCCTTGCAGGCCACCCACATCTCTGATCATTGGGCCTAATGACCTGACACATTCTCATCTGTGAAGTTCTTTCTCATTGCAGATGCTGGTGGAAGAGGAGCCCCTGCATTCTCTCTTTAGCCCTGTGCGCCAGGAAGTCTTTGTCACCATCACTGACCTCAGGTGACACTCACATGCCCCTTACACATGCATCCCGGTTCCTCAGTTGGGGCCAATACCAGAACCAACTGATGTGTTCCATATTTTTAACTTCTCAGAACTATTTAGATAGAGAAGAGGAAGCCAAATCCATGTTTTTGTGTAAGAAATTTGGTATCATGTATCCAACCATCCGTATCTAAAAGATCTTATTGGAACCTCTGTGGAGTTCAGTTTTGTCCAGATTATACTCAATGGAAAGTTACTTCCATATATGCTTTATGACAATGGAATTCCATAGTCCAAGAAACTTGGAAGGGCCACCTGCTGTTTACCTTTCTTGGAGATTTGTGCTGCACATTAAATGTCTCAAGAAGTCCTAGAGTTAAAAAAAAAAAAAATGAAACTTGGTTTAACCTTCCATTTCCCCAAACTGTCTTTTCTTAGTTACCAAGATGTCCATTTGCTATTTGGCTCTGAAGATCGAGTTGACTTGTTCGGTCTTATCACCAAAAGTATAATCACTCTGCCCCCAGTAAAGACTCTTACCCAGCTGCAGGAAGTCATGCCGAGTGGGTCCTACAACTCAGAGGTAACGTACACTTAGCTATAATAACTTGCCATCCCTAGGGTCAGCTGATCTTGGCCTTTTGAGAGTACAATTGATATTTTGAAACTAGGTGCTTAAATTGCCTTTTTTTTTTTTCCCCTCTTCATTTTGTCTTCTTTCTTTTTCCCCTCATTACTTCTCTCCTTGCTTTTGGCTTTAAAATAAGGTGGAGTGTTCACATACTTAGCAGGTCTTTAGGGTTCCCATATGCTAAACATCATCATAAGCAACAGAAATACAGCAGAACACTCTCCCATCCAGGGAGCTTACATCTAGTAGCAGAGATACAAACCACTGGTGAATATAATATCAGGTGGTAGTAAGTACTATGAAAAAAAATAAAACAGGAAAAAAGGAGGATAAAGAAGACTGTGGTTGGGAGACTTTTTTACATAGTGCAGTCAGAGAAAACTTTCCAGATGAAGTGATAGTTGAAGAGAGTATGGCTATCTCTGGAGGAGAAGTTTTCAGGGAGAGAGAGGAGGAAATGCAAAGGCCTTGATTTCTTTCTGTCACTAGTAGACTGGGTGGTAAAGTAGTCACCAGAGGGGACTTTGTTCCCCTTTGTTTCAAGATATCAGAGTCACAATTCAAACTTTAAAAGTACCTTGATGACCCTAAGTAAGACCCTAAATGTAGTTAGAATCAGTTGATGCCCAGATATCCATGTAATATATTGTTTCACCTCAGGTTACAAACTGCCTACTAGTACTTTCACACTGGTTCTGTGCCTTTGAGTAAAGTCTGAGGTTATGAGGAGAGCCTTAAAAGTGTACGATATTGGGGAACTTCATATAGAGAGGCATCACTGATGCCTTGCCTTTTTAGTGTCTCTACAGGCAGACGTTTCAGGCATTCTGTGAGATGCTCCAGAGTTTGGTGGTAAAAGACCCACATTTGGAAAATCTTGACACCATTTTGAAGGTAAACAGAATATCAGGAGAGAATGGGAAATTGTTTCTATTTACTGTGAAAGTACAAGAAGAAAATGTGGCAGGATTAAGCATAATAGTTAAGAGTATCAACTATCTAGTTGTAGTCAGACTTGGATTCAAATTCCGATTCTCTGCCATTTATTAGTTATAAATTCAACAAGAAATGTGGTATCTCAGAGTCTCATTTCTTCACGTTTAAATTGAGATAATAATTACTGGGAGAATTGAATAAATGGACTACAATAAATGCTTTATTTATTTTTTAAGTCATTTTAATTAATTTTTTTTGGTGACATTGGTTAATGAAATCCAGTAAGTTTCAGCTATACATTTTAACAGTAAGTCATATATATATACATATATATATATATATATGTATATATATGTATATATACATATATATACACACATACATATATATGTATATGTATATACATATATATATATTTACATTGTGTATTTACCTCTCATAATTAGATTTCTTTCTGACACCACATATTTGACCTCTTTTACCCCATCTATTTCCCCCTCCCTCCTCACTACCCTCTGGTAACCACTAGTCTCTTGTCCATGTCCACAAGTCTCTGTTTGTTTGTCCTATTTGTTTGTTGCTTTTAGGTTTATATCTCACATATAAGTGATATGTGATTTCCAACTTTTTCTGTCTGACTTCTTTCTTTCTTTTTTTTTTTTTTAAGCAAGGCAACCCTTAGTTGACCTCACAGATTGAAAGGGCCTCGTCAGTTTACAATACCTTATTTTTTATTTTTTACACCTACAGTGTCTCCCATCCAAGTACTAACCAGAATCGATCCTCCTTTGCTTCTGAGATCAGACGGGATCGGGCTTGTTCAGCGTGACATGGCCGTAGACTCTGACTGACTTATTTTACTTAGCAGGATTATCTCAAGGTCCACCCACGTTGTCACAAATGGCAGTATTTCATCTCTTCATATGGCTGAGTAATATTCCATTGTATATATGAACCACAGCTTCTTTCAATAAATGATTTAAATGGTTGCTGTAATTAATGCCTCAAATTATTACTGCTTACTACCACAGAAGGGTTTTGGTGACCAGAGTACAGAGACAGCCTCACGAATGAGTATATAGGCAGTTGCCTACCAGGCAAGATTTAAAGGTTGTTAATACCCACTTGCCCCTACCTGTCAAGTTCTAGCAGATGCCATTCCACCATTAGGAATTTATTCATTGGAGTGTATTCAAGCATCTTGCTCTATTGCCTCTTTTCAAGATGCAGATATCCCAGAAAACAGTAGCCCTTTAAACTATTATTAATCACTTGTATCTAAGTGCAGATGGACATTTATCTTTGCGACAACCAACCTTAACATTATTTCTTCTTCCTCTTCTATTTGTACCTCAACACTTCAGCCAGATTGGGTTTCTCTTTTTTATCCAGTTGCGCCTTCTCCTTGCCTGCATTGGCAGCTTAATACAAGTCATTTTTTTCTACCTGAAATGTCATCTTCTTTGTGAAACTCCTAGTCATGGATATTATTATCTTCTCCTTGAATTCTCACATGACTGTTGCAGGTAGATGCAATTTCTCCATCCTCAGACTTCTTTAATAGCACATATCATTAATTTTCTTTCTTTCCAACTTTCTAGAAAGTTGAAAACATACAGAATAGAATAAATAATTGAAGAAAATGGATGAAGGGAAAATAAGTCTCAAAAATAAGTAGAATGTAGACCATTTGATCCCCTGGGTCTTTGTGCCTTGTCATCTCACTACTTTCATTTCCAACCAAAATTGATTATCATTTAGGAAAATATTTTCAGATATAGTAGTGACAGGTAGAACTTTTATCTCCCCATTTTCTTCCATACAGAATAAGAGTGTTATCTCAGCTCTTCCTGATAAACCATCTAGACTCTATTTATTTTTTTATAGCACATGGATCCATGGGTACAGTCCGTCATAGACCATGAACGGGAACGGGCCACAGCCAGCATGACGCAAGTTCTAAAGTGCTTGTCCAGACATCTCAACTTGAAGGTAAGCAACCTTTCAGCTGCAGAGGGAGAAGGATCTAAAGCTATCCTGTTACTACTATATTCCTCCTATTTATGACCCCAGACTGGTAACTCCTTGGTGCTCATGTAATGTCACGGCCTTTAGCAATATTTACATATCTACCCCTCTCTTAAAATTCAAGCAGTCTGAGGCCAGATACTTTCTTTATAAATCTTACATCTCCATTGCTTAGCACAAGAGCTAGAACATTATAGTAAATATTTTTAAATGAATGAGTAAATAAATGTAACCTAAAAATATCTGAGGGCTCACAGTGGCCTAGTCTCTGTTCACTATTGTATTTGAAGTAATAAAGTCCAGCAGGCAAATATAAGTAAACAATTTACATATCTCTCAGCATCTCAAAGAAAATGTTTCTGCGATTCCTCTTTGTAAATTCTCTCATTTTTGTCTTTCACTCTCTCACTTTTCAGTTCTTCTGAGTCCTCTCCTTGCCACTTCTCAGTTCTTCTTAATCCTCTCCTTGCCTAAGGGACTGCAATATGCGGATCAGCCCTACAGCCAAACCACAAGGAAACCTGCAGGACAAAGGCAGATTTCTGCTGGGATTGCTAACAAACCATTTCCCCACACTGTGAAGGAAAAACAAACAAACAAAAAAACCAGTCTTTAAGTGGCATCCTACACAAAATAAAATCATTCATTCCCTATGGCTAAAATCATGGGGTACCTATAGATCAAAGCCTTGGAAATGCCAACAGGCTTTTCACGCTACATATTTTTACTTTTTCTCCCTTCATACTCATCTTTTCTCATTGTATGCCCACATCAAAGGAAAATGGGTAAAAAAAAACCTCTTTAAACTGTAACTCACAGAAACTAAGAATAATATGTAAACTGGATTCCCTGACACTCCGTGCTTTTATTTTCCTTGTCTTGGCTTTTTGTCTTTGCTTTCTCTTACCTTTGCTTTTTCCCTTCTCTAATAAACTTTCCTTTTGACTCTAACTTTGGTGGGCATATGACTTCTTTCTTGTGCTCAGCAAAGAACTCTTGGTACAGAGCTTGAGTTTCCCCCTACTCAGGGAAATTTGCCCTGCCCTGCATCACTCCCATAACTCCTTAAAAAAAAAAAAAAATTCCCCCAAACTAAGAACTTTCTTTCTAGATCCAGTCCTTTTTTTCATCTGCAAATCTCTTTCTTCTTTCCCAGGTAGATCTAGGCACTGGAGCTCCTCTTGTCCTCCATCTGCATAATACAGTCAGGAATTGGAAGAGAAATTGGGAGGGTAGCATAGGAGTGTGAGGTCCTTATGCCAGAATTTTCCTTGGAAAATTTATCCTTGATACAAATAGTCCATCAGTCATGCCCAAAAGGACAGTATTCCACTAACTCTCTTATTTCTCACATTGAAAACATATCCAAACTTTCCACTTCCTTATTCAAGTAAATTCAGTCCCTCAAACTATGCTACTTGCTTTTTTCTCTCTTTAGTCAGTGAAAGCAAGTAACTTCTGGCCGGCAGCGATTACCTTATTCTGTTATCATTGACTGCCCTATTGTTATTCTAGTGACAATAACACATTGTTTTTCCTTCTACATTCCTCAACCTCTTATTTTGGCTGCAGATTAAAGACAAAAAAGAATTTCAGATGACTCTTTTCTATACGTACTCTCTTTCTGGGCCCTGTAGATCTTCCTTCGCATTTTATTCCTAGAGAGAATTGCTAATGTGGGGCGCTTGACCTGGGTGCCTTTGGCGTCTGTGAACATCAGAATGTTGTATGCAGAATCTTGCATGGTGGGATCTTCTGAATTTGATATACAATTAAATATACCCAATTTAAGTGTACCGTTTTGATAAATGTATGTTCCATGGATCCCTAACTTTTTTCACATTCTCAAATAAACCTGAAAAGATAAAGAATTTGAAAAGAGAACATTAAAGAACCATGTAGTGGTCAGACTAGGAACATAATTCTCCAGTGGCCTTTTTTTTTTTGTCTTAATAAAGTTTAGGATTTTTTTTTGTATTATGAATATAAATATGCTCATTATAGAAAAATTTAAAAATATTTCTAAGAAATAGAAGAAAAATGTCTTGTCATCCAGAAATAGGCACCATTAAAATTTTTATTTATTCTTTCTGAGTATTTTTTTGTGCGTGAGTATTGGAGTGGGAGTTTCTACTTCATTTCTTTCCACTTTGTTCTCTATATGTATTATAGCTAGAGTTATCTTCTTAAAACCCATGTCACTCTTTTGATCCAATGATTTCCAACTGTTCTTAGAATACAAAATCTTATATGATCTAGCTCCTACCTGCGTCTCTACCTTACTTCAGCCACACTGGCTTCTTTACAGTTTTACCGTATAAAGCTCTTCTGGCTCTTCTTCCAATTGGAATAACCTTCATCAATTCTTCACAAAGCTACTCTTCCTCATTTTTTAGTGCTCACTTTAAATATTTCTATTTCCAAAAGGCCTTTGCTTACAAATAGATCTACCCTTGCTCTATATTTCAACACTCTCTTTCCTTCCTACCACTTCTAAGAGTCAGAGGTTATCTTGTTTAATTATTTATTGATTTATGGCCTATTTCCCTCTAATAGAATATGAATTTTATCAGTGATTATGTTTGTCTTCTTTTCCACAGTATCCACAGTAGCTAGCACAGAATATGTTACATAGTAGATGCTCAATTAAATTTTCATTGACTAAATATAGGTCAGCTCATGTCCCTTCTCTGCTCAGAACCCTCTAGTGTCTAACTCTCCAATGGCTTCCCATCTCACCAGAAAGAAACCAAAAATTCTTATAATATTTTGTAAGTTGCAATGCCATCTCGCCACATCCTCATCTACCTCCTATTTCTTTTGCTCTCATTTGCT
The DNA here is from genome assembly GCA_004027375.1 of Macroglossus sobrinus. NCBI lineage: Eukaryota > Metazoa > Chordata > Mammalia > Chiroptera > Pteropodidae > Macroglossus > Macroglossus sobrinus. Next base: position 987,134 of record PVKZ01000211.1, read on the forward strand.
CCAGCTAACCTAGCCTACTTGCTCCTCAGACACATCACACACATTCTCTTCTCTTTGTGCTTGCTATTCTCTGCCTGAATGCTTTTCTCCTAGACATCTACACAGCTCAATCCCTTATTTTATCATTAATGAAGTCTTCCCTGATCATTCTAAAATAATAATTCCTTTCTCTCTGCATTTTTTTTTTTTTTTGATGCCTACACTATTCCTAGGTGATTTCCCATTCAAGTACTAGCCAGGCCTGACCCTGGTTAAGCTTCTGAGATCAGACAAGATCCGGCACATTCAGGGTGGCATGGCCATAGTGCATTTTTCTTCATTGTAGCATTTATCACCATTTGATACACATACTTTATTTTGTTATTTTACATTCTTCCAACTAGAATATCACCTCCATGAACAGGGATATTGTATTGCCAGTGCCCCTCATAGTGCTTTAGCCGTTAAGTGCCATAGTCATAACCAGTTTCTAGTTTATAACTGACCCTCAGTGTTTGTTGATTGAGTGAATGAATATTATATCAGTAAATGAAAGATGTTACACAGTTTTGTGTATGTGTTGCTGTGTTTACTGTAAATAGGTTGTAGAGGCTGTCATTCACAATATCTTAGTATATTTCTCTGAAGAGCCATAGAAGAAATTTTTTTTCTGCCTCAATCCAAAAACAGTTGTACTTTTTCTATATGGCTATTTGCTTCTTATCTTATGAGCATTGTGAAACATATTATACGGGACATTGTGTGTACCTCTGCATTAGCTTTGAGAAAGTTCAGAGCCTATCTTTATGGCCTAGCTCAAGTAAATGACGGTTATGTATTCTGCATGCTAACCAAATTCTTAACTTCATTTATCTTTTCTACCTTCATATTTAATATCATTTGTTGAATATATTGCATCTCCATATGTTAAATGTTAACCATAGAGAGATCCAAGAACTGATTGTAACTCTTGCATTTCTCTTGAATGGGGGTGAAAGTGAAATTACTTCACAACAACTTAAATCTAAGTCACTGAATGCTCCTGTATTCTAATGGCATTTTTCTTTTTACTTCCTGACTAGCTCCCATTGCGATTCCAAAGACTTGGACATCTAGTGGCTCTGATGGCACTACTGTGTGGAGACCCACTAAAAGAGCTGGCCAGGGAGGCTGCAGAGGGCACACACTACCTGCTGCGGATCACCCTGAGACTGAAGTGTAAGGCACTGCTGAAGGCAGTGAAGCCCTGAATAAATTGTCTAGCACAACACAAGCACCAGTCCTGCTGTGCCCTCACTCCCCACATTCTAGAAAAGCTTTCTGCAGTTGTTTACAATAAGAAAGGTACATAGTCCATAGGCAGAAATGCAGCAAACTGACTTAATAATTAGAATCATAACATGGATCAGTGTCAGCCATCTACATGGCCATGGAGTTACAGTATCTAGACATGTGGCCCTGTGGACAAACGGGAGTGATTAGTTTTGTCAGAAGTGCAAGAGGTTCTTACCATCGTTTGGGCCTTCTTTGTTGATTTATTTCATGAATGTTTACTGAGTACTTACTTGGGATACAATAGTAACCAGAACACAAGTTGTTCAATCCTTGCGTAACATAGTCTAGTGGGCGAATCAGACAATCAAAGAACCAACAAATAACTGTTATTATAAATAAAGATAACTGCCATGAGAGGAAATTACAAGGGTAAGTATCAAATCTAGCATAGGGTTCAAAGATAATTTGAAAAATTAAGAACATTAGCCAGGTAAGACGTAAGAAGAGCATACTAGGCAGAAAGAACAGTGTGAGAAAGGGTGCTAAGCAGGTTATCAGCTTAAGAAGTTTGAAAAATGGAAAGAGGGCCAAATGGTCAAGAAGGGTCATTGACCTTCCCAGTTAGAAGAGACCAGAAGATATTTAACCTAGCATCCCCTCCCACCCCTGCCCAGTGCTTAAGTCTGTCTACTCTACCCCCACCAAGTAGTTGCATGGGCTTACTCACCCCAAGGATAAGGAAGCTCTGTGCTTCCTAAAGTAGCAATTTCATCTCTGGGCAGCTGTGAGTATGAGGTACGTCTACCAACAGATACTGCCAAGTAAATAAAATTGATTATTTATTCATCAAATATTTGTGAAGCACTTATTCTTCTAGGTATGTACTGGTGAACAAGACAGATAAAATCCTTTCCCCTAAAGATCTTATTTTTTAGTTTGAGATACAGTAGCTTCAACCAAATGATAAAGACTTCTCATACATAAATTTCTAGTGAACATAACACAATAAAACATGGTACTGAGAAAAGCAAGGTACTGTGAAAGGCTGTTGGCAGACTCAATCAGCAAAACTGCACACATAAAAAGTTTGATATCAGAATTATCAGACACAGTACAAAATTGTGCAATTTTTTGTGGGGACCTCTCAAAAGTCCTCACCAATGAGGAATATCTTAACATGCTTTAGTTGTCCTTCAATCAGTCAAAAGCTGTGCTCTTACAAAAAGCCTTCAGATTAACACATACTCCTGTCCCCAGGCATTTTTATTCAAGTGTCAAAGACAAGAAGATTGAGATTTTGAGATTCACTTCAACCTGAAGATCAACCATATTTTCTTCTCAGATATCACTCAGGACAAGAAAAATCACCAGAGTTTGAGAAGAGCAATGAAAAAATGTCAAGAACTCCTAGACCTCTACAGTATTAAACAGTTCTACAGTTATCCCTTCAAAATTGCCCAGGTAATCAGAATGGCAAAAATTGTAAATACAAACAACTTGAAATGTTAGAGCGGATGGCAAACAACCAGAAGTCTCATACATTCATTCATGAGAATGTAAAGTGGTAAAAACACTTTGGAAAAAGTACTGGTAAATTTTTTTGGGGGGGCCACTGTCACTGTTTGAATATCTCTTTAGACAAGCTGTGCTCTCACTGATTGTTCTAACCTTAGCCAGCCTCTTGCAAATGTAAACCCTTCTCACAAAAAAGAGCTTCAGGAAAATGTACTTGATCTAACAAACTATAAAACTTTAAAATCAATGTATTTATTCATTATTCATCAAATATTTAAGCATCTACTAGGTACCTTACACTATGGTAGAGGATAGGGAAAAAAGAAAACCTACAGGTCTTATTTACGTAGGGTCAAAGGTATCAGGTAATTAAAATTCTCTGTGTCAGTCTCCTCATCTGTAAAAAGGGAATCTGTAAAAAATTGGGGTAATTCAATTCTTATAAGGGTTAAATGAGATGCTTGTGTGGAAAATGCTTTGCTTAGTGCTTGTCACATGGTAAGTGCCCAGTTGATTATACCTATTATAATCCTGTGAAGGACTTTTACACTGCCAAATGCAATGAGAAACGTAATGACATGTTCTTTTAATATATTGTCTCCAGGCAAGGTATTTAGCTGTGTCTGGGACCCTGTCAGCTATATAGCACTAAGGCCTTTCCTTTAGTTCTATTTCTATAAAAGTGTGACTCTTTCCAAGGATCTCAGTTATAAAGCTTCTTTCTAAAAGTCAGAGCTGTAAAAGGCCACACACAGACCCAGCAGTGGACATTTGAGTTGATTCCAGTTTTTCACTTTTATAAACAAGACAGAAGTAAACAGCCTTGTGCTTATTTGTACGCTTCTCTGATTGTTAACTTAGAACCTATTCCTTGTTCAGGGCTCTATCATATCTTGGAAGTTCATTATGCATAAATCATTTCAGGTCTTTGAAGTTTTTCTCAATTCAAATGAGCTCTGCCAGTTTGTAATGACTACATTGGATGGCCTGAAAAATCTGAAACATCCCTACTCCCAGCAGTCAGCAGGCGAACTGCTGATAACATTGGTGAAAAATGCAGAATCCCGATTTGAGAAGGTAAAAAGCTCAGTGGCCATTTCCTGGGTTTGAAATATTAGCAAGACCTCTCCCCTCCTGCAGCTGCTGAGGCCTCTTCTGCTGCTCCTATCTGCTGAGAACACCTTCTGAGGGAAACCAGGGTCAAAGCCTTAGTCCATTTGGTCAATGATGAACATTCATATATTCAGCAAGCATATAATAAACAGCCACTGTGTATGCAACTAGGGAGGGCAATTTTAAAAAATTTTAAGATGTGGTCCATATTTTCCAGAAGAGTCATTTTTCTGAGAAGATATAATTAACACACGTCAGCATGGTAACTTCAATATGGATCCTCATTTAGGTTAATTAATGGTGTCAAATTTTAAAAAATTAAGCAATCAATGAATGATTCTAGAAAGGGCTTACTTAGTAAGTTTAAAATCAAGAGAATTTATTTAAATGTGTCTAAAACTGATACATCAAGAAATAACATAATTATGTCATTTAGGAATATGGAAGGATATACTGGAAGAGATAGAAGTAGTGTCTCTGGAGAATAGGCAGCAGAGAGCCTTGAAATACCACTAGGCTTTTAAAATTGTGTGCATTTTCATTAAAGTAAAAAGTAACTTTTAAATAATGAAAACCCATTTTTTTTACTCTATTAAAATAGCAAGGAGAACAATATAATGAGAGCATAGTGAGATAGACACTTGTATTAGTTGGGTGCTATCAGCTGTTAAAAAGCTTAAAAAAAGAAACAACTGTGATGAGCTTAAACAAAGCATTTATTATCTCATATTATCTCATATAATAAGTCTGGAAATAGAATATATTTAGTGACTCAACCTTGTTATTAAAGGGATAGGGGCTTTTGCATCTTTCTATTTCACCTGTTTATATAGTCATGATAGTCACTACAATTTTAGACTTTATGACCAGATAAGACAAGACTATCCAGCAAAGAAGAGCCATTGCCTTCCTTTTGTCCCTTTACTCTTTCCCAAAAGCCCCCAGCAGATTTCCCCTTCTGTTTCATTTGCCCAAATTACATCACCTGCCATCCTTAAACCAGTTTCTGGCAACTGGAGGCAATGACAGCCATTTTATATGAGATGGTTGAAGACTGTCTCCCTGAGAAGCTGACATTTCCACAGAGCCCTGAAACCAAGTATTTATGAGCAGGAAGAGTAGTTCAAGCAGAAAAATGGACCAAAGCCCAATGGCCCATTTCCTTTGCCTGAACATGATAGACATCTCTGGGAGGAAGACAGGTATGACTGCCGTTCTCAGAGTCAGAATGAAAGAAACCCAGCTTCCTTGCAATGCTACTTTTATTAGTTTGTATTATTATAAAATTAATAAGTAGTCATTGAGGAAAAAATAGAAAAAGTATAGAAGCAAAAAAAAAAACCCTCATCATTCAAAGACACATTATTAACCTTCCAAATCCTTTTATGTGCATATACATACATACAGATATATTTTAAGTAGTTTTGATAATAAACTTTTTAAAAAATAATAAACATTCTGTTTTAAAAGTCACCCTTAGGACTTTTGAGAAATAACTACAGTAGCCTCAGTAACTATCAATGTCCCACAAGATTAAGATCTAGTGATTTCTTTTCTCTCTTCAGGTGCCAGAAATTATGGGAGTTATCTGTGCCCAGCTGTCCATAATCAGCCATCCTAGAGTCCGCCAACAAGTTATAACTACCGTGAGTTTGTTTCTCTCCAGGCCCAAGTACACAGATATAGTGATCAGCTACCTTCTGTGTCATCCAGTACCATATGACAGGTAACAGAATCTGGTACATCCTCTGGATTAAATTGGGGTATATGACACAGCTCTGAGTATTGTGGAAAATGATTGCCTTCAAAAATCTAATGATATTCTTATAGATAAGATATAGACAGATGCTTGCAATATAAATGAGAATATAATGCATAAACATAAGGGAACAACTCAACAAATTCAGAGTGAAGAACATCTTACAAGATATTTGGGCTGAACTCTTCAAAAAAGTTAACGTCACAAAAGAAAAATAGTGCTGGGGGCCACTGTTCCAGATAAAAAGGCAGACAGACTTTACCAAATGCAATAGGTGACTTTGATTGGATTCTGGATGAGAAAGACTCGAAAAGAAAATGTCGAGAATGTTTAAATATAGACTCTACTAAATTATTAAATTAATATTCTTAGGTGTGAAAAGATAATATGGTTATACAAAAGAATTTCCTTATTCTTAGTAGACAGATATTGAAGTATTTATGAATGTCATGATGTCTATAATGCACTTGAGATTTAGCCAAAAAGTAAGTATATAAATATATATATATATAAAGAATAGAACCATAGAGAAGAAGAAACAAGATGTTTTGTGTTTTGTTTGGTTTGGTTTTGTTTTGTTTGGTTTGGTTTGGTTTGGTTTTTGGTCTTCAGAGTTGGAGGCACCCAGGAAGTTCCAGGACATGCCTTATGTTGTGGGGGGGGGCGGGCAGTGAGGCATTAGAAGAGGGCTCCAGCACCCACCCCACCCCACCTCACACCCACCACTTAAACTAGAGCAAAACCTCTTTTATCTGCTTTATATGCTGTAATTCTGGGTAATTATTGTATTTGAAGAAAAGATATCTCAGCTTTAAACTGTTTGAAACCCACTTTCAATGAACGGTTCTCACATGATATCTTGGTGTAGTGCTGATATTTTCTATAAGCTGAACTTATACATTCTACTATTAAATCAAATAAAGGAGGACTTCTCATTGAGAGAAAAAATGAATTAATATAGATTTTTAAAAATATTCTTATTTTAGTATATTTCTCTAATACATTGTTTTTAAATCCTTACTACTTGCTTCAGCTTAGCTATGCTAAATTCTTTTATAAAACATATGATTTAGTATAGAATATCAAATATATCTATTTTAAGTATAGGTTTAGCATTATTTTATTGTGTTTGTATTTGCACTAGCTCTTGGAAGACTTTGAGAACTACTGCTTTAGATCATATGAGAACATGGAACCTGTTAGACAGAAAAATGAGTTAGGAAACTTCATTCTGATTATAGTTTTAGTCATTTACCTGAAGTCCATTAGTTCATTTATGTACAGATTGGGGTGACTGTTCTTAAGAGTCTGTTCAAAGCATGCTTTTAGGCACCAGGGAAGTAATGGACAGGATAGAGACTCTGGCTTCAAGCAGCACATGATCTGGTAGCAGACACAGAAGAATAGTAGAGGATGCCAAAGTAAAATAAGTTCCATAGAGATCCTTAGAAGGGAACTTAATTGGATGAAGGATTGGAGAAGGATTTCTGAAAGAAGGGCTGCCCCAAGCTGAGTTTTTAGTGTAAATTAGCCAAGCAAATGGTGGCATGGGGGAGTGAAAGAGACTTCTAGACAGAAGAATAGCACAAATAAATGCCAGGAGTGTATGAAACAGTTTAATAGATGCTCATTCTCAAATGATGGTCCAAAAAAAAAAAAAAAAACAATGTCACATATACAGAACCTATATCACTGGAAGTGAGACCCATTCCATATTTTTAGCAAACTCTCCAAATGATTTTTTTCATATTAAAATCTGTGAAGGTTTATAGGCCAATGTGCCTGTTTTTCTAAATTCAAATGCATTCCCAGCACACTTAACAAATGTGCAGAACCAAAAGCATTTTGAAACACTTCTTTCATAATAAATAGCTTCTCACAGTACTTCATTTACTCCCTCAGGAATACAGAGAGAAAAAAAAAAAAACTAAAGGTAAATAAATATAGGAATTTCTTAATTTCACCAGGAATGAATGTTGATAGTCTACAGTTAACAAGCCTTTCAGCATCCCACATTGCCTTTCCGGCCTTCACTTCAGCCATACTTTAGACATTTACTTTGTTTTATTCATAGATTAGAATGATCAGAGTAAAGAGTGAAATGTTGGAATAGCCCCTCAGTTTTTAGATCGATTCTGATGCAGATAGTTGGAAGACCACACTTTCAAAACAAAACAAAACAACAACAACAAAAAAAACTCTGACTCTAGCATACAAAGATACTTAGGTAGATTCCGAAAACCAAAGAATGGGTTAAGGGCATGAGTAACTCCCAATCTTCAACCCCCCACACACCTTAATACTCCTTCACAATGTTAAATAACTCGCAGGCCCCACCTTCGAGTCAGTGGTAGAAGAGAATTTATTAACATGCTGTTTTTCTTTAAGAAGAGATATCTTCTAAGGAAGATCAAAACTTTATTTCAGGGTTCAACCTTAGCCAAAATTTGAGGACCATATCCTAGATTGAATAAATATATCTTCGAATGCCTTCTGTGAGCCTGGCATTGTGCTAGGCCCTGAAGGATTCATAGAGGAAAAGCCAGACATAATCCCTGCCTTCGGAAGGAACAGATAGACACACATACAGAGAACTGACAATAGCATGTGTAAGATTGAGGCGATCTCTGTAAATAAGAAATTTTTAAAGTGTTATGGGAACTTTCATGAGTGACATGGTGAAGAAGCAGCAAAGCCTTCATAGAAGAGATGACATTGGAGCTGGACCTGGAAGGATTTTGATGAGCAGAGAAGAGTTTTGGAATGGACCTTCCAGCTTAAGGATATGACATAAGCAAAGACATAGGGTTTTTAGAGTCACTATTGGTTTGGTAAAAGTGAATGGCCTGGGGTAGCTAGAGCACAGAGTATGTGATACGGAAGTTGTGAGACTGAAAATGTAAGGACCAGTTTGCAAATGTTGTTGAAGTCCAAGCTGAAGCACTGAGAACGTGAGTTTATAAAACCTTGGGAGTTACTGTTATGAAATTGGATGGTAAGTTTTTTTCTACTCTGAAGGACTAAACCAGAGGAAAACCTTTTAACAGATTGGATTCCAAACAGACTAGGATGATTGTGATCATGGTAGGCCTAAAATAAGCCATTCTCCTGAATCTTCCTATCTGGGATTTCTAGGTGTTTGGCTGAGTTGTGGAGAACTCTGGAGGTGGAGCTTCCCAGCACAACCTGGATTCTATGGAGGCTCTTGAGAAAGCTGCAGAAATGCCATAATCTGCCCACCCAGGAGAAGATGACCTATGTGGCTGTTGCTGTAAGCCATCGCGTTCTGCCCTTCCAACTTCACCTCACCATACTTCCTTCTTGGGACGACTGGCCAGATACCCCATCTAGAGAATGTTCCTTTTGGTTCCTTTCAAAGTTTGTTGCTGTCACCAATTTAGAAATCTCCAGTATGTCTCTACCAAGAAATTGACATGGAGGGAGTTGGGGAAAGTGAAGGAATTAGTTTGGTTTAATGTGTTTTAAACATTCCTTCTCTCATTCTTTAAAAAATGCATATCATCGTAGTTAAGAATAATACAAACTCATGAAAAATTTTTAAAAATTACAAAAGGATATAAAATAGAGAGCAAAGATCCTTTTTAATCAGAGGTTGACAAACTATTTCTGTAAAAGACCAGATGGTAAATATTTAAATAATGATTATACCATCTTCCTTAAAATAAAGTTTTTAGAAATGTTTATTTATATATGAACTTTTATATATGTATTTGGTATACTTTCCCCCCCCTTTTTTTTCTCTTTTAAATAGACCTTTTTTAAAAGCAGTTTTAGGTTCACAGCAAAATTAAACAGAAAGTACAGAGTTCCTATAAACTCTCTGCCCGCTATGTGCACAGCCTTCCCTACTGTCCATATATACCTTTTTTACTTTATTTTCTTCCCTACTGGTTTACAGTTCAGCTTTTCCTGCCTAAGTTATTTTTATACTTTTGTTTATCTCCCAAAATTATTTCAACATCTCTAGTCTGCTATTGTCTCCTCCCCTGTTCTCTCTGTTGCGGGTTTATGCCTTTTAAAAAATCCCTATAATGTCATTTTAGTGCAGTTTTAGGAGTTAGGGCAGAAAAAGTATATATTTAATTATGTTAATCTCTAAAATTGTGTATGTTTATATATTAACTATAAAGATCATAGTACATATACTGTTTGATGACCTGTTTTTTATTTAACAATGTATGAACTACTTTCCATATCAATATCCAGAGCTTTCTGTTATCCTTTTCATGGCTGCATAGTAATTTATTTATTTTTAATGGCCATTTAAAAAATAGGTAATACATGGTACAGAACTTACATTTATTTCATTGTCAAGTTTTATATTAGTGAACATTTTGACAGTTTTCAAACTTTTGCCATTAAAATGGTACTGTAGCAAACTTAATCATGTAGATATAAATTTTGTTATACTCTACCTACCCAATTATTTTCTTAGGATAAAGTCCACTGCAGGCGAATTTCTAGATCAAGGTGTGGGCTTATTTAAACTTCTGATAGTGCTCCCAGATGGTCTTCTAGAACATTGCCCTTCTACCAGTCATGTATGAGAATGCCCATTTACCCACACCCTCATCACACTGAGCATTACCAGGCTTCTCACTGTTGCCTAGCTCATAGATGAAAAACTAACATGTTTTAATTATAATTTCATCTACGTACCTATCTAGGGGTAAATAAAAAAGGTAATTATAATTTCATTGTTGGTGAGGTTGAACATTTATACACTTTTTAAATTGTCTATTTATATTTCTTTTCTCTGACTTGTGTGCTCATGTCCTATATACCTGTGTATCTCAATTTTAATATGCACAAAAACCACGATCATCTAAGCATCTAACTGAAATACAGATTCTGATGCAGAAGGTCTGGATGGGGCTTGCAATTCTCCATTTCTAACCTGCTCCCAGGTGAAGCCAGTGTTACTGGTGTGTGGCCCACACTTTGAATAGCAGCCTTTATATTTTTTCTGAAATGTAAGAGCATTTTATATATTAAGAATATTGCATTGTACAAATACCTTTCAGGTTATTTTGTCATCTAACTTTGTTTATGATAAATTGCCCTAGTTTTATATGTGTATACAGTCAAATATGTTAATAGTTTTCTTTATAGTTTACTTCTGGATTTCAGGAGTCCCCCTCAGCCTTTGATAACTCTTAATGACCATTTTGCTCCTCTTCCTTTTCCCCCTCACTGAGTGCCACTCCTGTTCTGCCTAAGGGATAATGGAACCATAAAGTGTGTTCTGGCATAAGCAGAAGTAAAGCAACAGTAAGGACAAGGGCTAGCATGTTCAGCTCTGCTTGTGCCTTTTCTACCACAGGCGACAGATGCCCTTTATGAGGTGTTTGTGGGAAACAGACTCCGAGAGGCTACGTTCCGACTCTTTCCTCAGCTTCTCATGACACTACTTGTCCAGATTCACCACAGCATTGGCCTCACCATGTCTGATGTCTCCATCCCAAGTGGCCTGTACACAGAACAGGAAATGCCTTCAAAAGTCGCTACTATCACCCCTTTGTGGTACTGCTCATTGTGATTTCGTTGACTTTAACTAACATTTACTAAACACTAGGCATAGTAGTAGATACAAGGATGGCCAAGTTGTGATCCCAACCAAAGGAGAGGCTCACAGTCTGCTATCCTCATGCGACATCAAGATGAAATACCCAGGAATTATTCTGGGCTCTTGCTGGTGTCCTTGGTTGTATTGGTGCCAAGGTAGATTAGATTATCTGGATTCAGATGCCTTACAAAATAGTTTGTAATATTATGCCAGCTCTTTCTTGATAAATCAAGTAGAGACAGAGACAAGCAAAACATCCTTAAATCTACCCCCGAAACCATACTGATTCGTAATTGAACAATATCTCATTTCTGCTTTATTGCCTAGAGAAGTATCTTTAGTTCCCCATCAGGGTCTCAATAGACATTTCTTAGTGTTGCTGTGGCACATGGATTTCTTTCCAAGGAAATACTGAAATGTGGAGTATTTAAGAACACCTGACTAAGCATCAGGAGAACTGAGTTCTAATTCTCATTCTTTAATTAGCTGTGTACCCTGGGCAAATTTCCTCAATGTTCTTTGCCTCAATTTCCTTATCTGTAAATGACATCAGACTAGGTGCTCTCCCAGGACCCTTCCAGCTTTAAGATTCCCTGATATTATACCCAGGATACTAGTTCAATAAGTAGTAAAAAAATTTTTTTAATAAAAATAAAAAAAAGCAGGGGGTACATTTTATGGAGTATAAATGGTATCTAAATAAAGCTTTTTAAAAAGCAGTGTGTATCTGTTTACCATCTCATATCATTTGTTTTATCATAGAGTTCTTTCCAAATCCCAGGGAAACAAAATCTGATTAGATTTATTCATGCATATAATTTGTGTGAAGGCCCTTTCAAGTTATTAGAGCATTCAAAGTCTTTTGGGAAATCTGGAAAGAGAATTACGGTCCAGCAGTTACCAGTACATGTCCCTCCTCAGTGAGAGCTGGGTGGTTGTGTGCTGGAGTGACCTGTTCTATTCACTTATACTGTTTTTGTTTGATTTAGCTTTGCCATACAGGCTACAAAGGCTCTCCTCCTCAGAACATTGTGCTGGCAGGAATTCCACGTCATGGAAAAAAATAAAGGATGGACCCTCCTGGCAGGAAAAGATTGCCATCTTCAGGGAGTATCTCTCCTTGCCAAGTAAGGCTTCCTTGCCATACATAGCTGCTCTAAATCAGCATTGTTTTAAGGTATTCTTTCCCCTTTTAGCTATCACAGAAACCAAGGTTGTATAATCTTCTCATTGTGGGGTGGGCAAAGACGTATAATGCTAGGCAAATGTTTCAGAGGCCATGGCCCTGCCATACCTCCTGTGCACCTAAAGCCAGGCAAACACTTCAGAGGGCCCCCAGCCCAGGAAAAATGCTCCCTGTTTAGGAGCATTTCTAAGAGTTGTTCTGTTGGTGTTCTGTTTTACAGTGCATTGCTGGAAAAAAATCACCTTCTCGCTCATAAGGTCATGTACTTGTTAGTCCCTCTTCTTAACCGAGGCAACGATAAACATAAACTCACATCTGCAGGCTTTTTTGTGGAGGTAAGACTCATTATTTAGAAGCTGGATTCAGGAATCCTGTAAAGCAGCATTACCTGTCTTTCTAGACCCTATCTGATTCACTGAGAAGCTGGGATTCATTTCAGATGTGGGATAGAAATAGTTTCAAGTTCAAGCCTATTGAAATTCTTCTTTCCACATATTCATTATTCAGCATTCCTTATGTTTCTACAGTATAAGCAAACACCCTGAATGTATGTTCTGGGGAGTAGAGATTTCAAAGGGAAATATGTAATTTGGAGTTGCTGGGAAAGTGGTTCCTTTCATGAAAAAAGGCTTGTAGGTAACTTCTTTTGCTGATTTCTGGGTTCTTTCAGCTTCTCCAGAGTCCAGTGGCTAGGAGACTGCCCAGCATATACTCAGTTGTGCGCTTGACAGACTGGCTACAACATGAAAATAATCTCTTTAGAATCCTTGCCCTGAGGGGACTGCACTATCTTGTCAAACATCAGAAGATGGTAGGAGGGGACCCAGATCACTGATTCTTAAGTCATAAATAAAATGCACCCCAGAAAGATACCCAAAAAACTGGTAACAGCTGAGGAGGAAAGTTGGGTGGCCTGAGCATAGGAGTGGGTTGGGAGTACATCCCTTTGTACCATTTGAATTTTATACCTAAGAAATATGTAAGTCCAGACTGTTAAACATTTAATGAAATTTTAAAAATAAAAAGTCCACGTCACACACATTCATAATATTTGAAACCTGCAGTCTATGTAAGAGATACCCTCATTATTACAACCTGGGCAATAGGCAAGTATCTTTTTATGCCTCGTACCATGTTGCCTTATCTAAGACAAGAGTCACTGACATTCATGTCGCAAGCTTATTTTCCACTGGCCTAGCCAGAAACTAAGCCTGGGTCAGAAGAGAAGATTAAATTAGGTGAAAACAAACAAACAAACAAACAAACTTCAGTTCTATTTCTTTTATTTAAAAAAAATATTCTGGTTGATTGCCTACATCAATATGGATTGGCTTATTCTATTTACTTTTTACATGTATGTTTTAAACTTTAAACCCCTGAGACTGTTCCTTTTGAGAGGTTTCAAAAGAGCAGAATCCCAATGGGAAAGACTCTTAAGGGTCTTTAGTCATTTTCTGCTTGAATTCCTACAAAGAATCTTTGAGGCTCTGTTTGAACACCTTCCATGCTGGGAAACACACTATGACTCGAGCTAGCCATTCCACTTTCTCTCGTTGTTAGGAAAGCAGTTCCTTACATTAAGCCCAAGTCCATCTGGCTAGACCAACATCACCTAGTCTCAACCTCACCCTGCTTTCTTCTCTACATATCCGTCCTGGAAGAGGGCAATCATGCTCGCTTTACTTCTGTGTCCTTGACTAGTCAGAGCCAGCAAAAATTTAACAAATGCCAGGTACTGAGTAAAGGCAGGGAGCCCTACTTTTGTACCAGATGCAGTGCTCTCAGGAGAGGTTCTGATGCACTCCCTTTGGGCTCACAGAGGAAAGACATCAAGAAGCTGTTGCCGAGCATCTTAGATCTCTTATGTGAAACAGACGAGAAGATTGTTTTATTGGCCATCCAGATCCTCCTGCAGCTCGTTAGGACAATAGACTTCACCACCCTGACTGCCATGATGAGGACCCTGTTCTCCTTGTTTGATGATGTAAGACAGTGAGAGAGGAGAGACTGTCCTAGGGGGAGAGTAATGGCATAATAGCAAATAGAGGTTGGAATAGTAATAAATACACCCTATTTTGTATATTCAGAGCACTTTCAAATCTCTTCTAAGACCCTTCCAGGTAACTTGTGGTGTTGGTAGGGCTGGTATTATTGTTTTTCAAATTAAAAACAAAAACCTGAGACATAGAAATGACTACAGATGGGACTGTGCCCATATCTCACAGTGAGAGAAAAAGTAGTACAAAGTGACAGGTCTTGCTATTTCCACATATGTTTAGTTTCTTGCCCTCAGCTACCTACAGTTAAATAGCCTGTTAGTAGGACTGGCATTTCAACCAACTAATGCTCTTATAAGTTAAGCATAAACAGTTTCAGTGAGTTACTTCCCTTTGGATGTTCCCTTCTTAGGTGAGACCTGATGTTCAACATTTTTCCATGACCCTCTTTGGAGCTGCCATAAAGTCTGTGAAATACACGGATAAAAAAAGGGTAGAGACCCAAGTCCTGGACAGCTTGATTCCACTACTTCTATATTCTCAGGATGAAAATGATGCAGTAGCAAAGGTAATGCCTACTATTAACTTATTTCTGAATTTTACTTCAAAACCAAAGCCAAATATGCAAATAAGCGTTCATATCTTTGAGGGAGGAGACTTTGTAGTACCATCTTTATTCCCTATTGTCTCTGGTACAGTCTACCTTTCAATTATTTTGCCTAAGTGAATTGTGTGAAAATCTTACTCTTTCTATATAGCAAATTATGGCTCTTTGTAGGTAAGAACGAATGTATTATATCCTTTTAAAGCCCCACCCCAACATTCAGCCTAGCTAGGAGCCCTAAATACAGTGCCCAATTCAACAAACTCTTTTTGTTAATGACAATGATAATACTCTTTTATCTTTCTTTCTTCATTCAAGAACTGCCTCATGGCTTTGAGACAAAAAGATGTATTGAGGTTAAGTCAGAAATAGTAGCTTCTCTGATAACCTGGAGAAGCCTTTACTACCTCTCTTTAATCTTCCAGGAGTTTCTGCTATGAGACTTGTGGATGGGATGTCATAATCTTTTGGTACTGTCCGAAGCCTGTCTGTTCCAAGGTGCTAACTGTAACCAACAGTTATAGCAAACCAGAGAAGTAGGTTTGGGCTTCAAAGATTCTGGAAAAATGCTGAAACTCTTACCTACTTGTGCTCCTTCTTACAGAAACAAGAGCAGGTTCAGAAACAGGATTTAAGATTACAATGGACCTTGGCACTTTGTTATGGGGGAAGTTTTATAGCCTTCTAGCCATAAATATGAAATATTTTAGACCCAAATAAAGTATGGAGCAGAGCTTCCCAACCAAATATGTTTCAGATATGTGGAGGTTTTGACAGCCACCACCAACCTGCCCCACCAGCCTTTGGCAATCAGACAAGGCCTAGAGCAGCCAAGGCTCTGGGCTTTTTTTCCTTCAAACCTTCAACATCTAGCCACGTCTTCGAGGCTCCTCCAAGGGTTTCCTAAGCAGAGAGGAGAGATCTAATGTTCAACAGGTTGAGAATCACTGACATAAAGGACATAATAAACACCCACATATCTTCCACCCACTCTAAGAAATAAAACAAGAATTAATCATGCACCTATTGCCAATCAAATACCTCTAAGAATTATTATCCAAAATTTTGTTTTTATCATTTCTATGGTAATAGTTTTCATGTTTTAAAACCTTGTATGTTCTTGGAAGCTAAGTAGAGTCGGTCCTGGTTAGTACTTGGATGGGAGACCACCTAGGAAAACCAGTTGCTGTGGGCATAAAACAATTTAAAAAATAAGGATTGTAAGCTGACAAGTTTCTTGCAATCTGTGAGGTCAACCAAGGGTTGCCTTGCCTAAAAACAAAAACAAAAACAACAACAACAACAAAAAACAAGATAACAAAAAAAAAAACTTGTATATAAAAAACTTTATGTTGTATCACTTATAAAATTTATTTTTTAATGTTGTAAGATTTATCTATGTCGTATAGCTCTAGTTCATTTATTTTCACTGCCATATAGGATTCTACCATATGAATATCCTACAACTTGTCTCATTTTCCTATTCCTAGGCATTTAGATTGTTTTCAGTTGTTCATTATTACAACAATGAGAATTCTTGTGCAAATTTCTTTGTGTACACACGTGAGAGTTTCTTGAGGGCATAAACCCAGTTGTGGAATATCAGGGTATCTTTAATTTTATTAGATATTTACAACCTACCAAACAAAGTAGCTGACCTAATTTATATGCCCATCAATCCCCAAAGGAATTTCAATGGCCCAAATATCTAGTGGGCCTGGAACAATATACTTACTTGGAGACTCATCAGAGGTGTTATATGATACATGGGAGGCATTCTGAGAGTAATGCACAAAGAAAAGGCCCACTTGCTAAACTTTGCTTTAGTGTCTGAATCAGAAATGGATCTATACACTCCAGAGTTCCTTCTAAGCCAGAGATTCCACAAGGACTGTGAGAAGAGGAAGTACACTTCCCTGTGTAGAGTGACAAAAAAATAACATAGAAGCAGCAAATGGGCATAGCATCCCTATCTCCGGTCTGGGTATTACACTTGTACCCTAGACCAGTGGTTTCTGCATCCTCCCCAGAAACCCACAGGTTTTATGGGTCCCTTTTAGGGACTGTTTGGGAGGGAAAGTTGATGGAGGGCAGAACTCTGGTTCTTTTCTACCCCTCCCTTCACTCAACCACAATAATTCTGAGTATATCAACTTTTCATATTGGACTTTAATATGAGTTTTATTTGAAGAAGGGTTGCCTCAGCTAAAAAATATTTGAAAATGTTGATCTCTGATAATCTTTTTCACAGGCGAGCAGGCGAGTCCTAGCAATATGTACCCAGTTCCTGAAATGGAGGCTGCCCCGTGAAGTATACTACAAAGGCCCCTGGTACATCAACCCTAGTGAAGTTGGAACAATCTGCAAATTCTTTGTATGTGAGAAATAATGGCTTTGTTAACTCTCTAATATGCTGATTTTTTTTTCAGGTGTAGTTTTTAATCAGCGGTTGATATCTATGAACTATTTTGTACTGTGAATCTATAGTTTCCTCCCAACTGAGTCACAAATACACTTTCTGTTACTATCCTTCCTCACGGAAAAGACCAGTGAATTCTTGGGACCCTAACTATCCTGGGCCAGTCTACAGGGTCAAGCTGATAGTACATACTCAAATAACTACTTGTGGAGTGAACTGAAATGAAGTTATGTGTTGCCTTTACAATGATCTCTATCTTAGATATACTGGCTTGTTTTACTCTTTATCAGAACATGATCAGGGAGCCCCAAGCAAGGGCTGACATGCTATTATTATAGGCCATGTAGCCTGTTGGCAGTTTCTTGCGAACTTGACAAAATCTACTGTGGCTGTTCTTAGGGACAGGCTCGAGCCAGGGCAGCCTCAGAAAGTCCACATATTTATTTATTTATTTTTTCTGAACAACCAACTCTAGAACCACTGGGACCCTACAATGAAGACCCTAGGACTGACTATTCCTGGGGCTCTTCCATGTCTATAGCCTGTTAGGTCCCAATGTGGGCTCCTCTCTAATCAGACTTTGAGGGCTAGGAAGCCCTACTGTAACCTCATGTCAAGCTTTCCAGTGGGGATTATCTCTGACATGCAGCCAAGCCTATAAGTGATGGACTGATGACAGTATTTATAGCAAGAAATTCAGTGCTCTCAGTGGGTAAGACTACAGAATACCCACGTTAAATCATAAGTTGTATGAGAGCAAATTCCTGTTCTCCTCTTAGCCCTGAGGTGCCTATCCTTGTAAGAGATCCACTGAGAGGTGGATTCATTCACCCAGTAAGCATAGCATACCCAGTGTGCAACAGGCTGTGGAGAACTCAGAGGTAGAAAACGATATGTGCCAAGAGAGGAGTACCTGCAAATTGCTCAGAGCAGGGTTAGATCAGGAAGGCAAGAGCTGCCAGGGAAGAACTCAGGGAGACTCAAGGCTGAGCTTAGAGAACAGAGAAGACTTAGGTACAGAGAAGTGAAGATGGATTTGAAGCCGTTACAGGTACAATATGCAGCATAAGTGGGTGTGAGCAAGGTGTGTTCAGAAGATTTAACTTGTCTAAGGGATTGTCGTGACATAATATTCATTAAGCAACTGTAATTATTTAAAACATTCTACGATATACGTATATCTGACATAGTCTCTGATTCTGGAAACTACAGTGATGCTGATAAAAATAGCATTTATATTCTTACCTTTCCCCCCGCTTAGGGAAAAAAACTCACAGGGAAAGTGAACATCCTAGCCCAAACAATGATGTTCTCCAGGAATGCAAAACTTCCTATCAGAAGAGCAGCAGTCTTATGTATAGGTACAAAGAAAACCCTTTCATTTCTATAGTCACTTCTATCCTGTTCTTCCCAAATTATGTTGTCAAGTATCCTCATTCTTTATGAAGGTGACCTTTGGAGAAAGGGGCTATGTTATCTATAGGTAACTATCAGGAACTTGTAAATTCAGTTTTTAGAATCTAATTATCAAAAAGCCAGTTCTATTAGCTGCTTAGAGCCAAAACCAGGTCACAGACTCACTGACTTTGTTCTACATTTAGGGCTCTTTTCAAAGTACATGGATCACAGTGAGCTCAGGATGAAGGGTATTGACTGGATAGAGGATGGTAAGTGATAAAATACTTGGGTTTGGGGTGCCCCAAACTTTGGAAGGTATCTGAGGCAGTGACTATAGGCAGGCTCTATGGCAGAGCTGAGACTCAGGACCAGAAAGCCTGACTTTTGTGCTAAGTGGAAGCCCTTGGAGACTTTAGCTGAGTGACAGGTTCATCCCAGTCCACTTAGAAAAAAACATGATCCTGTTAGTATGGAAACCAGCTTTGATGAATTGTCTAAGGGACAGCTCCTGAACTTGTCTGTTAGGAAGTAAGACACTATCCTAAAATACTACTCAGTAAATTATGATGACACCTCACTAGTACCCCAGAGATGATTGCAGCACTTTTTTTTATAAATGGTTGTCCTGTAATGTGGTAGGACTTAATAATAAAAACATTTTATAGTGATATAAGGCAACCAACCATCATGCACATGGTTTTCTGAATTGTTGGTGAGTGAAAATTTTTTATAATTGTGAAGCTTTGAGGATTTAGCACTCAAAAAATTACTTATTCCCACTTAAGAAATAGCCCTACAATTTAAAAATGCCATGAAATGCTAAGTCTCACAATCCAAAATCATGTACTTTGAGAACCAAATTAAAATACCATATGTATTTTTCTGTCAAAATGGCAAAGATTACTAATTAACATTGATATTTTAAGAGGAAACTGACATCGTATGCTGTTATGAGCATAAATTGGGAAGTTTGGAATGTGTATCAAAACCCTTTAAATTAACATATATTTGGACTTACAAATCCAAGTATTCTATGAATCTATAAAAATAAGCAGTAATCATTACAATGTGAATTCTTACCACCTTGTCCCCCTACCTTTCATTTTAGGGTTACTTAAAATAGCAAAAATGGGAAACAGCCAAGATTAGAAACACGAAAATTAGTTGGATAACTTATTGTATATCCAGATTGTAGAATTGTACGTAGCCATGAAAAATATTATAGAAAAAAAGGAATAATAATTTAAGAGTAACCTCTAGGACCAACATAGGAACTCAGAAATTAACATTATTAAACAAAGCTTAGCAGATCCAGGTAATTTGATTTTATGTAGACTACCTGGCAGTGTGATTACTATAAAGGAGTAAAATATTTGGCAACTCAGAAATGAGTAAGTTTTGTAGATCAAAACTGAAATTGATTTACAAGTGTACAAACTTTCATACAGTGGCTTAGAAAAAGTTAGCCCTTCATTTCGACTGCTGTAAAGATTTCGGCTATTTGGTGTCTGGACCCGTGATCATTTCCATCCATCTTCACCTGGGTTTTCTTGCCACTTAGATCTGAAAGATCTCCTGAATGACCCAGAGCCCTCTCTGCGCATGGTTGCTTCTCAGGCTCTGTTCCGAGTCCAGATGGTGGGGGCTGAACCAGAGCCCAGGCAGACATTTTGCGGGTTGTGGAATCTTATGGGTTGTCTTCCTACCTAGAAATGAAAGGCAAGCAACATCAGGTAAAAACTAATCCTTTCAGAAACCAAAGAAGCATCTAGTGCTCCATTTTCTTTTTTCAGACTTAAAGCAATGCCAGCATGAAGTTACCACTATCCATATAATCATCTCAGAACGTGTGTGTGTGTATTTGTCAAAACCTTGAAGGAATTAGAATATGTAAGGGAGAACAGCTCTTCGTTTAAATTGGCAGAAATAGTGAAAATCTACTGAATTTTTGAGGCATACCAGACATTGATAAAGTTCCAGTTTGATAAACAAATCTAAGACAGCTTCAAAAGACTATCTAAATGTTAATGTTGCAATGTTTGTCTTGTTGACTTTTCTTTCAAGGCCCAGTCTACTTATCAACAATCTTAAGAATAAAGAAACAACCAGTTCTTGTATTTTGCTACTGATATATTTTTATAAAATTCTTTATGGCCTGTCTCCTTCCTTTCTCTTTCCCTTAAAAACTTTCAAGGAAGAAAAAACTTCTGATGTGTTGTAATGCTAAATCTATCCCAATATATGTGAGGTTTCCACTCCTTATTTCCCCTTTTACCTTGTTCTAATCCCCTCTCCTACAACTGCTGTCAGATCCTTCAATGTTTCTAGGATGGGAACTATTATTTGTTGAGTACTCACTGTCTGCGTTAAGTAGAGATGCAGAAAATTTTCTTACAAGCAGAAATTTTCTGAGAAAAGAGATTAATTTGTACTGGGTGAATACTTGGATAAGTTGCATGTAAAAGTGTGGGAAACCCCCAACATGCATGCTAGATTAATTAGAAATGGTCACTATTGGTCTAATTCCCAGGCTTTTTTTTTGGTTGAGGAATATAAGTGAAAAGCCAGAGCTGAACTATTTAGGGCAATGGAGAGGCCTCTTGAAGGTGGTGTGGGAAAAGGAAAGGAAATGAGGCAACCGGCATATGAAGAATAGACACATCCAGTGGTGACTTGCATTAACTTTTTGTTTTAAAGTGAATAATGTGAATTCTTATCACCCAGTCCCCCTACCTTTTACCTCATCCCTCTGCTGAGACATCACAGAAACAAATTCCTCCATGATTCATGGTGGGTTGGATATTTTGAGGGATGTGACAGCATGTCAAGTATGGCTTCAAGAGGATCCCTGCCCAAGACAGGTATTTACATTTGGGCCTACTGGTCAGGAGTTTGAGCTGAAATGCAGGCCCTGGCTGTCTGATGGACTGAATCTTCACCCTCAAGCAGAGCCAAGAGTACACCTTAGGTTGCTACTCGGTGCTAACCTTCAGTGCAGCAAGCACATTTGAGTTACATGCATTCCTCGCTGCTTTCTCCTTGGTCTTACAGCATGCATCCAGTTCCACTCCACAGCATGCAACTCCACTATCATTTTGTGAATTATCCAGTAAAAATGAGTAAGGCTTGTTGAGTACTTACAATGAGCTAGATTAAGTAAATTATATGATTAACTCTTTTAATCCTGATGCTACTCCATGTGTTATCTCCATTTTGCAGATGGGGAAGCTGAAGAACGGAATATGAAAGGACTTGTCCGAGGTCACACAACTAGTAAATGCCAAACTCAAGGAGTCTGGCTGCAAAGCATACATCCTTGGCTGGACTGCTCTCCTCCTCCCCAATCTGGTCTTTCTCTCTCATGTGAATAAATGCAGATTTATTTTATAATTAATCTCAGTTGCTGAACTCATGCCCCAAACTCACATACTCAAACAAATGTTGTAAAGTGTTATTGAACCTCATATAATAAATACAAAGCTTGAACACTTCCTACCTAAAAGTTAGTGTACCTCATTTTATTTTTTTAATAAGATAGGATGCACATCCTATACAAAATAAAAATTTCTGGACATTTACCTTTCTTATATGTTGAAATAAAAGTTCAATATAACTGAATATTTTGGCTTTATTTTCATTATGTACTATTAAAATTATTGTTGATTACCTATTACTGGTCCAGTAATGTCTTTATTACTTTAAATTTTCACATTTAAAATTTTGAGCACTGCTTTTCCTTTTTATACTGAAAAACTTAAAAGAAATGCTTTTTTTCTCTCTCTTATTGAAAGAAACTATCATGTAAATAAAAGATGGGATTGGGGAAGGAGAGAATCTCTCCGGTATCGTCCCTCACAACTAAAACTGCACTAGGTACAATTGTAAAATTGATCAAATCTCTCTGCCTGTTCCAGCTTCCCTCTCCTTCCTTCTCCCAGGTTCTATTTCCATGCTTTTTTTTTTTTTTTTTTTTTTTTTTTATCTCTACCTCTCAAGAAGGGATCTGGTGAACTCACTGTTAGTATAAGTGATTAATAATGCTAGACTTAATAAAGTTAACTCTTCTAGAGATTTTGTTTTTTAACAAAGTAGAGTTCTTAAGCCAAAGGCATGAACCTCTAAGAAATTCTAGGCATTACTGAGCAGGATGGAGAGAGGAGGCATTTGGAGATGGGGTTGGAGGTGATGGTAGGGAATAGAGATTTTCCTGTCATCCCTGAAACCATATCATAAAAGCAGTTGCTTTCCCTACTTCTTCCCAAACCCTCTCCAGATCTTTAATCTGAAGGAAAAGGATTAGAAAGGATAATCAACAATTGCCTTCTGTTAGGCAAAACACAAAGTGATGGACTCTGTCCTTCCTAAAAATTAGTGATGACTGCCCAGCTTAAACACTGAGTGCCAACTGCTGAATGATTCAGTTATATCGTCTACACTGTCTCTCACCCTATAGAGTTTATCGTCTGATAGGTCTAAGGAAGACAGCACTAGTTTGAAATGGCTCCTATGGATATTGATAGTTAATTCATATATCAGGACCCACAAAATGGAGGCCACCCCAGTCAGCCTGCAATTATGGGAAACACATGTCAAGGAATCCTATATACACCAAAGTCCTCCAATTCAGCTTTAGCTTTTTACCATACCCTAGAAAGTGGACCTGCTATCCTTCTAAGGAAATTCCTCACCTTCTAGTCAGCCACTGTTCTAGGTAATTAGGAAACATCAAGGAATAAGGTCCTTGCCTTGGTGAGGTTTATATTCTAGCAGGAGGAGGGAAGTAATATAATGTATAATAATATACAAACAAAGGTAAAATAAAGTATGTTAGAAGCTGGACTATGATCTGGAAAAAAGATCAGAGTATGAGGAATCAGAAGTATGGTGCCTGCAGTGTAGAAGAGAGTACAATTTTAAATAGGGTGGTTAACAGGCTTCATTGAGATGATATTTGAGCAAAGACTTAAAGGAAGTGAGGGAGGCAGATCTAGGGAAAGAACATTCTGGGTAGAGGAAACAGCCATTTCGAAAGTCCTAAAGCACTAGGGTTGCTTAGGGTATTCAAGGAACCACAAGGTCAGTATAACTAATGTGGGACGAGAAAGGAGAGAGTAGCAAATTAAGACAGAGAGAAATGAAGTTGAATAAGGAACCAGATCTAAATCCTTAGTTTATATTTTGAATTACATTTGGAAGTGTACACTATAATCTTTTTTAGTCTTGGAACCTCTGAAAGTCTTAATCAGGCTCTGGACATCTGCTCTGGGGAACTCTGAAATATTAAACCACAATAGGGAGGCTAAACATAGAGGTTATCACACAATGGGATCAAAATAGAAACAACCTTTGTGATATATCTTAATCAGTAATAGAGGCAGAAAAACCTATTTCACTACCCATACTTCATTTTCTATTAAAAAAAATCTCCGGTAGTATAAATGGGCATGCCGCTGGATATGAAGAAAAAAACAAACAAATCATGAACCCTGATAAAAAGTAGGTGAGCATACTGATAAAAGGGAAAAGAAAAGTATGCAAATGAGGTTGGATCTGACAGACTCATCCTCAAAGCTAAGCTACCTAAATTTGATTCAACTGGTAATAGTGAACCCCTGAAGAGTTTTGAGAAAGTGACATGATATAAATGCTGCTTGAGAAAAACTAGACTAGTAACTAAATTTAAAATGGATTGAAAGAGAACATATAAAATGCTGAGAAACTAGAAAGCTGGTGGAGGAGGAATACACAAGATAAATGTGTGGGATGAAGGAACAGGGGATTCGGTAATAACAAGACAGCATGAGTTGGTTTTTTTTGGTGAATATGGCTGTACTGTTTATTGAAAACCAATGACATAGTTTAGTTACCATCCAAAAGAGTGGAGAAAATAGTACTGCTTTATTTTATAAGGGAAATAAGGGTCAAGAATATTTTTTAACTTGGCCTCATTTCCAATGCCTGTACTTCCTAATAATTCAGAATGATCAGAGAATTATAACATGGCAAAAAGAAAAGTCATAAAAGCAAGCGATTGAAAGTAAAGAGTGACAGATAAGGTGAATCAAGAGATAGAAGATGAAAATAGACATGATGTGACCTATTCAAAGTCCAAGTTAGAGTCCGATTCAGCCCTGAACAGAAGGGAAAAAAAATCATGTTTCTCAAGTTTTTGTTTGGTGG
The DNA here is from genome assembly GCA_004027375.1 of Macroglossus sobrinus. NCBI lineage: Eukaryota > Metazoa > Chordata > Mammalia > Chiroptera > Pteropodidae > Macroglossus > Macroglossus sobrinus. The sequence goes on from PVKZ01000211.1 coordinate 1,012,146, forward strand.
ATAACCTTTGAGACATGTTTCTTTTGTTCTTGGATCATTTTCAAGCCAGTATGCCCTTTAGTTCAAGTCTGGAAGATCTGAAAGTAACAGCACAGGAAGAATCTTGCACATAGCAGGCATTCAGTAAACATTTGCGGAATGAAGGAAATGAAGGTTTTCCAGGAGTTAGTATGCCTAAAAGTAGCAAAGAAGAAATGGGCTATATTAAATATAACTGCAACTCACTGAAAACCAAACTGTGTTTAGAATCCCTGAGGTCTATTTCTTTTTATACTGGTTTCTTTGCAAGGCCCAGAATCATCCTCTGCAGTTCTGATCTGGATTTAAAAAGAGATTGATTAGTTATGGCAAAGACTAACAACCTGAGGGCTCTCAAGTCTTGTGATCTTGCCCAAGTCTAGCTATAAAAGCCAGGATCACATGGAGAACTTACTTTTACTCCATTTTTCCTCAAAAAATTCCAACTATGATATTTGCATCTGACAGACCCAGTGATACTTCTCAACAATTGTTCCAAATCCTTACCACTCTCAACTCCCTACTGCAAGTTGCTCTATTTTCCACTCAGTAGAGCACATAGCAGGTCTGCTTAATCTAGATGTAAGGTGATAACTTTCCAGACAGGCGCTATGAAGAGAAGGCCATGCTCTGGATTCCCAGTTTGGCTACTCTTTCCAGGGCTTGGCTTTGTCGATTATCTTTTTTTTTTTTTTTTTTTTTATCTTCAGTCTCTTTGCCTGCTCCTGTCCCTGGTTATTCCCATGGTTGTGTTTCCCTTCCCTTTGCCTCTCTTCCACCAAACATCTTAAAAAGAAGTTTTTGCTTCCTAATTAAACTTTCTGACATTCTTCCTATTAGCCCCTTGGGCATAGTAATATGGATTCCACTTGTACTGTGCAAAAGAAAAGCGCTCTGGCAAAGGTCACTAAAAACATATGAATGGTAATATATGAGGTTTTGAATTCTTCAACCTATTTGAATTCTTTACAGTGTGGGATCCATGGAGTACCTCTTTCTTGGCCTCTGAGCTACTGCTCATTTTTATACCTTTGTGGCCAGTTTTTTTTTTTTTTAATTCACTTCCAAAATTCTGCCCAATCCTGAAATGTTGGTAATTCCTGAAAGTTCTACCCTTAAGTCTCTTCTCATGCCATTACACTCCCTTATATGAACTTGCTCCATTAGCTTAAGGTACTGTCTGAACGATCCCAAATCCTCATGTCCAGGCTGTGTCCTCATTCCTGGAACTCTTTTAAGTAAGCACAGTAGCTTTATTAAAAAACAAATGAGTCACTGCAGGAGGACTTTCATCCATCTTACCTCCACTAATCCTGACATTTCTTTGCTGACAGGAAAGAGAATTAGGAGGAATGATAACCCCTGTTACAGACCCCTTGGCATTGGAGACAGACCCCCCACAACTGCCCATAACCAATCCTCTAAGTAGGAGGAGAGTCTCTGTGCAGACACCATGTGCCAAGAGAATAATGAGATGGTCCTGAAGTCAGCTGCAGCAGTAGTTTCTAAAGGAAGCAGAGCTGGAAGTACCACATGGGGAGTACAGTTTGAGTTTTGGGGAGGAGTTTGAGTTTTTACTCATTTGAGATGCACCTTGCAGCTGGTTCCCTAGTTCCAAGAGGCCACCTTCCAGGGTCCAACAGACTGCTCTTGAACTTTCTACAAGCATCCCAAACAGTACTAGAACAGATCAGATCCTTCTGCTTTCACTCCCATTATAGTTAACAGCATCACCTTTCACCCTCTTGGCTTGGATGGTAACTCCTCCCTCTTCAGGAGTGCTTAGTTCTAGGCCAAAAACCTCTTTCCAGGCTGGCTCCTTCCTAAGCTGGACAGTCCACCATCTCCATACCTCCAGTCTCTACCCCATCCAATCCATGTGTCACAGTGCAGCCAGAGGAATCTGTCCAAAACACAGATTATCCATCACCTGCTTTCCTTAAAACCTTCACTGATAACGTCCAGGCTTTTAGTGGGGCATATGAGGAGTTTTACAACCTACCTTGATCTGTCTTCTATTTTCGTCTCTGGTGATTCATTCCCTCATCCAAGCAACAACAGGCATTTTTTAAAGGCAAGAGGAATCGACTGAAGGATTTTGAGTGAAGGAGTCTCATGCTCTAATTTACCTTTAGAAAAGACCACTCTGGCTCTTCTTAAAGAGGGGGTTTTGGTGGAGCATAAGGGTAAGCTTCAAGATCAGTTCCATGCCTTCAGGCTTATGCTCAGGCCATTCCTAAGTGTGGAATGACTATCTTTACTGGAATGGTTCCCAGGGGCCAGAGAGTTGAGAAAGGGCCCCTACTGCATTTTTTCTTAGCCCAGATCAAGCCTCATTTGACGATCAAAAACACATGAGTATGTGTACCCCTAATATCCTTGCCTCATCAACCCTTCAGTTATTCAACAGACCACTCACTGGGCGCTGGAGACACTGAGGAGAGTCCACTGAGGCCCCCCACTGTCAAGAGACCATTTTTTCTGTTCCATCTCCTAACTCAAGAAGCAAGTCTCAAACTATGTTTGGTATCGCGGAGCAGTGACAAATCAGGACCATGGGTTGGTGAGACAGAGAAACCTTCTCCCGAAGAAAAAAGAGTCCACCTAGCAAAAGACAGCCCAGCCCTACCTAATTCAAAGAGCCGCGCTGCCGGCTTCAAGGCAGGATGTGGACTACAACTCCCAGCAGACACTCCGCGCGGACTGCTGACCCCTCCGCTGCCACTGTGTCCCGCCGGCTGTGCCCACCGCTGCCCGCCAAGGGCTAAGTCCAGGTTTTTTTCAGGCCCCGAGGTCCGTCTTGTTATCACGTTTCCGAAGAGAGACTGCTAGGGGCCCTGGAGGAGAAACGGACTTTTTCGAGAAGAAATACGGATGCAGACTATCGAATAGACGTCACTCCAAAATTGCCGATTTTCGCGCGCTTTGGCGCGGGTGGTTGTGGGTAGTGCACTCAGGCGGGACAGAAAAGCCGGGGTTCTCGGTGATCGCGACGCCCGCAGGGCCTGCGGGGATGTTCGAAGACGAACCCCACGCTGACGGGGCAGCGGTGGTCGCGGCGGCCGGGGAGGTGCTGCAGGCCCTGTGCCAGGAGCTAAATCTGGACGAAGGGAGTGCGGCCGAAGCCTTGGACGACTTCACCGCCATCAGGGGTACCTACAGTCTAGAGGTGAGCGGCCGCAGGTGGGGCGACCGGACCCGACCCTCGCCAGGCCCCTCCCCTGCTCCGCCTCCCCCCCCACCTTTGGGGCGGTGGGAGTTTCCCCACCGAGAAGGGTCGACGCCCAGCTGGGAGCTGCGGAGTGCGAAACTGAGAGGGCGAGTGTTGATCATTCTATCTTTTCTTTTTATGAGGCGGGAAACGAAGTACAGAAAAGTAGTGCCTTGTGCGAGGCCACGCGCCACTCAGGGGTCCCCTAGACTCTAGATCAGACTTTTCCCCGCCAAGCTTCACAGACGTCATGACACTGTCCTTAAATCTATTAAAAAACCAAATACTATAACGACAAAAGCTGTAATGAATTGCGTGCGTGCCGAGATATTACCGCCCAGCAGTTTAAATATGTCACCTCGGTTCTAGTTAAAAGTTCTTGAATACGTTCTGTGATCCCCATTTCACAGATGAGCAGCGGAGCCCTAGAGAGGTTGTTACTTGCCCAAGGTCACATGGTTAGTGGTGGAGCCAGACTAAAGCCGTTTATTTACTTCTCCACCCTTCCGCCTCCGAAGGGCGGAGGTACGCGTAACTCACTTCGTGGCACAGCACTGCACAGCGTTCGATCAAAGCCAGTATTCGTTCAGTGCTCTCAGCTCCAGGTTCTTCCTGTCTCAAAGAGGCATACTTTTATTATCCTGATGCTTTAGCACAGGGTCAGGCTATCATGATATGATACGAAATAAAATGTAGGCAATCATTAAATTTTTCCCAACCATTCTTGCATTTAGTCCTTGCAACAACTCTGAACATGGCAGAACAGTGGGTATTATATTTGCTTTCCAAATAATAATATGAAGGTGCAGAGGATTATCTTACTCTGGGTCATTTTTCTAATTATTATAGAAAACCAGACAAGCATAGAATTGTGATAAAGTGTATTTCAGCAATTACTCCAGTGGCCTTATACTCAAAGGCTTTTCTGATCCAAGGGGGCTAGACTAATAGATTGCTCCACTGACTTACCATCCAGTGAAATAATTGCAGGATTTAAAGGTATAGAGTTGGGAATTTGGAGGTGCGTATATGTGTGTCTATATATAAGGGAAAAGAATCCAGGAGAGACTTCTATGTCTCTGGAGTAGGACTGGATAGACTGGGTAAAAGGACAGTGATTTGTATCCATAGGTGGCATGACTGGAGAACTGAGGAAAGACTAAGAAAGTAAGGGAGATTATGAATTATGGCCTCTCAGAAAAAACAAATGGATTTTTTAAAGTCTGAGAAAGCATTTCTGACACCCCAGGTACTCAGTCTCTTAGTGAATAAACATTTACTGAGTGCCAACTGTAGTCAAGGTATTAAACTAGGCAATTCTTTCAGATTCTTGAATATGCCAAGCTTGTTTTCACTTGTGTGCTTTCTCCATGCCATTCCCTCTACTTGGAAACTTCCTTCACTGACAACTCCAGGGAAAATTGAAGAGCTAGATTTCCAGTTAGGAAGAGATGATCAGGACCTCTTAAATATTAGATTTAGAAAGCACAGATGTATGAATTAAGATTTTGTGAGTGCTTATTCTATCCAGTTTTTTCTTTTTCTTTGTTTTTGGTGAAAGGCTCTTGAAGTAGGCATTTTCATAAATCTAATGCTTCCTAAGAAACCCTCTCTCCCCTGTCTCTAATCCTCTCTACCTGACAAGCTCCAGCTTCGTTTTCCCCTTGCCCTTCCTTGCGTCCCTTACATTTTGGTTATTTACTACTTACCAATTTTAAGTCTCCCTCTGTGAATCCTCCCTAGACCTCTAGTTCAAAATCATATTACACTATATTCTCCCACGACATGTTATTTTCATTCCTTATAGCATATATCTTGCCAATTATAGATAATATATGTTCTTAGCTCTAGACTTGGAGTTCATGAGGTCAGAAACCTTCTTTGTATTTCTAAGACCTATCATTAAGGAATTAGAATGAATAATATAGCGGGGGTGGGAATCAAAGAAGTAATTTGTGTACTTAAATTTGCTTTATCTTAATGTTTTCATCTAGTAGCCTCCATTATACTTAGATACTATTCCCAAAATTCATTACTCAAGCCTTCGAAAAATATTCAGTCATAAGCTTGCCTGCCTCATTTAATGCCTTAAGAAAATAAGACTTCCCACTACTTTAATATAGGAACACTGGGTTTTAGTTTTATTGACCACCCATATCTGCCCATCCCTTTAGGATTATCGTGAGAAATCTATTTTTTTCTCCGTCTAGAGTCTGGTCTTAAAGAGGATTGGCAGAACAGTGAATAGGAACAGTAATATGTTGTGCTGTGAGATTTGTGTCTGACTCTTAAAATTTTACAAATAGTTCAGCAATGAAGTCATGAAGTGCTTCTAACCTGAAGATTTCTCCATTCTATCTCAGTAAACTTGATTGCTGAATTCCCAGATGTCACCTTTTTTGTAGCATTGTAAATTGAGGTGTCTGCTAAGATAGAGAGCTATACTTACTATTTTAAAGACTGGGGTAAATCGCCAAATTTTTACCTCATAAAAATAACAGTCTCCTTTATATTGTGCAAGATAGGTATTAATTTTTATAGGTACTAATTTTTATAGGTGATTCCCTTGTCATCTTTCTACTCTGTTCTTTCCTTTCTCTGCCAAACTAGTTAAACAAAGCTAAAATGGTAGAAAAGAACTTCAGCATCATCAGGGCCATGACTGGTGTTTTAAAATTGAAAAAGCTAATGCTAAGAGAACTCTTTCAATAATATTAGATTTAGGGTATAGATGAGAGATCTATTTTTTAACTAATACTGATTTAGCATGTTATACAGGACTGAGAGTTAGAAGTTTTATACCCATTACTGTAACTAAGCTTTGTAACTTTGAGCAGGTATCTTCAACTCTCTGACCTGTTATATACAGAATAAAAATTAGACCTGATAATTCTAAGATCTCTTCTGGTTCTAGAATTCAGGCATTTTAACATAATATATTTATTTTGCTGTTTCTTTTGCCTGCCAGGGAGAAGTTATACACTGGTTGGCATGTTCATTATATGTTGCGTGCCGCAAAAGCATTATTCCTACAGTTGGAAAGGGTATCATGGAAGGAAATTGTGTTTCACTTACCAGAATACTACGTTCAGCTAAATTAAGGTAAAGCACTTCAGTTTTTCAAATATTTTATAAGTCATAAATTTAATTTTAGAATTTAATTTTTCTTTATTTTAAATCATTTTACTTCATTCTAAGTTTTTTTATGTAGATATTCTTTCCCAATTCTCAACTGCCTTTCTTCTTCAAATTCTGACTTCAGCCTGAGGCCTCTGTAATAAATCTTTTGTATCTATAATTTTTTCATTAATTTTTTAAAAGTAGAAAATAATTTCAAGCTTTCATAAAGTTGAAAAAATAAGAAAAGCACAAAGAACAGCCATTTATTCTTAACCCAGATTCAGCTGTTATTAAAATTTACCCCATTTGCTTTATCATTTGATCTTTCTTAATATTTTTTTCTGAAACGGTTTCAAAGTAGTGTACATTATAGCCCTTTATCTCTAAATACTTAAGTATGTATTTCCTTAAATAACTACACTACAGTTATCAACTCCAGCAAAGCTAACATTGATATAATAATTTTATCTAATCTACAATAATTTTACCTACCATCTCATTCTAGTTTTGCTAGTTGATCCAGTAATGTTTTTAATATCATTTTTTTTTCCTTCAGGAAAATGTATGATCTCCAATCTAAACTCAAGTATTACATTCACTTATCATGTCTCTTTAGTTTTCTTTAATCAGGAGTATTTCCACAGTGTCTTTTATGATATTGACATTTTGAAGACTATAGTCCACATAGTTTGTTAATAGATTGTTCCTCATTTTGGATTTGTTTTATGTTTCCTTATGATTACATGTAGATTATACATTTCCAAATCCAAAACCACAGAAGTGATTTTGTATCTTCAGCACATCACTGTCCGGAGGCACATGATATCCATCTGTCTCTCATTGATGATGTTAATTTTGATCGCCTGTCAAGGTGTTTTCCGGTTTCTCTACTGTAGGGTTAATATTTTTTTTTCCTAGCAGCTGCTAAGCAATCAGTGGGGCTTGGCTATAGCTTTTACTTGCTCTAGTATCAACCATATAGAACTAATTGCCTGGATACAAACAAAAGAAATAAAGTGATCCAGATTTGGAAAGGTGCTAATGTGCTCTGTTTCTTGGTTTTTTACCTGTGACAGAACTATTTGAGGTTGTTGTCTGTTTGCTATCCTGAGTTTACAGGGTAAAAGGAAATAAACTTTAAAGCCCTATCCAGGAAGGGCAATTAGGTTTTAGTTCATAGTAAATTTAAAAATTCTCAGAATAATTTTGGTTTCTATAAGTGGAAAAATAACAAAGTCAATACAATTTTTAAAACTTCTATATCAATTTTGTCATTGATGATAAAAAGAGTATAATTAAGATTGATGGAGTTCAAGTAATTTTTTATTTGAGTAAAACTTTATCCATTGTATATAAAAAAATCTGATTTATAGCTATCAATGTTTCTCATCACTGACCATATAAAATTTTTAAATCTTTGTAATAAGTGTTAGAGAAACCGAACAAAAAATAATTTAAAATTTAGAGCAATATAAGCTCATGATAAAAATTTCAAAAAATAAGAGTTCTGGAGATGGTAGTAATGGTTGCACAATGTCATCAAACTACTCTTAAAAATGGTTAAAATTGTAAATTTTGTTACATAGTATACTTTACCACCATGAAAAAGAAGTTTAAAAATTTTTAAATAGTACAGAAAGGCTGAAGGTAAACAGGTGTTTCTTCTTTTTTTCACTCTAGAATTAACCACTATTAACAATTTACTGTTAATGGTACTCAGAAAAAAAATTGTTTTCCATTTTCTTGGTTATTTAAAAAACATAAATGAGATCATACTTCATGTATTGGTCTGAAGTTGCTTTTCTTTATATTCTAGAAATCCATATTACTATATGTGGCTCTACATCATGAATTTTTTTAATGACCCTAGAATATTTTCAGATATAAGGATTTTCATATATTTAACCATCTCCTTATTCATGGACATTTTGGTTGTATCCAGTCCTTTATGATTACAGATAAGAGAACATTATTGAAAATAAGTATTTTAGATAAATTCCTGAAAGTTTAGTGGTTAGTCAAAAAATATGTGTTTTTAAATGTAGATTAATAAAAAAAAAAATTTATGTGTCAACATTCTTAATTGCTAAAGGAACAGTAGACCAGTATCATGTTCATTTGGACAAATAAAGAATTGCAAGTAATGTTGTTATTTGTAATTTAGGCAGTTTTCAAATTTTCAGCTTTAAATGTAATTTTAAATGATTATGTAGACCTTTGTAGACATAGTAAAATACCTATCAAATATTGTTAAGTACGTACCTGTGTGCCAGGCACATTTTAAGTGGAATATTGATGATGATAAATTTTTACAAAGTAATTTTCTTTTTTATCTTTTGAGTGCCATTAAAATTCAACAGTGTGTTGCTTTTGGGACATATGCCCCACATTTATGATCCCTGCTCTCTATATTTGTATTTGTTGTATGAGTGCAGTAAAATATACATAACACATAATTTACCAATTTAACTACTTTTAAGTGTACAGTTCATTGGCAATAAGTGTATTTAAATTGTTGTGCAACCATCACCATCATCTAACTCCAGAAATTTTTCATCTGAAAAGTTTTGAACTGAAACTGTGTAACAGTTACTTCTTTTTCCTCTTACTAACCCTGGGTAACCTCCATTCTACTTTTTGTCTCTAAATTTGACTTGTCTAAGTACCTCATATAAATGGAATCATATGATATTTGTCCTTTTGTGACTGGCTTATTTCACAGCATATGAACACTTAGCATAATGTCTTTAAGGAAATGGCTGATTGAAAAGCTAGGGCAGACCTATTTTTTCTTTTATTTCTCTTCTTTAAAAATTAAATATATTGGTGTAACATGGTTAATAACTTACATAAACTTCATATGTACAACTTTATAATACAACATCTGTATACTCTATTGCATGCTTTCCACTTGAAGTCTTCTCTTTCTATTACCATATATTTGACCACCTTTACCCTTTTCAACCTCCCCTACCTCTGGTAACCACCATACTGTTGTCTGTATCTGTGAGTTTGGTTTTTTGTTTGTTTAATTTTTGCTTTTTATTTTATATCCCACATATGAATGAAATCATATAGATTTTGTTCTTTTCTGTCTGACTTATTTCAGGTAGCATAATATACGCAAACCTTTTTTTTCCTCATGAACCTGGAGCAGATTATTATGCCAGAAAGTAAGGAAGTGCTTAAAAAAATGTTGGTGACATATCCAAGGGACATAGGTGCTAACTTGTAAAGGTTCCTATCAATAGCCAAATCTGGGATAATTTGAGTATCTAGAGTCTACGGCCATGTTACCCTGAACACGCCCGATTCCTTCTGATCTCGGAAGCTAAACAGGGTCAGGCCTGACTAGTACTTGAATGGGAGACCACCTAGGAAGACCAGGTGCTGTAAGCATTAAAAAAAAAATGAATAGTGATAGTAATGGATTATAATTATGTAATGACCACTAATTCAAAATCTGCATTCCCACGGTGATTCTGGAACCAAGTTATTTCATAGCACATGGAGTAAGGTTTGGGGGAGTATTTTTGCTTATTTATTTATTTTTAATAAATTTAGGTTTTTAATAAAGATTTTTAGGCATAAATAAAATGTTTCCTTTTCATCCATTATATGGATTCATTTTAAAGTTTTTTTTCTATTTGTTTAGTTTAATACAGTTTTTTAGTAAAATGAAGAAGTGGATGGACATGTCAAACCTGCCACAAGAATTTCGAGAACGTGTAGAAAGGCTAGAAAGAAATTTTGAGGTGTCAACTGTAATTTTCAAAAAATTTGAGCCAATTTTTTTAGATATATTTCAAAATCCGTATGAAGAGCCATCAAAATTGTTTCCACGAAGCAGGAAGCAGAGGTGAGATCCTTAATCCTTATATAATTGACATAAAAACTATGTTATCATCTTACTAAGGGAATTTGCATTTTTAAAAGTCTGCTTTTTACCAGAGGTATTCATTTGCAATAAAATTTAAATTTCTATTTAAATTTCTATTAAAATCTATTTCTAATCACCTATGTCTAGAAATTCAAAGTAATGCCTTCACTTACTTTTGCATATTCTGATTGTTTTATGCAGATTGGAAAGCCTTATTTAAGTTTAAATGAACCATAGGTTGTACTTTGTGAATAGAATTTTATATATAATTTGACTTTATGGTTTGCTATTCATATTTGCTGTTTCAATTTAAATGACAAATATGGAATGATATTTAGCAAGTTAGTCATATAAAAGTACATTTTTTCCCTTTTTAGGAGGAGTCCTTGCAGTGTTAAGGAGCTCTTTAATTTCTGTTGGACGCTCTTTGTTTATACTAAGGGTAAGGTGATACTTTCCGTGGTTTTACATTTCTAATGTGGGAACTTGGTACTACTTGATATGAGAGGTTTCTGGGTTTTGTGTCTCCTTTTTTTCTTTACAAAGGTAATTTTCGTATGATTGGAGATGATTTAGTAAACTCTTATCATTTACTTCTGTGCTGCTTGGATCTGATTTTTGCCAATGCCATTATATGCCCAAATAGACGAGACTTACTAAATCCATCATTTAAAGGTAAGACCTTATTTATTTTTGAAAACCGATTATCAGGCTTTAGAAAACGAGTTTTAAAAGTTGACCATATTTTTTTTGTCCCCCCTGTTGCTCTTTATACCCTGTCAAACTAGGTTTACCATCTGATTTCCCTAATGCTGACTTCAGGGCTTCTGAAGAACCTCCTTGTATCATTGCTATACTGTGTGAACTGCATGATGGACTTCTAGTGGAAGCCAAAGGAATAAAGGAACACTACTTTAAGCCATATATTTCAAAACTCTTTGACAGGAAGGTACTGTATTTATAATTATAATTAAATGATTGAGATTTTTAAAGGTCAGAAGCAACAAGCTTAAAGGTAAAAACAATGTTTTAAGCAAGTTCTCAGCATTATAGGACTCAGGGTCAAGATTTCCAGGTTTCAGTCTCTGTCATGATACAGAATTGGTTTATTATCTTCTGTGATTTAAGAAATTGAGCTGTTGAAGAATATAATTATATACTGTTAAGTAATTACAACATCAGAGGTAATTGTAGCAGGTTCTGATAAAGAATTATAAAAAGCAGGAGGTCAGAATAAGTTAATTTACTGCCACAACTTGAATAATTGCTGACTGTTTACTAAAAGTAGGACAATGTATGACAACTGTAGCTTTAATTCCATGTAAATAGAGCAGAAAATCCCTTTAGTTTTGTAGCCACTTGCAGGCTACCTACATGCATTTCTGGATTTTTCTGAAGACTTTACTTAGCTATTTCTGTATTTATAAAGTGACTTGTTTATTTGGGTCTCAGTTTCTTACTTGCCCAATATTGAGCTATTTAATCCAGCTAGGCCTTGAGTTTTCTTTTTGGTAAAAAAAGGAGGGTTGGATTAGGTCATCACTGTGGTCCCCCTCTTTGCCAATATCATGAGATATTTCTCTAAGCACAAAGTCTTCCCTAACTGGGTTCTTTACCTCCTATGCAAATTTTTGTATTTAGTCTTATCTTTTCTAAAATATACCTACATGTATACTCTTGTTTCTGTGTGTGTGTGTGTGTGTGTGTGTGTGTATCATGGCTCCTTATCTGTATGTTAAATATCTAGTAAACTTCTAAAGAAACTTAAGGATTATGTATGTCATGCTTTGCAAAAAGTAGCACACTAGTGGTCTCTGGGTATGATGACCATACATCTTGGTTTGCCTGGATTATCTGGTGTTTGGCTGTTGTCAGCCTACTTATTATAGCAGCTCCTTTCACTCCAAAAGTATCCTGGTTTGGACAATGGTCCTCCTGCCCATGGGCCACGCATGTTTTGTTCAGCCTGTGTTGGGTGTTCTTTATTCCATTCTTATTTTGTTCAATTTTTTAATTAACGTATAAAGACCTTTGATGTGAAAACCTTTCAAAAATCAGAAACTATGGCAATACTGAATTGAAATTTCTACATGACTTGACGTGGGTAACTGCCATCAAGCTAAATGGTTACCTCTTTTAGGATGAGAAGTGTGTTTTCTGTTCTTATTTATGTATGTCGAACCATGACTTTGAAAGCATTTGATTTTGCAACCCCTGATGTGTAATAATCTAAATAGTGGGGATAAACAAAAGTCTTAATAACAATGTAGTTTTCCCCCTCACCTGTGATAGCACTTGTATTCCCTTTGAACCTTTTGCTTGTCTAACACCTAATCATTCAATATGTGTTAGTTTTCCTTCTCCACAGACCAGTGTTTAAAATTGGACAGCTTTCTTCAGAATCACTTGAGGAATTTGTTAAAAATGCTACCTCAGCTCAGGCCTTGAAGTCCATCAGTTTGCATTTTTAGCAAGTCCCTTAAGTGATTTTTATATCACTAAAATTTGGAAACCACTGCCGTAGACTAAAGTATTTTTAAAACTTGACTTTAAATGTTTTTAAATGTGTTATTTGCATGCTAATTAGGTTTTACTGGTCTGAAAGAAATGTTTAATAGTTCTGTTTTATGTGTGTCTGTTTTATAACAAATACCAGTATAAAAATTTAGATAAATGTCATGTTTTTATGTGTATGTTCATATGCTTAATTATATGATGTTACAAAATTCTTCCCAGATTTTAAAAGGAGAATGCCTCCTGGACCTTTCCAGTTTTACTGATAATAGGTAAGTATCTAGCACTAATGATGTCTAGTATTATAGGCTATCCATAATGATTTGTTGCAATTTAAGTGAAGCATTTTATCAAGGTAACTACTCCAAATCAAGTTCCTGTTGTTTTAGTGGCATTGAGTGGATGTTGTCGCCAAGCCTTGATGTCTTTAAGTACATTTAAAAAAACCATTGTCACTTAAGACAGCTCCTCTCCAAAGAAAGACATAAACAGACCCAGTGACTTCTATATTTGAGTTTATATTCTTTTATTAATCAAATGTTGGCAAATTCAGAATGTTCTTATATTTCAAAGCCACTATTGTTTCTTCAATGATCAGATCTTAATTAGGTTCATTTAGTTTTCAGATTAAGTATATATTCTCTTTTGCTCACCTGTCTAAGTAATTTATTGCTGTTTATGTGAATGTGAAGAATGTCCATCAGATAGGAATTTCTGATATCGTTATATGTGCAGATTTAATGAAAATTAGAAAGTCATCAGCTTTTCCACACTGTGGAGTCTAAATTTATCTTCACATCAAGATAGATCCATTGTATTTTATTTTATTATTTAGTTTTATTGTAGCAGCTTAAAGTAATTCTCTTTTCAGCAAAGCAGTGAACAAGGAGTATGAAGAATATGTTTTAACTGTTGGTGATTTTGACGAGAGGATATTTCTGGGAGCAGATGCAGAAGAGGAAATTGGAACTCCTCGAAAGTTCACTGGTGACACCCCATTGGGGAAACTGACAGCACAGGTTAATTTGGAGTGTAACCTTCAACAACACTTTGCAAAAAGTTAACATAACGTAGCCTGGCCTCAGTCTTGAATGATCTTTTTCTCTCTGTGTGTGATTCTGCTAACAGCAGAAGCATCTTTCAAGTTAAATCTTGAGTTTCTTCTACTAATTCGTATTTCCCATGAAAACCTTAAAAGGTAATTTCTAAAACTATGGCGTTTAGTATTTTTACTATTCTTGCTATTTTTCATGTTTTGGATGTATTTTCCCAGAACACCTGTTTTTCAGTAGAGTATGTACTTTGGACGTAAAGAAGGATTTATGTTTTCTTACCATTCTTTCTTTGCCACGGTTCTGTTACTTTAAAATTTAGTTTGTTTTCTTACCCATGACGAACTATGTACTCTTCCCAAATTTCAGCCGTGTAACTCTGGACTTGATATTAATAACCAAGGCTTAATTCTGTATTTATGTGTAAGATGAGGTCTAATGGAAAAATCACTAGTCTAGAAGATAGAAAACCTAAGTCTGATTCCAAGCTCTGCCATTAACTTTGTCACCTTAAATTTTTTAACTTCTGTGCCTGTTCCCTCATATGTAAAATGCGAATGTGTATGTTGTATTTCAAATGAATGTTATGAAGAGAAAATGAGATTATATAAAGTACTTTGAAAAAGTGTTACTCAAATGTAAGGATGTTATTAGCATAATAATGTTACCAAAAATTTGGTGGTTAATCAGGAAAGGGAGGAAAAAGTAACCTCTTAAATATGAATAGAGAAGATGGTATATGTACTGAATTAAACACATCATGAGGGGTAAGGTAACTTTTTAACCTCACAGATTTTTCTTTTTTAACAGAAAACATCATTTGCACCTTCTACCCCACTGACAGGACGGCGATATTTACGAGAAAAAGAGGCAGTCATTACTCCTGTTGCTTCGGCCACCCAAAGTGTAAGCCGGTTACAAAGTATTGTAGCTGGACTGAAAAATGCACCAAGTGAACAACTTATAAATATTTTTGAGTAAGTACAATATTATTATTTTTCTAAATGTCCCTTTTAAAATAGATTCTGTATTCCATTTCCTTTTTCAATATATTCAGAATTATTAAGATAGTAGATATACATTTGGCAAGTTTTACTATACCATTTCAATCACAGAGTATGTTGGCCAAAAATTAGATAGAAATGCCTACTAAAAATTAGATGTAGTTATTATTTTATATTATTACAGACTTTTAAGTTTAAATACATCTTAAAGGTTATTGAGCTCTGACATTCCACTCTTGTAACTAACCCTAGGTTATGCATTATTGTCTTTCTTTTTACAGTGTCTTTAAATGGGTTCAATTTAAATGCCCATCAGATGGGGGACTTATTACATGTTGATGATGCAGCCATAAAATGGAATTTTATGCAGTCGTTTAAGAAAAAGAGGCAAATTTCTTAGTGAAGATGATAAAATGAAGTCAGAGCAGAGAACCTTCTTTCTTAATACCTAATGAAATAAGAGAATAGTAAAAACCAGCAAAATCTTTACCAGTAGCAACCAAATATGGTGAGGGATGTGATTTCATGCTATAAAATTGCAGAGTGGTTATTAACAAAGGAAATAGATAATTCTGATATTCACATCTCCAAGAATGCTCATTAGTACCCAGATGTAGAGAGAAACAAATGGAGTGAGTAGACGGGTGGGTAAAATGTCAGAAACCTCCCCAAGTGAAAGTCCCTGTATACCACCACCAAGATCATGGCAGAAATGTGAAAAACTCTGAAGGCCTGCCATGTTCTAAGGTGCCATACTAATTTGGGGACAGATCCTCATAGAACTAGAAGATATCCCTGACTAGGTGTAGTAAAGCCTGGAATGAAGACATTTCACTAAATCTCAAAAGAGAAATTAAAGCCTTGGTCCTATGGCAAAAGCTGAACATAGCAGCTGAGCTCTACCCCTACTCCCTAAACCTTCAGTCTACAGAAAAGTGGTCAGAACAGTCCCCAGCCTCAAACACAGTTCAGAAGTTAAGCAGATTACAGGTAAGGTAGGAAGGCTATTGTGAAGAACTCTCATAACATTTGATTAAATAGATCTGGACTGAACTCCCCTTTTAAGCATGAACAAGGTGAAAAGAAGTGGCAAGTCAAATATAGCAATAAGAGAAGGAATGAAAGAAGCAATGCAAAAGACAAAGTACCTAGAAACAAATAAATAGAAGACATTTCATGTTCATGGATTGGAAGATTTAATGTTAAAATGTTCATATTTCCTAAAGCAGTCTACAGGTTCAGTGTAATCAATATTATATCCCAAAGGCATTTTTTCCAAAATAGAAAAAAAATCGAAATTCATATGGAATTTCAAAAGACCTTTAATAGCTAAAATAATCTTGAGAAAGAACAAAGCTGGAGGCCTCACACGTCCTTATTTCAAAACATATTACAAAGCTACAGTAATCAAAACAGTATGGTATTGACATAAGGACAGACATATAGACCAATGCACAGACTAGAGAGGCCCAAAATAAATTTTCATGTATATGGTCAAATGATTTTGGATAAGGGTGCCAAGACTACACTGAGGAAGGGATAGTCTCTACCACAAATGGTGTTGGGAAAATGGGATAGCTATATGTAAAAGAATGAAGGTGGACCCTTATCTTATACCATATATAAAAGTTAACTCAAAATAGATTAAAAACCTTAACGTGAGGCCTGAAACTATACAACTAGATGAAAACAGGAGGAACCCTTCATGGCATTGGATTGTACAATGATTTATTAGATATGACACCAAAAGTACAAGTAACCAAAGCAAAAATAGACAAAGGACTACATCAAACTCAAATACTTATGTATAACAAAGGAAATAACAAGGTAAAGGACAATCTGTTGGAAGAGTTGAAAGTAATGTTAACTATATATCAAATAAGGGGTTGATGGCCAAAGTATATAAAGAACTACAATTCAATAACAAAACAACCCCTCCCCCCAAAATCACCTAATTAAAAAGTTGCCAAATGACTTGGATAGACATTTTTCTAAAGAAGATATACAAGTTGCCAACAAACATATGAAAATAATTCTGAACATCACTAATTATCAGGGAAATACAAATTAAAACCACAATGAAATATTCCTTCACATCCATTAGAATGACCATTATCTAAAACAAGAAATTATACTAGTTATTTGGCTTTGGGCAAATCACTTTCTTTTTCACAGTCTTGGCATTGTCATTTCTGAATTTGGTAGAAAGGTAACAATATAAAGGTAACAGAGTTAAGTACTTCTTGCCGAGTATCTTCATTTTTAGTGCTATATGAGTCTATTTGTTATTCTTTTGGCTTAGATAAGAACTACATGCAGTTTATTGTTTCCATTATAAGTGGATGTGTGTGTAAACAGTGTCACATCAACTTTCTATTTTGAATCAAAGGTTTATTGAAGTCTAATTTATATACAATAGTTTTTTTCACTGTATAGTTGTATGAAATATAGTTGTTTGTAGAGTTGACAAATATATAACAGTTGTGTGAAGTCACCATCATAATCAAGACATAGAATTAGTATCATTATCCCCCCAAATTTGTCGTCAGCCCTATGCCATCCCCAGCCTCTCACAACCACTGATATGTTTTCTGTCCCTATAATTTTGCCTTTTCTAGAATGTCACATAAATATAAGCATAATATATAATACATCGACTCTTCTGATGTTGAAATTCCAAAACAGTATGCCAATTGATTTTATTTAGAGGCTGTAGAGTTGTTTGAAATATTCTATTTACATGTTTAGGTTTACAACTGAGAATAGAACTCTGGTCACTAAAAAATAAACTAAACCAAACTAAAATTCTTGAAAGAAGAAATGTTGGTAGTCTGGGATTTTTTTCCTGGTAATTGGGTTCCTGTTTTATTTCATAGATCTTGTATGCGTAATCCTATGGAAAACATTATGAAAATAGTGAAAGGAATAGGAGAGACTTTCTGCCAACACTATACTCAGTCAACAGATGAACAGCCAGGATCTCACATAGGTAAGAAGACAAAACTAAATTTGACACAGCATTGAAAGTAGACAGATTGTCCCTCCAAAATTAGAAATTCAAGTTTTTTCCTTTTCTGCTATTCTTATCAGATTTAAGTCTTGTTCTTTGGTCCTTAACAGCTGCATTCATTAGCACATTTATTTTCTTTTTCTCCTTATAGACTTTGCTGTAAACAGACTAAAGCTTGCAGAAATTTTGTATTATAAAATATTAGAGACTGTAATGGTACAGGAAACACGAAGACTTCATGGAATGGACATGTCAGTAAGTAAATCTGCTTTCTCAGCCACTGGCAAGGTCCAGAAATCCTAAGCCTGGAAACAGTGTATTGAGAGGCTCTATAAAACATTGTGGGGGTCAGCGGTTAATGGCAAAGTTAGCAAAGATGACATATTACTTAGCTGTAGTTGTCTCTAGCACATCCAGCCAGCCACCTCTAGGCTGAAATGTGAAATACATAAAATTTGTCTTTGGTACACCATCAGTATCCTTTCTAGTCAGGTCCTTTATTTTGTTCTTCATTCCCAGCTAGCTAATAATGATTAGGCCAACTAATAATTAATGTATTTGCCCATACCTCCCAGGGATTTTAGAGGACTAAAATCTTGGTGGGTTTTTTTGAAAAATTTCTTCATTTTCTTTGAACATTTGATCAAATCTGACCACTTTCTTCAGTAGCTACATAAAGGAATTTTTCTAAGAGGTCCAACTTATCCTATGATCTATTAGTTTCCTCCCCCTCCCTCTTATCACTCTTACGAGTCTTCTGACCTTCAATTCCAATAGGAACAAGTTGATATCTAGGGGTGCTGCATAACTATTATAATAAAATTTCTCTTTGTTTTCACCCTGGAAATTTTCATCTCCTTTGTTGGTTCTCCTTTTTCCTAGATTGCATGTCTTTCTCTTTTATGATCTATGCTAATATTTGATAGAATGTATCCTTCTTCTATAGATTCCTGAGAAAGAAGTAAATTTTCAAATTTTTATTTTGGAATAATTATAGATTTGCAGAAAATTGTAAAAGTAGTACGGAGAGGTCCAATATACCCAGTTTTCACCAGTGGTTACATTTTATATAATACAATATCAAATTAAGAAACTGACATTGGAACAATGTGTGTCTCTCCCTCTTAACCATTGTATCACCTGTGTAGATTATATAACTGCCACCAAAATCAAGATACATAAACTGTTCTGTCACTGTAAAGATCTCCCTCATGCTACTCCTTTATAATTACACTCACTCCCTTCAGCCACCAATCTTTTCCATTTCTACATTTTTGTAATACTGACTATATGAGTTCAATTCTTTTAAATTTGTTCATGTTTATTTTATGGCATAGGACATGGTGTAGCTTGGTAAATTGAAAAGAATGTGTATTAGGCTATTGGTAGGTAGAATGTTCTGTAAATGTCGATTCTGTTCTGTTGGCTGATGATGTTATTGAGTTCTTCCACATCGTTGCTGTTTTTCTGTCTAATTCTACCAATGATTGAGAGAATGGTATTGAAGTTTCCAGATATAATTGTGGATTTATCTAGTTCTCCTTTCAGTTCTATCAGGTTTTTTTTTAATTCACATATTTTGAAGCTCTTCTGTTTGATGCATACAAATCAAGGGTTGCTGTACAGGAATTCTTGGTAAATTGATCATTTTATCATGATAAAATGTCTCTCTTGTAACCTGGTAATTTTCCTTCTTCCAAAGTCTATCTGATATTTATAGCCACTCCAGTTCTCTTGATTAATGTTTGTATGATATATCTTTTTATATCCTTTTGTTTTCAAGCCAGCTGTATTATTGTCTTTGAAGTGAGTTTCTTGTAATAGGCAGCATAGAATTGAGTCATGTGTTTTTATCTACTCTGTCAGTCTCTTTTAGTTAGTAAATTTAGACCACTTAACATTTAATTAATTGATATGTTATGGCATAAGCCTACCATTTTGTTTGTGGTTTTCCATTTGTTCTGTATTCTATTTTTCTGTTTTCTTTTCCTGTGGATAACTTGAACATTTTTTGACTAGAATCTCTTTGTATTGATTTTTCTAGTGGTTGCTCTAGGCATTACATCATATATACATAACTTCACAGTCCACTGTTATAGACATTTTACCAGTTCAAGTAAGGTGTGAAAATTTTACCTTGCCTTAAGTCCCCTTTTTAAAACTCTTCATAAATGTACATTAGACTCACATTTGATTGATAGTTGTCTGTATATGGAATTCCATATTGACAATCATTTTCCTTAATGATTTTGAAGACATTGCTTCATTATCTTCTAGATTCTAGTTGCTAATTTGAAGTTCAATAGCATTCTAATTCTCAGTTTTGATATGTGATAGTGTTTACTTTCTGGAATTTTAGTATCTTTTTATTACTGATGTTCTGAAATTTATAATGAAATGCCTTATTGTGAGTCTTTTTATTCATGTGTTAGATATTCCTACAGAATTGCTCTTTCAGTCCTGAAATTTTTGTCATGTGGTTTTGGGTCACTTTATTGCATTATTTCTTAGATAATATATTGCCAACCAATTTATCTCTCTGCAACTTTTATTTTTTAGATGAGAGAACTTGGATTGATATTATTTTCTTCTGATTTTTCATTTCTTTGTCTTTTTGTTCTAATTCTAAGGATATTCAACTTTTCATCATCCAATCCTAATCAACTTTTTATTTTAGCTATATTTTCATTTCTGAGATCTCTTTTTTGCTTTCTGAGATTATTAATTGAGATTTCGTTGAGTTTTTCTCTTGTTGCCTACATTATCTGTTTCCTCTGAGTTTCTTTCCTGTATGTTTTATATCTTTATCTTTTAATTGGAGGCTTTCCTCACATGTTAGATTATTCTTAGATATTCACTTATATTTGAATGAGGCACTAAAAATGAAACATTAATAAACCATTATGTTGACAAAACAGTTTGGTTCAAAGTTCTGTGTGCAAGGGTAGACCTAAAAGTACAACAGCCTCAGGTGATCATATAGTATTAGGGACCCTCAACTGTTGTTTTTCTTAAAGGGTTTTAGGCAATATTTCAGTTTCTCTAGAGAAGTATCTGCTAATCTGTTGCCTTGCTGTTGGTGTTGTGGAACAGAACAAGGAAGGGAAATGTGGTCTCTCACTTCAGTCTGTAGACTGTCACCGAAATCCGTAGTCTCTTCTATGGCTCATATTCTTGAGTTCAGAGTCTGTCTAGTTCAGTTCTATAAAGAATAATTCTTCAGATCCCTGTTGGGATAGACTAAAGGCCTGACATCTGACTCCTTACAGTGGGAGGTTGGGGAAGTTGTTCTAACTACTACAGACTTTCAGATCATCTGTCCTTGTTGGCCTCTGGCCCAACTCCTGCTTTCTATTTTGCCTGTGCCTTCAGTTGCTGTGTTTCTTCCCTGGTTGCCTAGAGTGGCCTCATCTGTTTTAAGTATCTCTCTTCAGGCCCTCACGTTTGACTGTCCTACATTCTATTCAATAATTTGTCATACTTTCATCCCCTTCCAGGTTTCATATGTTATGGTTAGCAGTTATGGATGACTCCTAGTTTTTTTCAAAATAATTTCTGTTTCTTATTCTCTTTGTTGATTGAGAATGATATTTTTTTTCCTTTTTTTTTTTTAAAATGCGTACAGCACATGGTATTCCTAGGTAGTCTCCCCAATCCAAGTATTAACCAGGCCCGACCCTACTCATCTTCAGAGATCAGATGAGATCGGGCGTGTTCAGGGTGACATGTCTATAGACTGGATTGATATTTGAAAGAAGGATGGCAAAAAACAGCATGTTTAAAACTGAAAATTGATGTTAATTCTTAAACTCAGTGATGGACCAGGATGTTCTCTTCTTAGTAAACTGTTTCTTTCTCTGAGCTTTTTAAAGTCTTAGCTGTGACATTATAATACCTTCGATTTTAGTCTTTTGATTAATAAACCCTTATGTTGACAAAACACTTGTCATAAAACTCATTTAAAAAAAGGAACCAATCCTGATGCTTTTCTCTTGATGATGGTAATATTGACAATTTTATTATTTACTCAATTTTCAAAGCAGACTGTAGTGTATGCCTCATTTAAATATATCTACCACTGAGCAGGATTATGTATTATAAGAAAACTTCTTACCAGTTTGTGAACTCAAAATTTTTATCTCTGATAATCTAGTATAATAAAATGTGCACAAATTATTTTACCTTATTTCTATAGTCTTCTTTATAGAATGGCAAAGGCTGAAATTGCTAGAAATATTAAAGTGTGGTCTTTCTCTTCTTTAAGGTTCTTTTAGAGCAAGATATATTTCATCGTTCCTTGATGGCCTGTTGTTTGGAAATTGTGCTCTTTGCCTATAGCTCACCTCGTACTTTTCCCTGGATTATTGAAGTTCTCAATTTACAACCATTTTATTTTTATAAGGTGAGACAAAAGCAAAGTTCTGTTGTGGTGTACCTCACATAAGCATCCTATTTATTTTAGTGCTGAAGAAACAAGCTGTAGTGATGTTTGAAAAACCTTTCCAGAGGTATTCTGAAAACATATATTCCTTTGAGTAGAATCAAGGACCATGGAGATGGGTGAGAGTATATGTAAAATAAGCCAATCTCACAGCTTCAGTTTGTTTGCCCATCACTGACTTGCATGATCAGAAACTAAGTAGTTAACTTTGAATTTTTCATATTTGTGAGTGAAAATCATAATCCTGTTAAATAGGTGCATGATAAAAAACAAAGTCTTCCTGCCAGGGGAAAGAAAAGGTCTGTAATTAATTATGGTTATCGTCTAGATAATGAAGCTGTAATAACAGATAGTGCTTCTTCTCCAAATTTGAGTTAATTCAGTATGGATGAATCTTATTATTTACTTATCCTATTTTTCTGCTAGAACTATTTTTATTAACCTTTTTTCTTAGGTCACAACATAGAGGTCAAAGCTATAATAACATTTAATGTTACCCAGTGTCCAAATTTAAGACTGAGGCTACTGTGACACTAATTGGCATGACTTAGTTAATATTTTGTTATCCGGTCTACTTTCAAACTATTGATGATAGAAAGTTAGTTTGAAGAGTTAAATTTTTATACCTAAAATATAACTAAAGTTGTAGGAAATGCAGATCATTGGAAAGCTTATTTATTTGAATTGTTGACCAAGTAGGATTTAAATATTTTTTTGGTTTCTTAGGGACAGTTGTTTCTGCATACTTACTTTAATGTTGATATGTGTATTTAGCTTTTCTATTAGGAAATATATATAACTTTATTTAAGGAAAAGTTGTTTTTACCCTCACCTAAATGCAATTTATTTTTATTTATAACATCCCTTTTTCATTGAAGAAGTTAAATGCCTTTGGTTTTAACCACATAAATAATTTATACTTCTTTAAGAAAAACAGAAAATACACATAAATGTAAAAATTAAAATTATATATAATTCTAATTATAAATAATAGTCACTATTAATTTTCTTTGTGTAACTATTTTAGATATTTACTCTTATTGAAATGGAATTATAGTATTTGTAAACAAAATTTCTTTTAAATATGTTCTTTTGACTATTAGGAAGAATAGTCTGAGAAGGACTAGTAAATTCAAAATAGCTCTGAACTGGACCCAATGCTTGACTTCTACCACTATTGGGCTATTGACCAGTTTTCACCTATAATGCCTCAGTTTTCCATGTATAAAAGAAAACAAAAACAAATGTCTGTGAAAATATTTTGAAGACCTAAAAACTCTTTTATAATTTAAAATATATTAATAAGCCATGGAATTATGGTTTAAATATATCGTTGGTTCTATGTAATTAATAAGACCAGAGCTAGCCCTACATGCAGGCCTAGTTTAGAATTGACTACTTGAGACTTCATTACCTTATAAATATTCTTGTCTCCAGGTTATTGAAGTGGTGATCCGCTCAGAAGAGGGACTTTCAAGGGACATGGTGAAACACCTGAACAGCATTGAAGAACAGATTTTGGAGAGTTTAGCATGGAGTCACGATTCAGCACTGTGGGAGGCTCTCCAGACTTCTGCAAACAAAGTTCCTACTTGTGAAGAAGTGAGTCAGGGCAAGGCTGATAATCCTGTCATTTTATAAAATAACAGCTTTATTGAGATATAATTCACATACCATAAAGTTCACCCATTTAAAGTGTACAAGTCAGTGGTTTTTAGTATATTCATAGATGCAGTTGTCACCACTGTCAATTTAAGAACATATTTATCACCTCAGAAAGAAACCACACCCGTTAACTATCACTTCTCTCTCTCTCATCTTCTCGCTAGCCCTAAGCAATCAGTAATCTGCTTTCTGTTTCTATTGCTTTGCCTTTTCTGGTCATTTAATATAAATGGAATTACACAATATATGATATTACTTTGTGACAGGCTTCTTTCACTTACCATAATGTTTTCATAGTTCATGTTGTGGTATGTATCAGCATTTCATTCCTTTTTATTGCTTAATAATATTCCATTGAATGGATATACCATTTTGTTTATCCATTTATCAACTGATGGACATTTGGGTTGTTTCACCTTTTGGCTGTTATGAATACTGCTGCTATGAACAGTCATGCACAAGTTTTTTTGTGGACATACATTTTCATTTTTCTTGGGTGTATGTCTAGGAGTGGTGTATGTATAGTAACTGTTTAAGCTTTGAGGAAACTGTCAGACTATTTTCCAAATGACTGTACCATTTAACATTCCTACTATCAGTGTATGATAATTTCAGTTTTTCCATATCCTCTCCAAAACACCTATTGATCTTTTTGGTTCTCACCATTCTAGTAGGCATAAAGTTATATCTTATGGTTTTTAGTTGCATTTCCATGATCACTAATGATGTTCAACATCTTTATATGTGCTTATTGACCATTTGTATATCCTCTTTAGAGAAGTATCTATTCAGATCTTTTGCCCATTTTTAAATTGGGTTATTTATCTTTTTATTATTGAGTTATAGGAATTCTTTATGTATTGTAGACAGAACTACTCTATCTAATATGATTTGCAAAACTTTGCTCCCATTTTGTGGGTTGTCTTTGTCTAGTTTATTTATTTGTTTTCTTTTATTGCTAATGCTTTTGATGTCATATCTAAGAAACCACTAATTCCATCATCATTTTAAATTTTTTAAATGTCCATGTGAAGAATTAAATGTTTTTAGTAGTATTTAGAATAAAAAAGTCAAAACTTTGCACATACTACATCCAAATAACACATTTAACATTTTAATACTGCCTGAGAAATATTTTTTCATCCACCCTTGTGTTATTTTTTTTGTAACTCCTACCTTTTCATCTTTTTTTGCTTTTCTGTGTCTCCTTATGCTTTAAATTCCTTGAACTTTTCCCTAATCCCAAACTATTGAAGGAACTGTCCAAGACCAGGAAGAACTTAAAAGAAAATGGTTTCTTGAAATCTACCTTTCCTTCATCTTTTGCAACACTGTGACTAATGGGGCAATCTTCAGTAGTCATCAATATTTTCATTGTAGAGTCTATTGGGAAAATGAAAAAAACTATGAACTTGATGGAAAAAGATTTGAGTTGAAGTTCTTGCTCTATTACTTAATAGTAGTGTGTTGTTGGGCAACATTTTAAGCCTCTAGTTTCTCATTTCTAAGTGGAAAACGATAGTGCCTACGTCACAGGTTTACTTCTAATGATCAGGAAACTTAAATAGATAAATCGTAAGATTAAGTAAGATGAACTCTTTACATACATTTAACATTAACTATTGAGCACTTTATGTAATTTGTTACATTTTATGGAGAAGAAAGAAGGGAAGGGAAATAAAATAGGAAAAGAAGTTAAGACTTTTTTCTCATTTTTTCTGTTATAAGTTTTCATCAGTGGATTTATCTGTATATAAAACAAAGGGCTTTTGTTTTTTACAGGTTATATTTCCAAATAACTTTGAAACAGGAAATGGAGGAAATGTACAGGGACATCTTCCCATGATGCCAATGTCTCCTTTAATGCATCCAAGGGTCAAAGAAGTTCGGACTGATGGAGGGAATCTTCGAAGGGGTAGGTTCAACATTGGCAAAACAGTGAAAAATAACAAAGAGAAAGTTTTTAGAGAAAGTTTCAAGTCTTAATATATTATTAAGAAATCTAATTTCTTCATCAGGATTTGAAATGGGGTTTAATGCTTATGTCAGCATATTTGTGTGGCTCATTTTATACTTTTTTACATTAAAGTAATGATTTCTAATATGATTTTGAATATAATCTATTTTTTATTGTAATACCAGTTTTTGCGAAAATAGTATTTTGGCCTTTCCTAAATGCTAACAACCTTTCCTAAATACTGATATAAAACTATTTAAATAAGCTAAATACCTACTTTCCAAATGTGACAAGTTACATTCTTTCTCTGTCTGTGCATGGCTCTATAGAAAGATAAATATTTAAAGCAGAGCATGTAACTCTTTGGGATACTTAAGTTTATCTAATAAGTGACTTAGCCATATTCTCTTAAAAAATGGTTTATTTGAGCCTTCCTAACAGGAAGATTTTAGTGTATTCTTCCATATTTTCTCTTGTCATATAGCAAACTGATTTGTGCATCTATTGGATTACGTGGGTCTTGAATTTTTTAAAAATCAGAAATTTTGACCTCAAAATATCCCTTAACAAACTTCAGATGAATAAGTATTCAGCTTACATAGTAAAGTAGCTATAGATTCATTTGTGAACTATGTGTGTGTGTGTGTATGCATGTATGCTTGCACATGCTTTGCTTTACATGTAGTGCAACATAAAAAAATGTGTTAAGCTGTCAAGTAAAATAATCTTTATAAGCAATGGAAATAATTAGAATTGTTTTACGACCTTTAAAAATCTTTTCAAAACTTTAAAAATTAAAAATTCTCTATCAGTTTTTTTGTTTAGAGAAATGAGAAAATAGTTAATATTTACTTAGTACAGTATAATTTAAAACATTGGAAACATTGAAAATAAAAATGTTTTACTTATTTTTTAAAAAACTTACAAAGAATAGTTTAAACAGTGCTTGCCACCTTCTCATATAACTTGTAATACGGTGTGATCATTTTTTCATTGGTGAATTGGCATGTTCCTTTGTAAATTTGGATCAGCTTTCAACGTTTTATTCTTTGCGCTTTCAATGCTGTGAAATATCTGAGTTCCTCTGATGTTAAGTTTTTGCCATCCTCACTCCATGTTGGACATCTTTATCCTTTTTATTCCTGCAACTTTCTTTTTATATCAGTAAGCTTCATCCTCACAGACTACTTCTGGCTGCATATGTAATCTCTTGAATCATGGCAGTGTCACCATTACCAGAGTCAGCTTTTCTTCTATAATTTCACTGACACTTTCATCATCATTATCACTTTTTTGTACTTTCACTTTTTTTTTTTGATATTTCTCTCTTTTATCTATTTTGTAAAATGTTGGGTGGTCTTATCACTGGGAGATAGGGAGGCAACACAACTCTGTGCTTTTCTGTCTGCATAAATTGAATAACAGTTGTTCCCTGACCAGTCACCAACAGACTTTGAAAGAAATGACATGATTGGTCATTGATCATGAGGCCCATCTGTTATTTACATAATGATTTGTAGACTGAAGTTTGTAGTTTATACATTTACTCACAGGCAATATACCATGGCAAATTTGAAATTTGAAATTTGAACTGTTTGGTAGAGCTGTTATTAACTTAAACTGTGGTAGCTGAAATTTCTGCATATTGGAACTGCACAAAGCATGAACTCTGTGTGTGTGTGTGTGTGTGTGTGTGTATGTGTGTGTGTGTGTGTGTGAAAGAGAGAGACAGACAGACAGACAGACAGACATACAGACTGTTGAGAGTGAGTATGTATCTCTCTCTAGCCTAGCTAGAGATCTGAGAACTAAGATCATGAAGAATGGTCACCAATGTGATTCTCTCTAGGTGGTGGCATATTGATTGTTAATTTCTTCATTTTAGTTTTTGGTGTTGTTTGAATTTTTTTCAGTGTTTTTTTTTTAATTGAGATATAATTCACATACCATAAAATTAAGCCTTTTAAAGTATATAATTCAGTAGTTTTTAGAATATTCATAAGACTATACAATTATCACCATTATCTAATTCCAGAACATCTTCATCGCCCCCCAAAAGAACCCCATATTTAGTATGAATCATTCTCCAGTTCCTCTTCCCTCAAGCCTCTGCAACTGCTAATCTCCTTTTTGTCTCTATGGATTTGACTATTCTGGACATTTCATATAAATAGAATCATGTAATATGTGGCCTTTTATAGTTGGCTTCTTTCATTTATCATGTTTTTCAGATATATTGATGTTGCAGCATGTACCACCACTTCATTTATCTTTATGATTAATATTTTATTGTATGAATATTGTTTGTTTAATCTTTAGTTGATGGACATTTCAATTATTTTCACTGTTGGCTGCTATGAATAATGCTGTTGTGAACATTCAGGGCAAATATTTTTATAATTAGAGGAAAAAGTTATTTTCTTATAAGGGCTCAGACAAGAAAATTAAGTAACAAAATCCTTAGAAAATGATAATATTGACTCTAGGGAGAAAAAGACAATTTATTACTTTGTACATTATTAAATTTTTATTGTGTCCACTGTAGCTTTTCCAGTATTATGCTAGGAAAAGATATTTCAAGGGATTTATAGCTAAGTTCATAACTATAAGTGAGTCCTCCCTTGAAATGTCAGCTTTGAACATTTCTAATTAGATTCAATTAGGCTGCCTTGGAATTCCTAGATATGACATCCAGGTAGGGCCCTGTTAAGGGCAGTGGAAGCTACAGTAGAACTTTCCACTTTTTTACTGAGGATAGGAAGTCAGACTGCTTTCATAACCCCCAGAATTATGAAGAGATATTTTATTAAATTATGACTGTTTCACCACTCACCTCAGTAGTACAAAGAACTGCCATATCATTGCCAGAGGTAATTTTTATACCTTTTAAGTATATTTTGAAGACAGACTCTATGGCTAATAACCTATCTAGTGAATATAAAAATAAATAATGAAATGTTTTTACTTTAAAAGCATATTATATACCTGTAAAAACAGTGGTTTGGGAAAGTGGGGAAGAATTGTGAAAAAAGACATAGGGCTGTAAGAGGCTAGGAAAACCTTTGTACCTAGTGGAGAGAGAAAGGAGAGAAGTTCCTATAGGATTGCACAAGAAAAGAAACATAATTTATAACCTTACTGTCTTTTTAATCAACATACTGCTGCCAGCCCTCAGATTAAGGCAAGTCAAGCAGAGTCATATCACCTTACTCACCTTTATCTTCTTGTGGGCTTATAAAAGATGATATCTGTCTACTAAATTAGAAAGCTACAGTACTGCCTTAAACTGCTCAAAGTATGGGGGAATGAGAGTAGAAGGCAAAACTGTGAACCAAATAACTGATTTTTTTCATCTTCTAAGATGTTATTTACTAGACAAGATTGAGAAACATGCTAATTCGACTACTACTTAAATTTATTGGTTACCTCACCCTACCTCTGAGCTTCTACTTAACCCTTAACATTTTGCTCCTTTAATGTAAGTAGAGGTTAAAGAAACCAGAAAGATGAGCTATCATAATTTTCACATTTTATTGTAATGACTTAGCTTCAGGACTCTGTTTCCCACTAGACTTGATGTGAAGATAGGAGCTAAGTTTTTTCACTGCTAGATCCCTAGTACCTAGCATAGTAACTCAATATCTGTTTGCTGAATGAATGAATGAACCCGATTTATTATTTTGGAATACATATCAACCTTTTATATTTGTTTCTCTCTATCAGATATGCAACCGTTGTCTCCAATATCTGTCCATGAACGCTACAGTTCTCCTACCGCAGGGAGTGCTAAGAGAAGACTTTTTGGGGAGGAGCCCCCAAAGGAAATGCTTATGGACAGGATAATAACAGAAGGAACAAAATTGAAAATTGCCCCTTCTTTAAGCATTACCGCTGAAAACATATCAATTTCACCTGGGCAAAGTCTTCTAACAATGGCCACAGCCATAGTAACAGAGACAACAAGACATAAAGTTACAATCCCATTGCACGGTAACATTTTAATGCATTTATTTTATGTTTTTTCTGAGTTGGATAAAGAGTTAAGAAATGCCTTACTGGATTAAATCACATGGCCCTTCTAATTCAGAGTTTTTTAATTTTTATTTTTTATAGTGGGAGACACAGAAATTTCCCATATGCCCTCTCCCCCTCATACACACAGCCTCCCTCACCATCAGCATTTCTGCACCAGAATAGTACATTTGTTACAATTGATGAGCCAATGTTAATATATTATCACCCCATATTTATAGTTTATATTTGGGTTCACTCTAGATATTGTACACTCTATGGGTTTTGACAAATGGCTAATAACACATATCAACCATTATATATTATACAGAATAGTTCTGTTGCCCTAAAAATCTATGTCCCACATTTTCTTTTAAACCTATACATCTTTTTTAAAATTTTTGCATTTTATGACTTACTACCCTTTTTATTAGGACTTATTTTCTTATCTGAGCTTTATGAATGAGTATATTGAGCAAGAATTTTTTTTTTTTTTTTTTTTTTTTTAGTTGAGGCAACCCTTTGTTGACCTCACCGATTGCAAGGACCTTGTCAGCTTACAACCCCTTATTTTTTACGTCTACAGCACCTGGTCTTCCTAGGTGGTCTCCCATCCAAGTACTAACCAGGCCTGACCCTGCTTAGCTTCCGAGATCAAACAGAATCAGGCATGTTCAGGGTGGCATGGATGTAGACAAGAATTTTTTTTTAATTAAAAACATCTCAACAGCTCAAAACAAAGCAGAATATTGTTTCAAAGCAAAAATAGAAAATAAGAATGTTATAACCTGGAATTACTATTTTTGTGGCTTTCCTCTCCTTTTCAAGCGTATTTCTATAGGAAAGAAGGAAGGAAGGAATAAAAAAAAAAGAAAAGAAGGAAAGAAGAAAAAAAAGAGAAAGAAAAATAAAATTAATTGACAACTTTTTTGGAACATATGCAGCTTTTTGCTAAAACTGAAAACTCTTGCTTCTACATTTAGGTATTGCAAATGATGCAGGAGAGATCACACTGATACCAATTTCCATGAACACAAATCAGGACTCCAAAGTCAAAAGTCCTCTATCCCATACTGCTCAGTCATTAATTGGTGCTTCTCCAAAACAAACCTATCCGACTAAAGAGGTACATCCAGCTGGAATAAGCAGACCGAAGAGAACTGGGTCCTTAGCACTATTTTATAGAAAGGTACGTGTTTTTATAACTCCTGAAAAGATTTCATTTAATCAGTGTAAAAAAGATTGAATAACGGAGCAGCTTTAACTTTCTTTTTTGAACGTTTGTGATCAAATACACTAACCATTTTTAAGTCTACAATTAAGTATCATTAAGAGTACGTTCACATTGTTATGCAGTTTTCACACCACCCATCTTCAGAACTTTTTTACCTTCCTGAGGTGAAATTCTGTACTCCAAAAAAAAAAAAAATTCTCCATTCCTCTTACTTTCCCCCACCACCAACCCCTGGTAACAACCATTCTGTTTTCTGTCTCTATGAATTTGACTACTATAGATACTTATGTAAATAGAATCATACATTTGTCCTTTTATGAGAGGCTTATTTCATTTAACATCATGTTTTCAAGATTTATATGTGTCATAGCCTGTGTCAGAATTCCCTTTTTAAGGCTGAATATATTCCTCTATGTGTATGTGTGTACACCATGTTTTGTTTATCCTTTCATATGTTGATTGACATTGGGTTGTTTCTATTTTTTGGGTATTACAAATAATGCTGCTATAAACATTGGTGTACAAATATCTATTCAAGTCTTTGCTTTCAGTCCTTTTGGGTATATACCCAGGAGTAGAATAGTATATCTAAATATGGTTTTTTGAGAAACTACTGTATTATTTTTTACAGTGACTGCGCCATTTTATATTCCTGCCACAATGCACAAGGGTTCCAAGTTCTCCACATCCTTGTCAACATTTATTTTCTGTTTGTTTTTTTTTTTTAAATAATAGCCACCCTAATGATTATGAACCACAGTAGTTTTTATTTGTGGTTTCTTAGTGATTACTGATATTGAGCATCTTTTTATGAGTTTATTGGCTATCTGTATATCCTTGGGAAAATGTCTATTCAAGTCCTTTGCCTATTTCTCTTTGGAGTTTTTGGTAGTTGTTGAGTTGTAGAAGTTCTTTATATATTCTGATTAATAATCCCTCTTATACATAATTTGGAAATACATTTGTTCTATGGGTTGTCTTTTCACTATGTTGAGAGGGTATTTTGATGCACAAAAGTTTTTAATTTTGATGAAGTTTGATTTATCTTTTGTTGTCTTGTGCTTTTGATGTCATATTCAAGAAATCATTGTCCATTCCAAAGTCATGAAGCTTTTCCCCTGTGTTTTCCTCTAGCAGTTTTATAGTTTCAAAATTATATTTAGATGTTTGATCCATTTAGAGTTAATTTGTATATGGTATAAGGTCAGGAACCATTTTCATTATTTTACAGTGGATATCCAATTTTCTCAACACCATTTATTAAAAAGACTGTTTTATTTCTTTTTCTTGCCTAATTGCTCTGGCTAGAACTTTAGGTACTACATTGAATATAAATGCTGAAATTGGGCCTTTTTGTCTTGTTCCTTAGGGGAAAAGCTTTTTGTTGTTTTACTTTGCGTATGATGTTAGCTGTGAATTTTTCAAATATGACATTTATTATGTTGAGGTAGAATCCTTCTATTCCTAGTTTGTTGACTATTTTTTATACCAAAAGAGTGTGGAATTTTGTTAAATTATTTTTCTACATCAATTGAGATGACCATATTTTTATTCATTCTATTAATGTAGTATATTACACTAATTTTCATATATTAAACTATTCTTACATTCCAGGAATAAATCTTGCTTGGTCATAGTGTAAGATCCTTTTAGTGTATGCTGTTGCATTCAGTTTGCCAGTATTTTGTTAAGGATTTTTGTATTACTTTTCATAAGAAATAGGGGTCTGTAGTTTCCTTTTGTTTTTTAATAGTATCTTTGTCTAACTTTGGTATAAGGTAATGTACCTTTAACCTTTTTAAAAAAACATATTTGACTTTTTTAAGAAAACATTATGATCTTGGTGAGCTATGGTTTGACTCCATTTCCTTGTGTTCTCATAACTTTAAGTAGTTGACCGTCCTCTGGAATTTACTGAAACTCCATTGTGTTATGTTGTTGTAGATGGGAGTTCGTTGTGGGTCAAGTATATCCTAGATCTTATGGATGAGCTTAAATCATTGAAGAATCATAAAGATTGGCAGAATACTGTAGGGAGGCTACATAGTTTTACCATAAATCCAGTGTTTTACCTTTTACATTAAAATTTGAACAGTTTTCATTATAGTGCCTAAATTATTTTAGTATTAGTGAAAAGGGGCTAAAAGATTTAACATAGAAATAATTTTAACTTGTCCCACGTGTCTTTTACAAGCATCATCAGCTTATGATAAGACAGACATGTTAATCAGATATTTGTAAGCAAAATGACTCTTTAAAAAAAAATGCAAGAACTGAAAGATAATCTCCAATCTACCCCGCAACTAGATTGCTAGCTAGCCCATCCTTAAAAATTGTAAAGGAAAAAGAAGGTACTAGTTATGTATATATACTACAGTGATTAGAGTTTAAGACATAAATTTTTTAAGAAAATCATGATTTCTTTCCAAATTATCTCTTAATGCAAATCTAAATTTATTTTCTCTAGTCTTTCTTATAATAGTTCTTGAGAAACTTGCCTTTTTCTACACCTCCTACTGCATTCTCTACTCTGTTCCCTAGCCAATCCTACCTACCTCTTGTCTAAGGCCCATTTCATAAACAGTTTCAAATGTAGCATTTTCCCTATTTATTCCCTGTTTTTAAATTTCAAAATGGCAAATTACTCTCTTGGATAATGAATCTAAAATGAACAAAAGAAAGGCTTTATTTCTCAATTTTTAATTCAAAATTTATTTCAGAATCTAATCTTTTTTCTTTTTATTTAATTAGAGCCTACTTGGTATAGATTAGAAGCTAGAAAGATTTTAAATGTCATATTTATAATGAACTCAGAATAACTGTTCCTTGAGTAAATTGCAGCTACTACCCATTCTGAATTCAGTGTGATGCTGTTGTTTTATGCCTGAATAGAATTTACTGTGAAATTTTGTTAGAATTCCAGAATTTGTATATCTTTAAGGCATTGGATCAGCTCTATGGAAGACACCTAACAAGTATTACTTAATTAGATATTATTTTTACTCCTTCTAGCTATTACTATATCTGTTATCGCCTCCCACCTTGAACATAAAGTTCTAGAACTGCTATGACCCCAATAGTTCTGTTTATCTTTTGGCCAGCTGGACCAGAAACAAAACAATGGGATGCAGAAAATGATTTTACTATAAAATGAGTCATGGTTGCTTCAGAGGCAACTACTTGTCTCTCTATCAAATTAGTATATTGGATAAGTAATAATTGTTTGTAAGCTCTAATTCATGGAGTTTTTTTTTCCTGTCAAAGATGCTTTTCTGTAAGGGATGCCTTTCCTTTCTCTTTTTCATTTTTTTTTCCCCCTCAACATTAAGATTTAAAGACAGTTTGAACGGAATAGTCTGGTTTAGGAACACTATAGCAGGGTTACCAGCTCTTTTTTTTTTTTTAATTATTCATGCCTACAGCACCTGGTCTTCTTAGGTGGTCTCCCATCCAAGTACTAACCAGGCCTGATCTTGCTTAGTTTCCAAGATCAGATATCAGGCTTGTTCAGGGTGGCATGGCCATAGTCCATGGACCATGGCTCCACTGCAGTGTGAACCGAGGACCTTCTGCACGTAAAACAGACATACTAACCGCTGCATTATGGTTACCAGTTCTTAAAACTAAAACATAATGTGTCTGGTATTAGAAACTATTTTAGAATCATGTAGGACCTTTGGGTCATTCACATTGGTATCAATTTATATAATGACTATATATATTAAAGGTTCGGGACATTGAACTGAATTTATTCCAGCGTACTTCGAAACAATAAAAACAAAATTCTGATATCTCATTTAATATTCCTTTCATGTGTTCATAAAAATATCAAATATATGGGGAATTTTTTTAATGATTTTTGCTTTCTGACTCATTTTTGGAGTCAGACATTTTAGTTCTCTATTTTCTGGCATTTTAGGTTTTCTAGCAATTTTACCTGAACAACAACAACAAAAAGGTAAAGACTTGAACGCTTGAAAAATTATGTATTCATAGTGGTCAGGATGCAGATGAATTCTGCATTTTACTGTTTCACACTTTACATACATGGCTTCTTTTCAAAAAAACTTTAAGGTAGTTTTCCAAAGAGAATTTTGCTTTAACCTACTACATTCTTCTGCCATAGCAGTGAACTAGTACTATATAGAATGGAACTTTTGTTAATTTTGGCCTCAAAGTCTATAATGTTCATCATAAGACATAAATTTGAGAAATTATTTTTACTTGCTTTTTTGCATCAATGTTCTATTTTCCATCTTAGGTGTATCATTTGGCAAGTGTACGCTTACGTGATTTATGTTTAAAACTGGATGTTTCAAATGAGTTACGAAGGAAGATATGGACGTGTTTTGAATTCACTTTAGTTCACTGTCCTGATCTAATGAAAGACAGGCATTTGGATCAGCTCCTTCTTTGTGCTTTTTACATCATGGCAAAGGTAATGTATAAATTGGGGGAGCTCTTTACCCTAATTGCCTATACTTGAAGCATCAAGTGAAAATCTGTTGCACTTAATGATCAGTTTGCCTTAAGTTTTATAAGCTAACAGTGCCCACCATTAGTAAATTCCAGCTACCACATCTATTCTTTGGAATTCTCCATTTAATTTTATAATAATCAGCTTTCTCACTTCATAAGAACACATTGGTCGTAAAGAAGTTGGGAAAGGTCTTAGAGACTATTGTAGTAAGTAAGTGGCTCTCCACACTATTAATGTGACATCATTTCCACCCCCACCTCTGTGACACCTATTCTGGTGTCATTTTAAACTAACACGATCATTACGTTGTAGCATTGTGAGTAATGAGGCCCAGAACTGAAAGTCACTTGGCCATAGTTACACAATAAGTGGCAACCTAGGACTTCCTGAAATATAATCTGGTGTAAAATAGTTTCTATAACATATTGTTTTCCAGCGATTTATTGCGCCACTTCAGAAGAGCATTTTACTTTCTAGTTGCTACCATATGTTTTAGGTCATAAAATAGCATATTTTACTTATTTTTAAAAACCTGATATATCTGAAACAATTATTTATAACCTTGGTCCTGACCATGTTGGTCAAACTGGCAGTCTTAGAACATGAACATAGTTAAAAACCGAATTAAGCTTTTTGAAACAGAGGATATTTTCACATTACTTTGTGATACCCCTCTCACAAAATCTAAAATCTCTGCAGAATAGGTGTTAATAAATGTTATTAACTAATCATTTGTGTTTTCCAGAGAACTATCAGAGTTCAGACTTTGCCATTTCTAGCTCAGCATTATCGGAAACAGGTTTAGTTCTAATGGACAGTGAAGCAAAGGAAAGGAGTAATTTTCTAATCCATTTTCTTCCTTTTGGCCATCACTATGACTTTTCTATCCAAACATTAGAAACCATACAGACAGTCCTGACACATTAAAAGCTTAATTCTAGAATAACTACTCACTTTTATTGTGAACCACCACATTTTCTATCCTTTAAGACATGGTTAATTTACTTTTAAATAAGTACTTAAAAACGAGTAAAACTGGTTAGTCTAGGAGATTCAGCAGATCTGAGTTTTCTTATATAATTTTCTTTATAAAGAAATGCATTTTCAACAGAATTGTACCATAGCAATATCAGTGCTTTTGATTAATGAAACTATTTGTTGAGTCCCCACAGGCCACAAAGCTTGAACTTTAAAGGTAGTAAAAATCATAAATGGTAATAGTTTTTAGTCATGGACTAGCCTGGGGTCAATGGCTTTCTGCAGGACTGTTCTCAGTGCCAATGTATAATTGAAGTTTTTGTCTAGAGCCATTTTTCTTTTAGGAGCAATTGATAAATGCAGTTTTCTTTTCCTTAGGTAACAAAAGAAGAAAGAACTTTTCAAGAAATAATGAAAAGTTACAGGAATCAACCTCAAGCTAATAGTCATGTGAGTTACATTATTTTTCTTCTTGTCTATCCAAAAATAGATTTGTACTATTTCTCTAATGACAAGTCATATAAAAGGTAAACTTCTTTTATAGTTTTACTATATTTTAGATTTTTTGGTTTAACAGATATCATTAAATTTAAGAGACAATTTTAGTAGAAGCCAGGAAATTGGCTGTTCTGACTTATCTGTATATCTGCATATCTGTATATCTCCGTTTGTTCATTTGTTGAGTGGGAACATTTTTCACTAGAAAATTTAATGAAAAATGTATGTAATAATAATATTTTTAACTGTATTAAATTTGATTCTCTGAGGATGTTGAAATCCAGTGAAATTTGAGGACTTATTAACTTAAATCAGTTTGTTTTGCCATCTGCTAAGGATCTTAGTGTTTGTATCTTTGAATAGATGTCAAGCATTTCTGATTATGTTATCATAGCCATTGTTAAGAATCCTGTACAACTTTTCAGTCAATATAAAGTATTCATGTAGTGGCCTGGCATAAAGTAAACATTAGTGACCGTTAGTACCATATTATTATTGTAGCTGAAGAACACAGAGTTAGGTTACCTTAAGACTTTGGCCATTCAAGAGCCTGGTTGCTCTGCTCTAAGGGAGCATAATGGCCCCTTCTCTGGCCCCAGTGATCTGCCTGCCATCATAGACAGGGAGAGAGGTACAGTGGCTCAGATCTCCCAGGTTAGAGTACTGGTGGTGACACCACCTTCTAAGAGAGCCTCACAAATAGTTTCACTTCTTTACTTAAGCTCCCAAATACACTGTGAGTGATATAGAGATATTAGAAGAGCCAAGTACAAGTATTTGTTATATTCTGTGACGGGCTGGGAATTTCTGGGACTTGTCAGAAAAATTCCTCAGGAACAGAACCTAGAGAGGTCCATAATGTCCCTAAAGATCATTAAGGTAAAGTTAGTGTGTGTCAAAAATGGGCCAAGTGAGAGCTTCCTAAATATTTTCTCATTACTAATACCCATGGAAGGGGGGAAATGGGTCATGCCTATCAGCTGTCTTGGAGGTAGGAAAGAGTTTAGGGGCAGGAAGGGGACAGATTTTCATGTGGCCATCCAAAAGCAGATGGGAATGGGATGGGAGCAGGAAAACAAGCCCCAGTGAAAGCAAATGATTCTCTGGTAAGGAATTAAAAGAAGGAACAAGGTCAGATCTTTGAAATTACTTTTATTTGGCAAAACCTGCTCATCAGTGTTTAGTTGCTACTTAGTTCTTCTATTTTGTAAACTACTATAATGGCATATTTTAGGTGTAGGCTCTACGTCAGTATTTCCTCTTCTTAGATATTTACCAAGCTAATAACATCTTGCCTTTGATTATCACCCTTACAGACAAGTACTTTTTAATTGGCTTTATATTTTATTCTTCTCATTTTGGTTTTGCTTAATTTGTGCCTCTTTGTGACTCAGCAGTCCTTTTTTTCCCCTCTGACCTATAGGTCTATAGAAGTGTACTGTTGAAAAAAGAAATTGTGGCTTACAGTAAAAAAATAAGTGGTGATTTTGAAATGACAGATTCTGGTAAGTTGCCCAATTTAACAATCTATATGTAATCCATCTTCGATTAAATTCTACATAATACAGTGGATGTCAGACATAAAATCAGTGATGTAGGTGGGATGGATAATGCATATGTGTTTTGGGAAGAAACAAATAAGTTTGAGATAAGTGTGGGTCAGGTGCCTCCTCCAGAGAGGTTATTGTATTGAAACCATTAATTTGTTCTCTTTTAATTGTGTTTTAGAAGTTTTCTAGTCTACTTATACATGTTATTAAAACACATAAAACGCTTACATTTTTAAAATCCAGGAGTCTCCACTTTATCCACAGTTTTGTTTTCTTTGATTTCAGTTACCCATAGTCAACTGCAATCTGAAAATATTAAGTAGAAAATTCCAGATATTTTGAGAGAGAACACATTCATA
Source organism: Macroglossus sobrinus (assembly GCA_004027375.1). Lineage (NCBI taxonomy): Eukaryota > Metazoa > Chordata > Mammalia > Chiroptera > Pteropodidae > Macroglossus > Macroglossus sobrinus. Next base: position 1,051,128 of record PVKZ01000211.1, read on the forward strand.
ACTTCTATTATAATATATAGTTAGAATTATTCTATTTTATTATTAATGATTCTTGTTAATGTTTTACTGTGCCTAATTTATAAATTAAACTTTATCATAGGTATGTATGTATAGGATAAACAGTATATATAGGGTTTAGTACTACCCGTGGTTTCAGACATCCACTGGAGGTCTTAGGACATATCCCCCATGGATTGTGGAGAAATCTGAATAACAGGGTAAGTAAGATAGTTGTCAGTGATCTGCCTGGGGAGACAATTAAGGAAATGTCCTTTTTATTAAAAAGTGTATAGGCATTCTGCCACCACAGACAAGGCTGCTATCCTATTGCTACTATCATGCTAAGACTTGAGGCACTGGTAATTTTTTTTTCTAACTCTATTTTCAGAAATTGCATTAAACATTTTAGTTGAGAGAAGTATTTCTTTCTTTGTTAGCATTCTTTGAGTGAGTATTGACTGTCCAGATGTTAGTATTCTGAAAATCAGTACTGGGCTCTTCTTGCCTTTGGAACAAGACATGTCATGATTTAGGTTGCAGAACTTAGAGTCTCTCTGGTGCCTTCAGGCTGAGTTTACTCATAGGAGTGGTAGGATAGCTCTTCAGTGCTAATCGAAAGCTTCTGCTTTTACCATGATGTTTAACTGTTCTGTTGCAAGCTTTACAAGTAATAAACAATACAATTTTGGAGTCTTTAAAACTGCTTCTTTAAAACTGTATAATTTCTTGCTTCTTTAAAACTGTATAATTTCTTGCTTCTTTAAAACTGTATAATTTCTTGCTTCTCAGTTAAGAAGTTTCTGTATTTTGGGTGTCAGTTTGGGCTTGGGTTTGAGGTACACTCAAGAGTTATCCAGAACCAGCAACTGGAAACAGTGTGGACATGTTTCTTCAAAAGTGCTTTTAGTATGAGAGAAGTAGGCCTGGCCCAGGTGGCTATCTTGCAGTTTCTATACCACAGCTTCAACATAGTGCTTCTGCCTTATAATAACACTGGTGTCCCCACACCACTAAGGCCCGGTAAAAAAAAGAGGCACTGGTAATTTTTTTTTCAAAGAAAGAAAATCAGATTTTCAGTATTCACATGCTGATAAATTGTGAAATTGCTTCTCTTGCCCCTCTTCTTTCCTTGTCTCATCTTATTATGTAATGTGTGTGTATATATATATATATATATATATATATATATATATATGTATATATGTGTATTATTAAATGTGGTACATTTAGATTGTTTCCAATTATATACCTCTTTGTGAGGAAATCATTGTAGCTTAATCTTTGATCCCTAGGATAAATTCTTAGAGAAAATTGTCTAAGTCAAAGACATTTTTTTTTAATCATACAAATATCCATGATCATTATGGTGTCTACTAAGATCTGAACTTTTAAGATCTTATCAAAAAATTCTTTAATAATAATGGCCTAGAATCTGATCCTATTTAAGGATACATAGGCCAAGCACAGTTCTTTTTGTATAAATATATTACTCCTCAGTCTTTTCAAGACAATGAGAAGTATATGACAGTAAACCTTATTCCTCCTTCACCCCCCTCACACACACACAAAAACTTTTTTTTTTTTTGTTACACATGTTGTCATCTGTCCTGGGTGGTTTTTCTCTCCCTACAAAAGCAGGTGTCAGAGGTTAGATGGGAAACAATGTACTCTGTGAGAAACAAAGTAACTGCTAGCAAACATCTAGGCTACAAGGACCAGTGAAGTTTGAGTATAAATAAGCAAAAGGAAATACATCAGGGTTTCTTTCTGATACAGTGTCTACCAATGTAGTTTGAGATGAGTGATAGTTAGCTACTTGCTACAACTTAAAGGTTTCAGATCAAATTGTTATTGATACATTTATTAATTAGATACTTATTAGCAGGCAAACAAAAAAAGATTCTTAAGATCCTATCCAGTGGTGATGGCACAGAGCAGGAAGAGTATCCAATGATAATGGTCTCAGGAATAGCAATGTGGTTAACACAAAGTCTGCTCATAGTAAGGCCTCAGTAAGTAGTATATGTTGGTTTGTTTATAAGCAATATAAACTTTATTATATTTTGTTGATGAGTATGGATCTTTAAGTTTGATGTGTTTTTTTTCTTTTTTTAAGCTAATTTGTCTAAGACCATATTCTTTGCTTAAAATTCTTTAAATGTTCAAAACTAGGTCACACACATACCAAAAAAAAATTAAAGCATATTGGCTCAGACAAAAATTCTATTTTCATACAAGACGTATAAAATTGATAATGGCATTGGTAATTATTGGTGATTTTATTTCGCATTATATATATTTTACAGTCACCATATAGACAACCATATTAGCAGAGCACATTTTTGCTTGTTTTTAGATTATAGGGATGGATGCCTTCTAGAGTTCACAAGAAACTGCCAAAATATCACTGAAATGGTCTAAAACCACTGAAATTTTAAATTGGTCTGTGGTCAGTAGCTTTTGCATAACTGGAGCTGAATAACATTGCCCTCTCAATCAGAAAGCCAGTCAGAAATATTTACTGCACAGTTATTGTGAGGAGCAAAAAGAATGAGTGAGGGCGTGGTAAGAGAAATATAAAATAAATACAAAATGCCCTCTCCAGGGAAGTGCTGCTGTGCTGGTCAAGCCCATCATATCTCAACCTGATCCTTTGATTTTATAAATAAATTCTGGTCTTTCTTTCATCTTAAAACAATTTTGCTTTTTTACTTTCTCCATTTTTAAGTGGTAAGAATCACAATATTTGCCTTTTCTTAATCTGAAGACTAATGATAGTATGTGCAATGAAAGCATCAGTCATTTGAGCAGCTCCCATGGATGCAAATATATTGTCCTGGGATATAAAATTAACCATGTATTATGGTTGCAGTTGTTGGAGAGACCTGCAACCTTAGGATAATTTGCCTTCTTCCTTCTCACTTTCAATTTATATCTTTGAAATTTTTGAAGTTAAAGATCCAAACTAAAAAAATTCAGCATGTCTCTCCAGAGCTCTGTAGATAATATCTACATTCTCCTTGAGGCTTATCTCATTTACTAGTGGTTTATATAAAACCACATTTTAATTGCTTAACAATGTTATATGATAATCTGAAAAAGACATTCCTGGAAGCTATAGGGAAAGTTATGAAACCATAATAGTTCATCAAACAAGGAAAATCATGTATCTTGACATTGAGTTGCTTTAAAATTATAATTTCTGTGATGAGATATGGCTGAACTAGGAAACATGTCCTTTTCATTCTCAACTATTGGCACTAGGTAGGGAAATTTAGCCTAATCACATACCTTCATACCCAGAGGTACTATAAATCTAGGAAGAAAAAATTCAGTGTGACTAGAATCTGAAACAGTATAACCAAGCAATATTCTAATTTAGAGTACTTTGGCAGTTGGAACAGTTAAGAAATCTCTAAGAAGTTATTACTTTCAGGAGACAGGAAAAGGCTTGGAGCTGGAGATTTGCAGCTTCACAACCCATATAGTTAGCGTTATAGAGGTACTAGAGAGGACTTCTCGACTAGAAGGAATGAGGCAAGAATTGGAGCCCTTGGAAATCTGAGAAGTCGAAGACAAGGCAGGAAGAATGGCAGGAGCAGAGCCTGGAGAGGGGTGGGGGGAAAATGGCATAGATGATAGAGGCTCTATTCATCCCTCTGGTGACCAAATCAAAGTTGTGATGGAAATAAGAAGCAGCAGCAAGGAAAAATCGCCTGAGATCTAGGGAGGAAATCTAAGAAATCACCCTGCAATGGCAGAAGGTAGGACGAGATGAAGACACAAGGCCTCCTGGTCGCAAAAGGCTGAGTGAGACAGAGGCTGTGGCAGCGGCAGTAGCAGATACCTCTTAAAGGGGTCACGTCTGCGAGCGGACTTTTGCGGTGACAGACCTGCTCATTATGAGCACCAGTGCTGGTTCAGCTATGCAGGGTGCACCAGGGACTTGCCGGGGAACACTTAAGTTGTCAGAGTGTGGGCAAAGGCAAGACTCACTCTGTACAGAACAGCTGGAGGTATCCATTGTTCCTCTGTTGAGCCCTCCCACCATCCCAGTGCGCAGATTCAGCGCTGCCATAGAAGAGACGTCATCAAACTGCTCCTTATTTAATAACAGAGGTCACTCCGCCAGAGGATTCCCTGACAATCTGCTTCTCCCAACTCCCGGCTCCACTGAAACTACATCCAGGTGTATCCTCAGCAAGTCAGGTGCTCCTTGCTGAGTAGCACCTAGACTCACACTGGTGGCAGCTGGCCTCATTTTCTGGTGTGGCCTTTTGAGGCAACTATAAGCACAGCATCTGTGGATTGCTTGCTGAATTTTAACAAGTAGCCTTGGAAGGGCATAGACGTAGGCTAAATTTGGCCTGCAGCTGAACTCCTCTTAGGACTGTGCCACTGGACACCTACTACACAAATCTACACTAATAAGACCAGGAAACTTAGGAGCTTTGCCTGGTACATAGAAACACACAGAAAGGCAGCCAAAATGGGAAGACAAAAAAAACAGAAACCATCTGAGAAAACAGAACAGAGATCCAGGTATAATGGAGTCAAGTAATCTAACAGATGCAGAGTTCAAGACACTGGTTATAAAGATGCTCAATGAACTTATGGGAAGTGTAGCTGAACTCAGTGAGAACGTCAACAAAGAAAAAAATAAAAATGGAAATGGAAATTATAAAAAGGAACCAGTCAGAAATAACACATTGTCTGAGATGAGAAGTATATTAAATGGAATAAACAAAGTGAATAAAGAAGAGGATCAGATGACCTATATAGAGGATGGGAAAACCAAGGACAATCAGAATGGCAAGAAAAAAAGAAGCCAAGACTATAAAAATAGTTTAAGGAATCTATGGGATACTATTAAAGGTAAAATATCTGTGTCATAGGGGTACCTGAAGGAAAACAAGATGTTGAAGAGCTATTTAAAGAAATAATAGTTAGGGAAAATTCCCTAACCTGGTGAAAGAAATAGACATAAAACCCCAGGAAGCTCAGAGAGTCCCCAAAACCGGACACCCAACAATGCCCACACCAAGACACATCATAATTAAAATGCCAAAGGTTAAATACAAAGAATCTTAAAAGAAGCAAGAGAAAAACAGTTGGCTACCTACAAGGGAACACCCATAAGACTGGCAGCTGATTTCTCAAAAGAAACTATGCAGAACGGAAGGGCTTGGCATAAAATATTCAATGTGATGAAAACCCAGGATCTACAACTAAGAATACTTTATCCAGCATCTAAATAACTCTGTTATTTAGAGTTGAAGGACAGATAAAGAACTTCCCAGACAAAAATAAACTAAAGGAACTTATCACCACCATGCCAGTATTACAAGAAATGTTAGAGGGACTTCTTTAAGAAAAAACATGTATCTAAAACAGGAATAAAGAATGATAATAACTATGTTCTCTCAACAAATAGAAAAGAATTAAGTGCTCCAACCAAAAGATAGAGTGGCTGAATGGATAAGAAAATAAGACCCCTACATATGCTGCCTACAAGGGACTCACTTCAGATTAAAAGACACAGACTAAAAGAAAGGAGATGGAACAGATATTGCCTTGATGGATCTAGAGGGTATTGCACTGAATATAATGGGTCAGATAAAGACAAATATAGCATGATTTCACATACATGTGGAATATCAAGAACAAAATCAACAACAGAGAATATTTAGAGGGATACTAAATGGGAGGGAGGTTGGGGGAACAGGAAAAAAGGCAAAGGGATTAAGGTACAAATAGATAGTTATGGAATAGACATGGAAATGTAGAGTGTAGCATGGGGAAGATGGTTAATAATGTAATAAATAGGGGAGAAGGGTGTACTAGATGTAGTGGACTGATTACTTTGAGAGTTATGCAGATCTCATCACTATACTCTACAACTGAAACATATATTGTATGCCAACTATAATTGGAAAAAAACATTGAATTATATATACAATATATAATACAAGCAACTAATTGTCTATTATATTTCAATAAAGATGGGGGGAAATAGCAAGAGCAAATTGTAAAAGAGAAAAACTAAGACCAGCCTTCTAGTATCTGGTTTACATGAGTAATTTCTCAAGTTCCAATATGTTCAGAGTCCTTTGGAAAAACCTTTTCTTTATTAAGGGTTATTTAGTTAGTACTAATAGTACTTTAGCTCTACCTATGATTCTCAGAGTTTTACTTCTTCCACAGAAGACCCATAAAGTATTTCCTTCTGAAACAAAAGTTAAGAGAATTGCTTTCTATCTAAAGCCTTTATTAAACACAAATTGAGGTATGACTTGGCAGAGAGCAAGAGTCAATTATGTGTGTCTGAGTTTCAGAGGTCACAAAATTGACAGATAATCTGTTGGTACTCTTGAGTTAGCCACAGAGCTCAGGAAATGAGGGATTAAGTCCAAGACTGTTCATGTGTTTGCTCAGTTGAAGATTTTTACAGACCCTCTGATCCTCCTTATCCTCTAACTGCTGACCACATGACCACAGAAAGTGACCACAACATCATTTATAGAAAACTTTTAAATAATAGAAGAATGGTTCCCTTTCTTAACACCTGAAGAGATTCTGTAGTCTTATCTGTCGTCCTGCATGTTCTGCTGTAGCTGGTTCTGCATTGTGATCTTCTCCTTGGTGATGGACACAATGGGAAAACTGCATAACTGTCTGCTTACCAACTATAGGAAGGCAGGACACAGACTAAGCAATACCACTTTACAGCTCATTTCTAGAGTCTCTGCTGCTCATTTCATCAGCATGGGAATTCACTCCTTAAGACATAGTCCTTTCCCAGAGTAGAGGAACTTTCTCATAGCCTGCCTGCCTTCATTCTATTTCTCCAGTCTCTGTGTGCCACACAAGATGATGTGGTTTAAGGCAATCTTATAGGAAGGGTAGGTTTTATACAGAAGAAAAGTATCTTCAAATATTAAAAAGATATCCACATGAGATGAAAGGATAGTGCAGGGAATATAGTCAATAATATTGTAATAACTATGTATGATGTCAGGTGAGTATTAGACTTATTGGGGTGATCACTTCATTAAGACATATAAATGTCTAAGCACTATACTGTACACTTAAAACTAATTGAATGTCAACTGTAATTGAAATTTTTATTTTATTTTAGTTCATTGGTTCATTTCACAAATACCTATCAACATATACTACGTGCCTTGAATTAGACAGGTCCCTCCCACCCTCTGAAAGGAAACAGATTTGTAACAATTATAGAACTAGTTAGGCAAACTTTTGATCTCATTCTCTCTCACAATCTTTTATAACTTCCATGTTCTAATGTATACATGGTAATATAGTCACCAGGCCTACTAAGCCTTTAATTTCAAAGTGCTAGAAGCCTTAAAGAGATTTAAAGGTAGAGATCTATTTTCTGCACACAGGATAACTGACATTCTGTTTTCTGTTTTGAAATGAAAAAAAAAAAAATACATAGCTAAATAAAATCATGTTTAGCTAGACTCCAAGGTGCCAGAGTTTTAAATGTTTAGTTCCTTCAAACTTAGTATAACCTCTTGCCTTATGTAAACATTAACAACTGGAATTGGAATGTTGGAAATATGAAGACTATAGTCTCTGCCGTCAGAAGTTTCTAATCCAAGGAGGACATTACATTTTAACTGATCCGTATAATGAGAATAACCTGCAATAGCTATTAACCAAGTCAGTATACCTTGAAACTGTTTCCCAGGTTTTTAATGTGTTAGAGGAAAGAGAGACAATGCATAAAAAATTTGAGAAATACGGAATTCAAGTGAACATATGTTTTTTTCCAGCTGCAAAACTTATCAAACTTTAATATACTAACATGTATTTTGAATTTCCAAGAGGAGGATACAATATGTAACATTTCTTCAATTTATTCAACCATATAGCTTTTTACACCCTTATTAAGACGTTTTTAAAATAGCAAGAGTGAAAAAGACATCTAATTTGGTAATGAGATCCCTATGGAGATGCCCTGTGTCTGCTTGGCCTGTGGACCACGTTTGAGTTTTCTGGTTTTCCTAAGGTAGAAGCATGCTTCTACCAATGTTCTTAGTGTTTGCAAGCCGGTGTATTATGAATGACAACTTTTTTTCATAGGCTGATTTTTTTATAATAAGTTTCTTTAAATTAGTTTCAAGTATACAGTACATTGGTTAGACATCTATAATCATAAAAGGATCCCCCCAGTTGCTCCTTCTCTTCCCTGGCCTTTCACTTAGCCATCATATTAATGCTAATTGCATACCCTCTGCCATGCTCCCCATCCCCATGCCCAACTATCAACTACTAATTTGTAATTTTTTGACCCTTCACCCCATTCTTCCAGCCTCCTGACCCCCCACTCTGGCCGTCACTATATTTGTGAGCCTGTTTTTGATTAGTTTGTTCTTTTTGTTCCACATTTAAATGAAATTATATGGTATTTATCTTTCTCTGTCTTATTTCACTCAGCATAATAAACTCTAGGTCCATCCATGTCATTGCAAATGGTAGGATTTCATTTTTTTCTTTTTAATGGCTGAGTGATATTCTATTGTATACATGAACCATAATTTCTTTATCCAGTCGTCTATTGATGGGCATTTAGGTCACTTCCATAACTTGGCTTTTGTAAATGTGCTGCTATGAATATTGGAGTGCATAGATCTTTATGAATTATTGCTTTGATTTTCTTTGGATAAATACCCAGAAGTGCAATTGCTGGGTCAAAAAGTATATCCGTTTATAATTTTTTGAGAGACCTCCATACTGTTTTCCATAGCGGCTATACCAATTTGCAATCCCACCAAAAATGTATGAAGGTTCCTTTTTCTCCACATCCTGGCCAACACTTGCTATTTTTTTTATTTATTGATGATAGCCATTCTGACAGGTGTGAGGTGACGTTGTGGTTTTAATTTGCATTTCTCTGATGATTAGCGACCTTGAGCATCTTGTCATATGTCTGTTAGCCATCTGTATTTCCTCTTTGGAGAAGTATCTGTTCAGGTCTTCTGCCCAGTTTTTAATTGGATTGTTTGTTTTTTTGTTATTAAGTTGTATAAGTTCTTTATAAATTTTGGGTATTAACCCTTTATGAGATGTATCATTAGCAAATATCTTCTCCCAGCCAGTTATCTTTTTGTTTTGTTGCTGGTTTTCTTTGCTGTACAAAAACTTTTTAGTATATGCTGATTTTTTTAATTGCCAGTGATTTTCTTAGCTCCTATAAGCAAATGATTCTTGCATGTACAAGTAAACAGTGGTTTGTGATGTTCCCAAAAAGAGTATAATAAAGTTTTGCCTGGTGTCACAAGCTATCCCAGAGTTATACCAATAAATAGGAAAGTACCTTAGAGCAAGCTGTCATTTTACAACTAAGGATGTTAGCTAGATGTCATCTGTCATCCCCTGCCGTGTATTTGCAGAAGAATAAACACAGGCAATTCATCTTGCTTCTTCCTTTCCTTTTAGAGTCTTTCCACCTTTCTCAAGGAGCCAGTATGAATATTTGCAGACTCTTTTGTTATGTGAATCTCAGTGTTTGCCACTGCCACCCATACTCTGGAGCTTAATTTAGCTAAACCCCAACCCAGGGCTGGTGCCCTTCTAAAGGCCACCAGTGACAGTGAGCTCAAAAGGTTTGGTTGTGAAACATTCTTGCTGAAGTGGTATCTAGAGGAAAAAGTACTATATAAGTACTATATATAATTGTTTTGCATAAAGATTTATTTGATTTTTTTTATATTGTAGAGAGTTGTAATTCATATCGCCAACTTACATATTAAAATACATCTATCACAACACTAAATTCTTTTAACAGACTTAGAAGAAGCTATAAAAACACCTGACTGTTCCAGTGGACCAGTGAGAGAGGAAAGAGGTGATCTTATCAAATTTTACAATACAGTCTATGTAGGAAGAGTGAAGTCATTTGCATTGAAATATGACATGTCAAATCAGGACCACATGGTATGTTTTATATTTTGCTTCTTTATTAATATCTATAGTCATAGTTGGGCTGCTATGAGTTTATTTTACTAAAGTATTTCAGAGTTAAAGCCTCTCTGATGCATTATATGGGAGAAAAATATACAATTCATCAGAGAGTGATTAAGACTATGATACAACAGAGACCAGAGGAAATCATGGAAATTTTATTCGTACTGTGAGTATGTTGTTAGAAATTATGTATCCATATGGGCATGGACTAGATGGGAATGCAGAAAAATGAAAAAAAAATTTATTTTTTGAATTTTTTCTCTTGTTTTTGATTCCAGTTGTTACATTTATAATATGAACGTTTTTCTCAAGATAAAGAGAAAAGAAAATAGACCTGAATTATAAATAGAGGCAGCACTAAGAAATTTTTATGCAGACCCTAGATTTGGCGGTACCAGCAGGCCTGTAAAAGTAGTATTACCAGTATATAAACTGAGTTGGTTCCCAGTAGAACAGACCTTAGTTATAAGAAAATGGGACCTAGTAGAAGCTGCATCCAGCCAGTAGCCATTTATGTTTATCCGTGTGTCTCCACATTTCTCTTGTTCCTGTCAAGGGATATGATGTGTGTGACTATCCATCCTTAGAGGCCATGACTACTCATCCTTTTCCATCAGTTCTACCTCTCATCATGTGCTATACTGTGAAAATCTCTATCATCAGGGAATTAGTTTTATTAGCTTTAAGTAAAGAAATAATAACTAAGGAGCCATTCTTCACTTATTCTTAGATTGGAAATATCGTATAGAATATTAAAGAAAAGTACAGTCCTTGCTGACCTAACTCTATTTCTAAATCTTTTGCATTTCAATATAAAATCTTAACCATTTCATTAACAGATTTGTACCATGTTGGATTCATCCCACTGACTCACAGAATTCTCTGCCTCTTTTTTTCTTCTCTGCTGCTTTTTTGGTTCTGGGTATGTGTATGTGGAGAGAGATTCTTATTGCAAGTGTTGGGACATTGATTTCTCTTTGCCCCTACTTTCTGAGCATGAGTGTGAGGTTCCTATGCTCCTGGCTTACTGCATCTGATATCTTACCCATGAGGGACAATGGGCCATTGCTTTGCTATTTTTCAGTTATAAATAACTGACTTCTAACTAGGAGATGCCAATAAAAGTAAAAATATGGCGGAGTTTAAAAAGAGAACAAAAAACTTTTATCTTAAAACTTACTTTTGGATTGTTTCAGATGGAAGCTCCACCTCTTTCTCCTTTTCCACATATTAAGCAACAGCCAGGCTCACCACGCCGCATTTCCCAGCAGCACTCTGTTTATGTTTCCCCACACAAGAATGGGTCAGGCCTCACACCCAGGAGTGCTCTGCTGTATAAATTCAATGGCAGCCCTTCTAAGGTAAGGTGCACACAAACTTTACTTCAGAGCAACTTATGTGCATGTGTTAAAAATTGTGTTTCATATTACCAATTATTTATCTTTAATCTTGTTCGTTCTTTCTTGCTTGCTTGTTTTTTTTTTTTTTTTTGCGGTTTTGGGTTTTTTTGCGGTTTTTGGAGGTTTTTTTGGGAAGGAACTAGTAACTAGGCAACAGCTATAAATGGTCAGACATGGGGAACATTAAGTTTAAAGAAAGGCCTTGAAAGAGAGAGTTTATTTGGTAGATGGCAACAAGGATAGTAAAAAGTCTAAAAACAGAAGCATCCTCATATTTACACTACAACTCTGTGGTTATCTCTAGCTTTATTCCTGTATAGTGGAAGTGACAGGACATGATTGCTGTTTTCAGATATTTCATGGGCTATCAAGCAGATATGTTCAGTATGTCTCCAGAAGCCAGGATCACTTACCAACTGGAAGAAATTATAGTAACTGGACAAATTGTAACTCAGTCCAAATACAGTGGCAGCTCCTTAACTCATTTGTTTCTCCTTCAGTTTCACAAACATCTGTTGAGTTCCTACGCTACTTAGTAAACAAAACTGACTGAGATATAGCACCTCAAAGCTTGCATTTCTTCTTCATAGAAGTTGATTTCCTATAAGGATGTTTAGAAGAGATTCTTGCCTGAAATAAACAATGCGAGCAATCAGCCTCTAAGTCAGTAATTTCAAAACCATAGTTTAGAAGCAGTTGGGGACCTTGTTGAACATAGATATCTATCCCGTAGACCTGCTAATTCTCTAAGCTCTGGCAGGCAGTTTCTCTACACCAGAGTTCCCCAACCTCCAGGCCATGGACCTGTACCAATCTTTGGCCTGTTAATAACTGGGCTACACAGGAGGAGGTGAGCAGCAAGTGAGTGAGCAAAGCTTCATCTGTATTTGCAGCCGCTCCCCAGTGCTAACACCACCACCTCAGCTCCACCTCAGATCATCAGGCATTAGATTCTCATAGGAGCACTGATCCCTGGTATCAAAAAGGTTGATGATTATGATACACAGCCTTCAGGAAACACTTCTCTAAGGCCTTGCTACCGAGAGTGTGGTTTACAGACCAGCAACATCAGCATCACCTGGGAGCATTTTAGAAGTGCAGACTCTCAGGCCTCACACCAGCCCTATTGAATCTAAATCTGCATTTAACAAGATCCCCAGATGCATAGTAGGCACATTAAAGTTTGCTCCAGGAGGAGGTTCTCAAACTTAAGGAGCATTGGAATCACCTGGAGGACTGGCTAAAACATAGATTGCTGGGCCCCACCCCCAGAGTATTTGATTCAGTAGGTATAGGATGAGGCCTGAGCGTTTGTATTCCTAATAAGTTCTTCGGTGCTTCTGCTGCATCTGGTCTGGTGTCCACATTTTGAGAACTGCTGCTCTAAGGTAAACCCAATATTTAAAACCACCTGAAAAGATTAGATCTAATTACCCTTATTAGGATGGCCTTGATTCAAAAATAATCTCTACCCCAGTATTTAGTTTGGAAAGAGGATAGACAGCAGGAAAAATCAGATAGCTTAGTTCTTTGCTGCCATTTCCTCCTTTTCCCCTTTTACTCACACGTGTCCTCTATTTTTGCAGAGTTTGAAAGATATCAACAACATGATAAGGCAAGGTGAACAGAGAACCAAGAAGAGAGTGATAGCCATTGATGGTGATGCAGAATCCCCTGCCAAACGCCTCTGTCAAGAAAATGATGATGTTTTACTTAAAAGACTACAGGATGTTGTCAGTGAAAGAGCAAATCATTAGCGCCCTTCCTGTTTCTGTAATAAAAGCACTTTGAGGTTATTTTGCAGAAAGCACTTTCAGATTGTTCTGCTCTATCTTTCAAAACTTTCAGCCCTATAGATACTTATCACTGAATCGCAAGAAAAATTACACCAAAATGATGTTGTTTTTTTACATTTATCTAAAATGTAGTTGATAGAGATGTATTTGCAGTTAGATTGAAAAGGAGTGTTTTAAGTGCCTTTTAAACATATTATCAGTACTAGAATTTTTTAAACATTTGTTCCTTGGGTTAGTTTTTAAGATAAAGTAAGGAGAAACCTCATAATTTTTTGGCCTACTTTTTAAAATAATCAAATGTCTTTTGTGTTTTGTAATACGAGGATAAATAACCTATTTTGGGTAAGTGCACTTTGAGATATTTGTGTTCTCAATTTAATGTTGAGTAGGATTTGGATCCTATAGCACGTGGGTCAGAGGATGATGACCAGCCTGCCTCTGACCCACTGTGGTGACTCCACATCCAGGTGCCACTACCATTCTGGGTTGTCTAGATCCCTTCTCCTGCCCTTCCTCTCCTTGAGTATATGCAGATTTGTACCTCAGCCCATGCACTACCCCGCATTCTTTGCTTTCCAGCCATAAGCCTTCTTAGCCTGGTGTCACAACCTAATAAAAGGGGTATTTGCTCCTTTTTAAAACTACTATCATTTTATTTTTCTGAACGATCAACTTAATTATACATGTCTATATTATATTTGAGAATTACATGTAATTCTCAAAATAGGAAGCTGCTTCTCAAGCCAATAGAATAAAATACAGATAAGAGCTATTAGAAACCAAATTTCTTGTTAGTGGGATAGCAGCGTGATAATGTGTGAGATACTGTTTTGAGGTCATTATAAGATTAGTCATTCTTAGTGTCTAATTGAGTCCCTGAGAATAGTTAAACCTTTTTCAAAACCACATTAACATCCCCTCATACCTTATAGTATATATCAGTATATATTACTTCCCTCTCTTTGTTCTCAGTATCATTGGTGCGTTGTGACTTTCCATTAGGATCTGATTTCTGGGATCCCTTACGGATTTTTTCCAGTATTATGTAGGGAGTGCAGCTTTCCAAAGAATCAGCTGTTCAATATTTACTTTTTCTAGTGTGTTTTCAGACTCTGGAAGGACATATATAAGCCATTCTTAATTATTTTTGAGAAAATGTTATCAAATGTATATATTTTTACTTAAAATCTTATTTTTTAAAATGCAAAGTGTTTTAACTTATGTCTAACCCTGGCTAATTTGAGTTAATCTAATATTTGGCTGTAAATTAGTAATTACTATTGTCATGAATTTTATTTTTAAATTGTAAGGAAAAATGTAATTTTGATCTGTAAATTACCTCTGCTTTTTTTGTGTGTAGTATCTACACATATTATAAGCCAAATAACATCAAATGTGTCTTGAATCCTTGTATATATTTTTATGTACCTCTAAGTATTGTGTCATTTTCATCTTCATTATTGATGTGCAGATATAAGTGAGCATTTGTACATTGACTATATAAGAAACTCTGGCCTTTTTAAAAATCAATTTTCAAGATGATATTAATGTACGTAAAATTGTTAATAAACCATTGGAATTCTCGAGATTATTGAAAAGACTATATTTGCGCTCTTTTCTATGTGGCTAAAAGCAATTCTGCAGCCATCTAGAATCTACATCTCTTTAAATATCTACTTACTATCTTTTAAATATTTAATGTAATTTAAAAGTTAATGTCCCTGGTGTTTTCCGTGGGCTGAGGAAAATGGGGGAGTGAATGCCTGCTTCATGAGTACAGGGGTTTCCTTTTGGAGTGATGGAAATATTTTGGAACTTAATATAGGTAGTGGTTGCATAACATTGTGAATTTACTAAATGACTCTGAATTTTACACTTTAAAATGGTTAGTTTTATGTTAGGTGAATTTCACCTCAATTTAAAAAATGCCTTAGACACATGAAAGAAACAGAATTGTTTCAAGGTCTTAGAATGAATACGTGGACCAAATTATATTGAATTAAGAAAAAGGTTTTTTACTCTCTTAAGAGTGCTTTCAAGTATATTTCTCCAGATGAAACTCACAGCTTAAAATATTTTTTCTAATTAAAATTTTTATGTGGTTAGATTGTATTAAATCAGGTTTTTAAATAAGAAAAAATATATATATATTTTTTTTGGTCCTTTGCAGTATTTTCACTAACACAATAAACAATATTAGCTGCCCACTCTGTTCTTGGCCCTTTGCTAGGTGCTAGATATATAAACATGAACTAGGCATAATTCCTGTCCTCAAGATATAATAATTGTAGCCTATTTATATAATGTGATAAATATAGTACTAGAGCTGCATGCTCTTTTTCTATATTTAATAGAGCAGTGGTGTCAGCACAGAAGAAGGAATGATTCACTCTGCCTGGGTAAGTGTTTCTGGAAATCTAAACTCATTTAAAAGGGAAACTAAATGGTAATTTGGTCCTTAGGGATGGGTAACTTTTCCAGGGCAGTAAAAGTATTCAGAGAACACAACCTGTGCAAAGGCCCAGAAGCATGAAGGTACTGTGGGTTTGGGAATTGCAGGTCATTTGTAAGGCTGAAGTGTAGTGTACATAAGCAAAAGTGTGATGCAAAGTAGGGCTGGAAAGGTAGTTAGGACCTTCCACAGATGGGCTTTCTAAGCCATGTTAAGGAACTCAGGCTTGATCATTTCCACTGGTTCTCAACATCGGCTACAACTTGGGAGCTTTGAAAAACACATCCATGGATGGATCCCTGCCCCAGAGATTTCTGATTTAATTGGTTTGGGCAACTGTTTAGCATCGAGATTTTTATTTTTATTTTTTTAATACCTACAGCACCTGGTATTCCTAGGTGGTCTCCCATCCAAGTACTAAACACGCCTGACCCTGCTTACCTTCCAAGGTTAGATGAGATCAGGCACGTTCAGGGTGGCATGACTGTAGATACATCAGGTTTTTTAAATACTCCCTAGGTAAGCACCAAAGGTTGAGAACCATTGCTATAGGCCACGGAGATTCACTAAAGAGGTTTTAATTTTAAGTGGCTAATGACAAAATTTGATGTTTATTTTAGAGCAGCAATTTCCTAACTTGTCCAAGGATAAGGATTACTTAAGATACATATTAACAATACAGATTCCTAGGCCTAAACCTTGACTAATGGAATGATAATCACCGGAGAAAGTACCTAGGAATTTTGTTTTTAACCTCAGTTCCAAGTGATCCTTACCCTCAAATCAAGTTAGAGACCTGGCAGTGCTTCTCAAACTTTAATGAGTTTAAAAAGCACCTGGGTCTAGGGCCATGCCTCACTGAACAAGCCCGATCCTGTTTGATCTAGGAAGCTAAGCAGGTTCATGCCTGGTTAGTACTTGGATGGGAGACCACCTAGAAAGACTAGATTATGTATGCGTAAAAAAAAAAAATTTAAATAAGGGATTGTAAACTAACAAGGTCCTTGCAATCTGTGAGGTCAACCAAGGGTTGTCTCGCTTAAAAAAAAAATTACCTGGGTTTGTTAGAAGTGTTAAATATGCAGAGTCTAATTTAGTAGATCTGGGATTGGGCCTAAGATTCTGCTTTTCTAACAAACTCCCACATGATGCCATTGCTGCCAGTCAAAGGACTACACTTTGAATAGCAAGGTTTAGAAATCTGGAAGATGTGCAGAGGATAAAATAGAGGACGGTTAGACTGTTAGATGAGAAACAAATGAGGTTAGTGATTCTTAACGTGGGGTAATTTTGCCCCCTTATGGGACATTTGGCAATGACTAGAGACATTTTTGCAGTTTTCAATTGTCACAACTGGGTGGGGGTGGGGGTGAGGGCTGCTACTGGCATCCAGTGGGTAGAAGCCAGGGATAGTGCTAAACATTCTACAATGCACAGGACAGCTGCCAGTCCTTGAATTAAGTAAACACATAGGCAAGAAGTGCTATACACTTTAAGATACTGGTAGTGGGGCCAGAAGAGGAAATACTGAGGATCATCTAACTCAGGCCATATGGGATCCTGGTCATGGTTTGCTTCTTAAGGAAGATGATTTTCCAGGAAGGATTAATGGTAATAGATTCCAGGCAGGGTGACTAATACACAAGTAAGATTATTTGGCATCAGTGACAGACTCTTAATGTATTAAGAGAAGAAAATAACACCTGAGGTTTTAGATCCTATATCTAGGCAGTGGTTCCATCAAATTTCCCAATGGTAAGAGTCACCTTTGAGGACTTATTAAACAATGAGATTCAATAGTGTGGTGCACAAACAGTTTTGTTAAGTATCCCAGGCTGTTCTTATCAGAGAAGTTAAGGAAGTACTTGCCTGGAGTACAGCAAGGAGTATAATGGCCAAGAGTGCGAATGGCCAGGTTCAAATACCCTCGCTGACTTTGTACCACCAAACCAAGGAGGACTTCACTATTTACTCACCTCAGTTAAGTCATCAACGCTTCAAGAAATAATTGATTTATTATAGAAAATAACATTTTATTTATAGAAAAAATAGAATATATAGAATCAAAAATAAAAACTGTATTCCCACCACTCAGGTCACCTTTAAATTTTTTAAAAATTCTTTATTACAATTTTTTTTACATGAAGGAAATTGTGCACCACTTAAATTGCATACTATGATGACTTTTTCTAGTTTTATTGAGGTATAATCTACATAGAATAAAATGCAACTTAATGTAAAATTTGATGAATTTTAGTAATTGTATAGAGTTATATAACTACCACCACAATCCATGTTGAGAACATTTCCATCACTTTAAAAAGTGTACTTGCGCCCTTGGATCTTTTTCTCTTCTTTCCCCACATCCTCCCCACCATACACCCCAGGCGACTATTGGTCAGCTTTTCATCAGTTTAGTTTTGTCTTTTCTAGAATTTTCTATAAATGCATGTATGCACAGTATGTAGTCTTTTGTATTTGAGTTCTGTTAACTTAGTATAATGCTTTTAAGATTCATGTTGTATGTGTAAATATTTCTTTTTATTGATGAGTAATTTTTCATACAATAGGTATGCCACAATTTTCATCCACCAGTTGATGGGCATTTGGGTTTTTTTCAGTTTTGGTCTATTAATAACCATGAACATTTGCATGCAAATCTTTGAACATATATTTTTATTTCTCTTTTATTTTCTCTTTAGTTGGATTGCTAGGCCCAATAGTAAGTATATGTTGAATTTCGTAAGGTAATTGCCATGTCCTTTTTCAAAGTGGACCATTTTCTCTTCCCATCAATAGTGTGTAAGAGTTCCTTTTGCTCACCTCTTGATGTGAATCTTCCTAGACTTTTTCCAATGCATATATTATGTATTTTTAGATAAAAATGAATCATACATATCACTTAATATATCAGAGTCATCTTTGCAATATCTAAATTATACTTCTCTGACAATTCTAATGCTTGTATTCCAGTGTCTGAATGTACCATTATTTATGTTATTTTATCATCAAAGAAAGAAAGATTAAAAGGGTTTTGGGTGGGTTTTTTATTTTGAATTTGTTTCAGATATTGGCATTTGAAATAAATGTCGTTTAGTGAATCTAATGTTTGCAAAGTTAAGAATCAGGCATCACTTATAACATTATGATGCAAAGTTGTTAAAATACTAAGGATATTCATCACGTAATGGAGTACCACATAGGCTCCCTTCATTCATTTGGGTCTCTGCTCAAGTTTCACATCATGGCACGTCTTAGACCAGCTCAGTCTTTCTCACTCTCTTAGCTTGTTTTATTTTTCTCCCCAGCACTTAAAATCTACTCATGTATTATCTGCATTCACCACTAATAACTTAGTAATTGCATATATATAAGCTCCATATAGGTGGTACTTTTTTTCTCTGTGATTTTCTTAGAGTGTAGAATGATGCACTGAAGGAAGTATAAGCTTGACATTTGTTGAATTAATGAGTTAATAAGGCTTAGAGAAGCTTTTTATAATAATTATATCTCATTTGTGTTGAGCATTTTCTTTTTTTTTTTAAATAATTTTTTATTTTTCAATTACAGTTGACAGACAATATTCTATTAGTTTCAGGTGTACAATATAGTGATTAGACATCTATAAAACTTAATAAGTAATCACCTTGATAAATCTAGTCCCCATCTTACCCCATGCATAGTTATTACAATATTATTGACTATATTCCCTATGCTATACTTTACATTCCCATGACTATTTTGTAACTACTAATTTGTACCTCTTAATTCCTTCCCCCACCTTCACTCATCTTTTATTGAGTATTTTCTATGTGTCAGACTCAATTCTCATAAAACTCTATAGTAAAACTGTTTTATAGAGAAGGAAATTAAAGCTTAGAGATTTTAAGTAACTTGCCCAAGGTCATACGATTTAAATCCAAGCATTCTAGTTCCATAGCCTAATTTTTTTAAGTCGGTGAAGTTGAGAGGATTTTGTGTGATAAAATATATGTAACATAAAATTCACCATTTAACCACTTTTTTATTGTTCACCAAATTTATTGTTGAACATTCAGAACACCAGATTATGACAGGTTAAAAGGAAAGTGGCAAAAAATGCAGCAAATCAATATCTGAGCAGAGACTGAAGACAAATATTCATCTATAAAGCCCTACACCGCACTGTTAAAACACAGGTAAAAATTGACCATTTTTAAGTTTATAGTTCAGTGATTAACTATGTTCACGTTGTTGTGCGACCAGTCTCCAGAACATTTTTTTCTTGCAGAACTGAAACTCTGTACCTGTTAAACCACTTCTCTTTTCCTCTTCTCCCAGCCCCTAGATAACCTCAGATGAAACATACGGTATTTGTCCTTCTACAACTGGCTTATGTCACCTAGCACAATGGCCTTAGGTTTCATTCATGTTGTAGCATGTCAGGATTTCCTTTTAAGTCTGAATAATATTCCATTGTGTGTGTGTGTGTGTGTGTGTGTGTGTGTGTGTGTGACATTTTGTTTATTTATTGTCAATGGACACCAGCCCAATTTTTAATTTGTAAGCTCTGTTGCATTTTTAGATAATAATCTCAGGGTTACTCAGACTTACGACACTTTCCCAGGCTTATTTTGTGAAATCCAGGCTGTCTTAGTCCTCAAGCTTCTCTCTTCATTTGCCTTGGAAAGCATTCACATTTGTTGTTTTTGGAGATCTTCCCAATCCTGTCACACACAGAAGGAACTCAGCTTGTTGAAAGATTTCCGTGTTCCAATGACAATCTTCTCCCTTTACTTGATCTTTCTCTTCCAAACCCTCTGTGAAATGTGAAATAAAATGGAGTAACTTAAAAAGGCTTTAAAATGGGGCTGGGAGACCTTTAAGGAAGTGTGTCTTACATAGATCTTCACCAGATGGAACATAAAATTTTGAACTGGACACAGCCATAAAATTCCAGAACAAGAACATCTGCAACTTGTCACAGAGATGGACTTTTACTTAGTGACAGCCCCTATTAATCATTTATATTTAGCCAAGCTTAATTTTCCATTGCCATTCTTTCATTTTCCATTCTTTGTGAATAACTTAGGCAAACCTCCCCTTTTTGCCTTTAAAAAAATCTGGCTATTGTTTCCCAGCAGGACCTTGGTTGTGCTCTGATTGCAGTTTCTAGTAATACCAAATAAACACTATTCTTTTTCTTTGTATGAGTTTTGCATCCTGACAATTTCGGTTAGCATCTCCCAAATGCCTCCTGGGAACCCCAAGTTCCTTGCCTTCGCTGTGCCTTCCATAAACTTCCTACCTTAGAAGGCTTAGCATCAATTTCCATCAATGCCCTGAGGATTCAGTGCCACCTTAACCCATCCCCAAGGAACACAGTTCTCCTCCTCAGAATCTAGTGCCAGTTTTTCCCCTGATACTCAGAATGTATTAAGTCAGGGAAGTTCACTTCCCTGCAGCCACCTCAAGTGTAAATGACACAGCTCTTTTGTAGGGATAAAATTGAGGTTTTCAGTCTTGCAAAAAAGGTAAATAAGAGACTCTTAAACATTACTCTACTTATTGGTTGGCTTTAACTCACAAAATAGGCAAATATAAAATGCTTGTTCTGCAAATGCAACTCCAAAGAAAATACCTGAGTCCCACTCAGGTTACTGGCTCTAAGCTGCACCTTGTTAGAAATTCTGAAAATATTTTTCTTGTTAATCACAGAGATTAACAAGTCCAGAACACAGGAGCACCTTCAGACCTTCTCCTTGAGATGAGGGTCAAATTTTTAAATGAGAAGGATCACTATGTAAATAAGATATTTAACTTTGAGGAAGGAACATAAAAAAATAATGGAAGGCTTCTGTAACACTTGAATGCTACGTATGTTGTCAACGATAGCACTCTCAGAATGGAGAAATAAAACAAGTGTGTGTGAGACTTTATAATACACAATATCCAATAGCACAGGGGTTCTTGGTAATAACAAATTCTGTGGCCATCAGAAGCCTGGGGCATGAAGATTGGGAACGACTAAATCAAAATGTCCAACCTTAGGCTATCAGCGCAGAAATACAAACATGTTGGCTGTGAGTCTTAATCTGCTAGAGCTGCCTTAACATGGACTGAGTGGCTTCAACAACAGAAATTTATTTTCTCACAGTCAACACTGGTAGTTAAAGATTAAGGTGCTAGCACAGCTGGTTTATAGTAAGACCACCCTTTTCGACTTCCAGATGGTCACCTTCTTGCTGTGTCCTCACATGGCCTTACCTCTGTGTACAGACGGGGAAAGGAGAGAACTCTATTGTCTCTTATAAGGATTACTGTCCTGTTTGTTGGATTAAGGCCCCACCCACATGACCTCATTTAACCTTAATTATCTCTTTAAAGTCCCTGTCTCCAAATACAGTCACTTTGGGGGCTAGGGCTTTGGCACGTAACTCAGGGGGGAGGGGAACACAATGACACAATTCAGTCCATAACACTGTGGGGTCCACTCAATGAGTGGCAAGGAATTTCTCAGAGAAAAAAATCTTTGTGAACTTCATGACAGTTGTATTCACTAGAAACAGTGGTGATGCAGGACAGAGCAAAAAGTCTGGAGTGCGGGGAGACCAAGCCTTGCACCGAGAGAAGAGAGGTTTTTGGTGGAGGATGTAGAAAGTATTCAAACACATGCCAAAATCAGAGTCAAAAAGAAAGTTTACTGGAGAAGGGGTAACTAACACTTCATAGACAGAGCGTGGTCTCCTCTCAGAGGCAGAGAATGAGAGAGCCAAAGAGAGGCTCAGAGGGACAGAGACAATAGAATCGAGGACAGTGAAAGAGACAGAGTAAAGACAGTGAGAGAGATGGAGAGAGAGGCAATGAGAAGGACCCCCAGTGTTCAGGGAATTCAGTTCATATATTATTCTTTTAGTTCCTGTGCCTTATAGTTTAAAGACTTAGTTTACCCATTTCCTTTGATATGGGCATATAGTGTGAAAGGATAAGAGTATGGAATGCAAAAAAGTAAGAATATGTAGCTTGAAAGCCCTGCTGGCAGTTCCCAGTCTTTAACACACAGGTTCCCCATTGTTTTAGCCATAGAGAATGAATTCTTTTATTTTGTGTAGGGTAATCACATAATGGCTCTGTTTTTTCCTGTTTCCCCTTTACAGGTAAGGGAAATGGGTTGTTAGCAATTCCAGCAGAAATCTTCCTTTGTTCAGTAGGTGTGCTGCTGGCCTAGCTACAGGGCTGATCAGCATATTGCAGTCTTTGAGTGTAGCTGGATTTAACACTAGCTCTCTTGCCTCCTCCCTACATGAGTAATGATGGATTAGACTAGATAGGACTGGACACAAATATCACTACAAGGAAAAAACTCAGCCAGGTAACACTGGATATCTGAGAGAGCCATGTCAGATACTAAAGTTGTGAAGTGTATCAGGGATGTTTTTCAGCTAGAAATGAGAGAAAATCTAAAAATCCAAAACACCCACACAAAAGAAAATTCAGCTCACACTGGCTTAAAAACGAAGGAAGTTTATTGGCTCATATAGTTAGAAGTACAAAAACAAGTTGAGTTTTTGGATTAATCAAATGGCTGAGTATTCTCATCAAAGACCCAAGGTCTGTCCATGATACTGGCATCAACCTAAAGCTTTTCCCCTAATGACTTTAAGATAGCTAACCATAGTAATGGCAAATCCCCACCCACTCTGCTTTTTTAAAATTGTAGCTAAGGGGCTCCCAAGCAAATCTATGTTGGAATAAGACTGACTGATGTAACTACCATTTGAATTTAGATGACAATGCTATGTTCAAAATGTGAGTTGAGATCGGCTCTTAGCAATGAATTCTAAAAAGATCCATAAGCTATTTTTTACCCAGTCCATAAAGTCTGGCCACTGTCTTATATGTTAGAGCATCCCTACCTGCAACTACATGGTCACCCCACCACAAACACAGAGCCACTTATAGAGAGTCACAATAAGCTAAACTCTAGGATGAGATGGCCTGCGACTGCCTAAAAGCATTAGTGTAATAGAGTAAAGTGCTTGGTCTGGTCTCTCTGATTCCATCTTGTTCAAGCCTGCTTTATCCTCATTGCCTTTAGAATAATAGCTTCTGCCTAGTCTTACATGTAGACATGTTAATCAGAGGAATTCTGCTTGAGGTTTGAGGAACTGAGGGAAGTTTGTATTATTTCTCAAAGCTTTGCAGAACCCCACAGCAATTAGTATAATCTTCCTTAGACCGCTATGGAAGCCCAGATATCTGTGGTGGTCAATCACCTTTTTCTTTTTTTTAGATTCAACTACAAGTATTTATTGGTTTCATAGAAATATTTTAAATAAACTTTACTTTTTAGAACAGTTTCAGATTTACAGAAAAATAAGGGTAGTACAGAGTTCCCATTAACTTAACACCCAGTTTCCCATTATTAACATCCTACATTACTTAAGTATATTTGTTACAATTAATGAACCAATATCGATACATTATTATTAAAGTCCAAAAAGAATTAAAGTCCATACTTTAATCATATTTCCTCAGTCTTTACCTAATTTTTCTGTCCCATGTTATATTTAGTCATCATGTTTTCTTAGGCTCCTCTTGACTGTGATAGCTTCTCAGACTCTTGTTTTTGATGACATTGACAGTTCTGAAGAGTATTGGTCAGAGACATTGTAGGATGCCCTTTATTGGAATTTTTTAAATAATTAAAATGTTTTTCCAATTATATCTGACATACAATATTATATTAGTTTCAGGTATACAACATAGTGATTAGACATTTATACAACTTATGAAGAATCACCCTGATAAATCTAGTACCCATCTAACACCATACATAGTTATTATATTGTTAACTATATTCCCCATACTGTACTTTATATCTCATGACTGTTTTTATAACAGGCAATTTGCACATTTTTATCCCTTTTCTCTTTTCACCTATCCCTCCCATTCCACCTCCATCTGGCAACCATCAAAATGTTCTTTTATCTATGAATTTGTTTCTGTTTTGTTTGTTTATTTTGTTTTTCAGATTTCACAAATAATTGAAATTATATGGTCTTTGTCTTTGTCTGACTTATTTCACTTAGTATAATATCCTCTAAGTTCATCCATGTAGTTGCAAAAGGCAAGATTTCATTCTTTTTAATGGATGAATAATGTTAATTTAATCTATTTACATTTAAAATAATCATTGATAGGTAAGTAACATTATTGCCATTTTATTATTCATATTGTTGATCTTATTTTCTTCTTCTTAAACAAGTCCCTTTAACATTTCCTTTTATTTTTATTTTTTTAGATGAGGCAACTCTTGGCTGACCTCACAGATTGCAATGCAAGGACCTTGTCATCTTACGATCCCTTTTTTTTTGTTTTAGTTTTTACACCTACAGCACCTGGTCTTCCTAGGTGGTCTCCCATCCAAGTATAAACCATCCAGAGATCAGATGAGATTCGGCATGTTCAGGGTGGCATGGCTGTAGACCCTTTAACATTTTCTATAATACTAGTTTGATAATAATAAACTCCTTTAGCTTTTTCTTGTCTGAGAAATGCTTTACCTGTTCTTCGATTCTAAATGATAGCCTTGCTGCATAGAGTAGGTCCTTACTTTTATCACTTTGAATATTTTGTGTCAATCCCTTCTGGCCTGCAAAGTTTCTATTGAGAAATCAGCTGACAATTTTATGAGAGCTCCCTATAACTAACTGCTTTTCTCTTGATGCTTTTAAGGTTCTTTCCTTGTCTTTAACCTTTGGCATTTTAATTATGTGTCTTGCTGTGAGTCTCTTTGGGTTCTTTTTGTTTGGGAATCTCTGCACTTCCCAGACTTATATGTCTATTTCCTTTGCTAGGTTAGGGAAGTTTTCTATCATTATTGCTTCCAAACAGTTTTCAATTCTTTATTCTCTCTTTTTTCCTCTTGGCACCCCAATGACACGAATGTTGGTATACTTGATGTTGTCCCAGAGGTCCCTAAAACTACCCATATTTTTTTTTACTTTTTTCTTTTAGCTGTTCTGATGGGTGTTTTCCACTACATTGTCTTCCAAATTGCTAGGTCAATAACTTCTTGACCCTCCCATTTTCCCTTTCCTTGACATAAAAGAAGCCTTAACTCTGTACTTTCTTAAGATGGGTTGAAGTACCACTAGGGCTCCCATATTTTCAATTGGCAAATTCTTGACCAATACACCTTTCCCTACTCCAAATTCTGACATTTCAAATTTTGGTCTTTTGAAGCATCAAGGACACAGACTTTGGACTGGTAACAAATGAACTTGTACCCAGCTCAAATTGCAGAAAAAAAAAAACCCAATAGTTTTCAAGGCAAATCTAGTTTCAAATCTCAAAACTCTTATTGCATGTGTATGACCCTAGACAAGTCATTTCACCTCTCTGAGCTTCATTTCCATATCTGCTAAATGGGTTTAATAGTATGAAGGGTCTTTGTCCAGAACTAATTTTCTTCTTCCTGATACAATACCTTGCTTGCCTTCTCACCCAGGGAATAACATATGACCTGATTGGGTCAATCATTTTATAACACAGGAATTGGCCCAAGAATGAATGCAACTGAATCTTGTTGAAGTCATCCCCTTAAAATTTCCTTTTGGAACTGGAGGAGCAAAGGCTTTCTTTCAGCTCTAGATGTGGAGCCATAAAGATGGGACCTCAGAACTGCTTGCTGCTTATAGCCTTGGTGTTCCTACATGGTTTGCACTCTCCTTTTTTGGTCATATTGAGAGAATTGAATTTTTAAGCTGTTTGCACTTCCTATTTAATCATTTTGCCTATTCACGTTGGCCTCTTTGCTGTTTCTCAACTCCAGACATGCTCTTACTTCAAAGTCTTTGCACTTTGCACTTTTAAAGCCTTTTCTGTTCTCTTTGTCTGGAATGCTTTTCCTCCAGATTCCTGAATGGCTGACTCCTTCATCTCCTCCAAGTCTCTGCTTAAATATTGTTTTCTCAAAAGGCCTTATGACCACCCTACCCAAAATTGTAACCCTAGGCCCCTCCACTACTCTTTAACATTTTTTTCCATAGCAACAATTTCTAACATGCTTATTATTGTTAATTGTATTATTATTCACTGTTAGTCTCCCCTCACTAGGATATAAGTTTCTCTAGGGCAGGGATTTTTGTTACTTTTGCTCATTGATGTGTCTTAGATGCCAGGCAAATTAGTAAGTACCCAGTAAATATTAATATTTGTTGAATGAATGAACAAATGTATTAATAACCAAATAAGTGCAACTAGTATAATACCTATCTAATGAAGTTAAGAGGATTAAAAATTATGGATATAAAGTCAAGCACAAGTAAAATGTCTGACCCCATAGTAAGTACTCAAATATGGTAGCTATTGTAATTTTGCAAGGTCTCCTTTGTTCAAAGGATTGCCAAACCTGGTTATAATTTTCTATATCTATGAACAGAAAAAGACTTATGAGGCACATGCCAGGAGGTGATCTTTAGATCTGTATGTATGTATATATACATTGTGTTTTCCAAGTTTTCTTTCTTGAGCACTATTTTTATCAGAAAAGAAAATCAATACTTTTTTTGAAAAAGAGTTTTGGCTTGGCTTTGGAATGTGGGCAGATGAAAAAAAAGAATGTCTTGAGGAGGTAAGGTTCAGTAAAGGCAGAAGAGAAAGTAAACAAAGGACTAGAGAGTGGTAGCTGTAGCTGGCATTGAGATATTGTCTTTTCTAGACTAACATAATGAGATCAGAGGAGAGTTTAAGGACTCATTTCTCTCAATATGACCAGAGCAGTAGGTATTTGTTCCCAGGAGTGACTGGATGGAGATAACCAGGACTGTAAGTAGAATCCCAAACTGGGGATTGGAAAGCACTGAAGTTTTATTTTATTTTTTATTTTTTATTTTTATTTTTTGGGGGGTGAGGCAACCCTTGATTGACCTCACAGATTACAAGGAACTTGTCAGTTTACAATCGCTTATTTTTTATTTATTACGAACCAGGCCCCAACCCTGCTTAGCTTCTGAGATCAGATGGGAGCAGGCTTGTACAGGGCAAAATGGTTGTAGACTAGCACTGAAGTTTTAGAGTCAACTTGGAATCTTAATTCTCTTACTTACCAGCCATGTGACCTTGAGTAAGTAACCAATTACCTTGCACAAGATCTAGGGCCCCTAGAAAGTAGTAGATTAGAGAAAAAATAATAAATGTCACATTTTGTTTAAAAACAGAAACAAATAGAAAAGTAAGGTTCTCAAAAGCAATTGAAAAAAATTTTTTTTTAATTTTAAGAAAGCAATTGCTCTTGAGAAAATCCATCTAATTAAATGTAAATCCCTACTTATATCACCTTCTACTGCTCAGGAAACTTTGCTAACAGGGCAGATTTTCCCACAAGTCTTATAAAACACAAGTTTTCAAATCAGCTGTTTTCCGAGGTAAAATATGTTTTGCACACATATGCTATCTGCTATCTCTTTTACCACTTTGTTTTGGTTTCACAAATCTTGACAACTGTTTGTTTTCCCTCAAATTATTCTGAAGCTGGCCCTTTTGTGCAGATGGAGGGCAAGTATACCTCTCTGTACTTTCTCCCACAGGTGTATAGGACAAGGAAGGAATTTTAAAATTTGGGTTAATTAATATAAAATAATTTTATATTAAAACTCCCATTAAAAAGCAATTGTTGGCAAGTAATTAAGAACATGGACTTTAGAACCAGGCTAGAGTGCTTGGGTTTGCATCCAGGTTTTATGACTTCCTAGCTGTGTGACCTTAGGCAAATTACTTGTTTCTTTGTACCTCAGTTCTTTATATCTTAAAGTTATTGTGATACTTAAATTAATAAATATTTGTAAAGCCCTTAGAACGGTGTCTGGCACACAGTAAAGATCTAAGCGTTTGCTAAGAATATTTTGCTCACTACTAGCCTGCTAGTTCATACGGCTTGATGATTACCTGCCTCATTCATCCTTTATCCCCTACGTGGGTCTATGGCTGGGTTAATAGGAAGGTATATTGCCTTTAGAAGTGATAGTAGTAGTCCTTTTACCAGTTACTCACATGGACCAAGTTTTATAGGAAAGTTTGGATGCTGCTCCAGAGTGGCTGAAATGAGAGAGAGATGCCTGCCACTTTCACAGGCTGTTACCACCAGGTAGTAAAAGTTCTTGAAGATAAATTCTAAATAATCAGATTGGTCACTTGCTTTCCTCTGAGCAGGGGTTGGGGTGGAGAGAGGGGTCAAGGATTCTTTTGGGGAGAAGTTTGAAGTCAGTTCCTATATGGGAACCTGAAGATAGGCTAAGAGTTCATGGACAGACATCCCCAGGGCCCTATCACTGTCCAGCAATACTGGAGAACTTTTGAAATGCAAAAAGACACCTTCACAATCAGATGTGGAGTCATTCCAGGTTCTTCTAGTTCAGCTTCTTGCCCATTTCTCTCTTCATTGGGAAGATGCTGGCAGCCTGATAACCTTTTAGGTTTCTTTTAAGTTTGGGGCATCTGAAACACAAGTAAGCCTTGGGTACTCATTTGGAGAAAGATACCCTCAATTCACTATACGAGGCCATGCTCCGATGGTGGCCAGACTTCCACGGGTTCTGGGCACATTCTTTCCTCGCCCCCGCCCTTAATAGCACCACCCTTAGTTGTGTTTCTCCGAGTTCAGTTTCTTGTAAACCCAGAAGGGTAGTCGCGGGGAGGGTGGAGAACCATTGGACTATCATTGCGCCTGCGCAGGGTACCAGCTGGCTGAAGTGGCTGGGCTGTCTGGCCCGAGGTCTGAGCTATCAGTGCGCCTGCGCTGGAGGCCAATAGGCTGGCAACACAGAGCGAGCTAACTCGCCGCCGGAGTCGAGCTGTCAGTGCGCCTGCGTGAGAGCCGGACGCCGCTATTCTTGACTGTTCTCTGTGGAGCTCTGGTTTTAGCCATGCAGTACTCCGACTCCGAGCAGACCCCCAAAAAGTGCCGACTCGAAGCCAGCCTTCTAAGAACCCCGCCGAACACTCCTGCCGCTGCGGCCACAGCGTCCCCGGGCTCCAAGCTCCCCTCCGACCACAAGACCTGGGACCCGGAGCAGGTGTGCAGCTTCCTAATCTACTGTGACATCAAAGATCCCAGAGTGCTGAACCGCGTCCAAGGTATCTGGGTAGAGGGCTAGGGGTCGAGGCGGGGACAGCAGGCTTGAGAGAGCACGAGTGAGCCCGGGGCCTCAAAGAGAACCCAAAGCGGAGAAGGGAGACCTGAGGCAGGAGGCACCAGAAGGGGTGGACCTGAGGTGGGGGACGCCCAGGGAAGTATGACCTGAGGCGGAGAGCCCTCCTGAGAAGGGGGCCTGAGGAAGGGAAGGGAGGCCTGACGCGGGAGGCATCAGAGGGAGTGGGTCTGAGGCAGGGGGCGCCCAGGAATGATACCCTGAGATGGAGGAAGGAGAAATGGAGCGTCTGTGATTTGGGACCCTGAGGAAGAAAGCAGACTTTGGGGATTGTGGACCTGGGTAGGACAGTCAGTCTAATTTGGTAGGTTTCCTCAGGAACTTGCCAATACAGGGCCAGACAGGTGAGATTCAGGTCCTTTGTTTTTTCTTTTTGTTTGTTTGTTTGTTTGTTTGTTTGTTTGTTTTTTAGTTAGAAGAACTTTCCTTGGACTCCAGTAGGAGGGTTTTGGTCATTAAGGCTTACCAGGCTGAGGACACCTCTCCGTGCTACCTCAGCACTCTGAACACTTGCCACATAAGAATATGTTTTGATGCGTTTAAATTTTTTTTCTTCTACACAACTCTTCTCCCTTAACCCCCTCTTCCCCTCACCCCAATTTGGGAATTTCCTGAAGGGGAAGGAACCTGTTTGAGTTTACCTCTAAATCCCCTTCGCCTACCATTGCATCTCAGTTAGGACTCAATAAATGTTTGTTGACTGTACATGCAGAGCTTGGTAATGATCTTGCTTTCTTCTTCAAAAGCAGTTTCTCTTCCTAAATCTGGACACTGGGGTTGTTCAGCTGACCAATGAACTCCCAGAGGCCCACAACTTGGCAACATCAAATGGGGAGGTGTGCAAGTTATAATAGACTTTACTGGCTCAAATTCAAGTTTCTGTTCACTTGAAATCCAGTCCATTTCCCATAATAGATATGAGGTTTAGCTCATCATGACTTATCCTCTATGGTATCCAATAGGAAAGTAGTGTGGTTTGCATATTCTCTAAACTTTTGCAATTGTTGGGTGGAGCCCTCTTTGCCTAGGATGGGGGACTACAAGACTGAGCAACACTAAAAAAAGGGAAATATTTCCCCTGATCAACTTTTCCTGGGAACCAGCTAATCACACAGCAGGACATTGTACTGTCAGACCCAGTTTAGGGTTTCTTCCTCTCCAAAGGTCCTGCTTATTTCTACTTGCCTCTTTTTTACTCTATACAAAAAGCAACACCTTTCTGTTTGATTTTGAACTGCATGTAAATTTCTGAGATCAGAATGCTTTCCCTATTGCAGTAGGTCTTTCTAATTAAAATCTCTAAGTCCAGATTTGTTTTTATTTGACAAAACTAAGCACAAGGTGCTGGGTCCCTTTCCTCATGGAATACAGTCTCACAAGAACTCTGAAATTTAGAGACTATAATCCACATTTTTTTTACAGGTGACATGTTTGAGGTCCAAAGATGGTAAGTAATTTTCCAGAGGTCACACAGCTACAAAAAAGCAGAGTTGGGTTTTAAGGTTAGGTATTTAGATTCCAGAATTCACACCAGCTGTACCTTGACAAGTGTTCTTATCAAAAACCATTGGATTCCCCTCAACCATAAGGGAACAAAACAAACCAATTAAAAACATAAACAAACAAAAAAAACATTGGATCACATAACCAAAGTTATAAAATTACTTGAGAGCAGTGGGGAGAAAAAAAGAAAAATGGGCAAAACACAGGAACAGACAATTGACAACCAGCAAGTAAACACAGAAAAAAGACATTCAGTTTTAACAGTAGTTTAAAAAATATCGATTTTTAAATTTAGATTGGAAAATATTTAAAGATAATAGGAGAAATGGGCAATCCAATAAAGTTGATGAAAGTGTCAGTTGACTCACTCATAGACAGTTTGGCAATACCTCTTATAGGAAATTTCACTTATAAAAATTTGCAGATAAAATTTTATAGGTAGGTGTCCAAAGAAATATGTTCAAGATTATACTTTTAACCATTGGTTATAAATAGCAAAAAAAAAAAAAAATTATTTAAATATTAATTGGTAGTAATGGCAAATAATAATGATGGCTAATATTTATTGAGTGTTTATTTTGTGTGAAGTACTATTTTATGCATTTCACATCTTTTATGTTATAAAATCTTTATAACAACTAACATAGGTTCAGTATTAATCATTTTAGAGATGAGCATAAAGCTCAGAAAAAGATTAAATATAGCATATCTATATTGTAAATATAAGACAAACATTAAAAATGATATAATTTAGTAATTGAGAAGAAAGATCTTTGGGTGGAAAAAATAGATTATAAACATAATTTCATTTGTGTCAAATCACATATCTCACAGATGAATGTCTTGAATGATACTCAAAATGTTAACAGTGGTTATTGGGAGAATTTAAGTTTTGATAGTTTATACTTTATATTTTGATATTTGGATTTTTTACACTGAATTTTTTTATGATTAGGAAAATACAAAAGTGCCATTTTCATTTAAACTTTTTCATTTTGGAAATTTCTTCTTTATTTTCTTCTTACCTTTTTTTTTATGTGACCATGAAAAATGCACTTTTTTTAAAAAAGATTTTTTTCACCCATCCCCCCTACTCTTGTATCTCTTTGGCAACTATCAGGTCATTCTTTGTTTCTTCAGGTATCTCATTACCTTTAGAAAGAAGATTTGTATTTGTCTGAAGATAACCCAAAATTCTGGAATCTGAAGTCAAGAAGGACTAGAATTAATTATATAAATAGAGAAAGAAAAATAAACCATATATGTCTTTCAAAATACTGAGTATTGTATGCTTTGCTTGGAGGTTTTAGAACAAAATCAACACTTCAGTCACAATTCAGGCTGTGGTTTTGACTTGACTTAGGAACAAGAGATTTTCCCTACTCCCACCCCAAACCTTACCTATTTCAGAAGGAAGCACTGGTTTTGCGGCTAGACTTTCTTGCAAATAATTTACTCAAGTAATTAAAAATTTTTCACCTGATTTATTTAAAAAAAAAGCCTCTTAGTATAGTTGGCTAAGTAAAATTAAGACCTTTCCAGTGGCAAATTCGTAAAGTATATTTGGCACAGTCTGTTGCCTCTATGGGTGCACTCAATAAATGTTGATCTGAATAAGTTCTGATGGATTCAAATGGAAAGAAATTGGAAAGCATATGCTGTAAATACTGAAATCATTAATCTCTTTTCCCTTTTCTTCCATAGAAGAGAAAATCACAGGTTCATTACTGGCCATTCTTGATGAGTCTCATCTTGAAAAGCTTGGTATAAGGTAAGAATGATAAAATTCACATTGTAGCCAAGCACTTGTGACCTTTTTATTCATCTTTGAGGGCCAAAGCCCAAGACTGCTAATATTAACTGTCCTCATTTTAAATCTAGGAAGTGTTTTAAAACAACCCATTGCCTGCCGGTTAACACAGTATTTTTGCCATGTAGACCCTATGTTTAATATTTCTGTAAACAACTTTGAGTGATCCTACTTGGGGATTTTTGTTTTTAAATGATTCCTATTTTTAAAAATTCTGCTCACAAGCCTTCATGAAGTTGGTAGTGGCCAACTTTTTACTCTCCAGTTTAGACTAACTGAATTATACATACCAGAAAATATATAAGAACTGATAGAGAAAAAAATGTTAGCAAGAAAAATCATTGTACCTATATTGAACCTACTTCTAGGTCTTCTTTAAGCTATCTTAAGACAGGAATGTATTCCCACTGTTTAATTTAAAGACACTCTCCAAAGTAGCTTGTTACTTTTTAGTTATATGATTTGGGACAAGTTATTTACCCTTCAGTTTCAATACCTGTGAAATGGATAATAAAGTATGTCAAATAATTAGCACATGATAAGCCCTTAATAAATTATATAGGTAGAGATCCTTAAGTATGGCTGGAGGTTCTAGGGTCTAGATTAGTGTGTGTCTACTTTAAAGATCTTAATTAAGGATGCAGTATTTATTCCTTAAATTGGAGACTATTTCTTTTAGAGAAGTGGCAACAGTGGTGAAATATGGTCTTTTCTTCTGGAAGTCAGCTTAGCTAAGTGTTTTTGTGGTAACTGTAACTAAAGAATCAAACAAAAGATTATACTGAATTGCTTCATGTACTATTGCTTAATAATTGATAATGAAAGTAGATTGTGTCTACAGCCATGCTACCCTGAATGTGCTCAATATGGGAAGCTAAGCAGGGTTGGGCCTGGTTAGTACTTGGATGGTAAACTACCTAGGAATACCAAATGAAGGAAGGAAGGAAGGAAGGAAGGAAGGAAGGAAGGAAGGAAGGAAGGAAGATTGTGAAAAAAGATCACCTCTGACTGACTTTTAATAAATGTCCTTTGGATCAGAATCTTGGTGGACCTCATCTTGCTTCTTTCATAATTCATTTCAGCCCCTTATATCCCCTCAGAGTCCCCCTTATTATATGATTTTTTAATGTTAATAGTTGCTTACTATTTTAATTGAGTGGAATCTGTTCTAATAGAGGTTTTTTTTGGGGGGGGGTTTGATAGAGAGAGAACCATATAATGTGTTGTCCTAGTTATTATTGATCTACTAAACAAATATTTATGGAGAGCTCATATGTGTTAGGCATTCTTCCAAGAACTTGGGACACATGAATGAACAAAATGAATAAAATTCTGAAAGGAACACTATATAGCACAGCCTGCTTTATAACTAAGATGCATTCTCCAGGGCTCCTCAGAGCTGTGTTTTTTTATATAGCACATATTACCTGCATGTTTAAATTAATTTAAATTAAATTAAATTAAAATGTAAATTCCTCAGTTATGCTAGCCATATTTCAGATGCTCAATAGCCACTTACAGCTAGTGGCTACCCTGTTGGGCAGGGCAGATATAAAACATTTCTATCATGATAACGTTCTACTGGATAGAGCTTCCTTTAAAGATCCCAGTGGGATCAGCTGAAGTTGTTCACAGTGGTACCAGTGCAGCCAACTTATTAATGTACCCTTGTACTTTTTTCTCCTCATTTCCTGTTTCACCTTTCCTAGTACCCTACTCCGATTCCCAGGATTCACATCCTATAATAAATTAACATGTCCAAGACCCTGCCTTCTAGGGGGAATCTAGTTTAGACAAGTACTTATATTTCCTCAATTTTGTGATCAGCTGTTAATTTAAAAGGATTTTCTAGGAAATAGGCAACATTGTCACTTTAAATGTACAAAATAGGTGTGATAAACATTAAATTGCAGAAATGATGAAATACAGAAAATAAATCTTATTATAGTCTAACTGTCCTGGCCCGTGACTACTACAGATCTTTAAAGTATTTATTTTGCTATAGCCTTTGCTAAAACAAACAAACAAAAAAACCCTCTAGGTTTTGGGTGGTTATTTTTATATACTTTAATCAGTGATTTCTTTTTGAATAGTTTCTTTAGGGCTTTTAACTAATTGATGAATACTTAGTGTCCGCTCAGGAAAAATTCTAGGCAGTGAAGTTGGATTTAGGTTTGATATTTTA
Organism: Macroglossus sobrinus; assembly: GCA_004027375.1. NCBI lineage: Eukaryota > Metazoa > Chordata > Mammalia > Chiroptera > Pteropodidae > Macroglossus > Macroglossus sobrinus. The sequence continues at coordinate 1,086,462 of PVKZ01000211.1, forward strand.
TGCTGTGACTCCTGGTTATGCTTGACTGAGCAACTGTTCTTAACCTGAGTCAGTTATAGCTCATTTATAAGTCCTCAAAGCCTGGCCTTTCCCTGTGCTTGTTATATGAAACTGATGAGGAGGATAGGGGAATAGTAAAATACAAGATGTGCTGCTTTAATGATTTATCAGCTGTAATAATGCTTCTATACATCCCAAGAAAATCATTCTTAGATTTTGATTTTGTACCATGGGCCTCAGGGTACAATATAGAAGCCAATTGTAGTACTTCTGACTCCAAGTATATCTAGAACTTTTAGCAAAAGATTTATTTTTTTCAATCTCATTACCTAATAAATCAGTAAAGATGAACCCCTTGACTGCTGCTTCTGTTGACATTCAGCCGGGTTAGCATGACTGGACCAATTAGTAAGTGTAAATAAAGCAGGATAATGAATTATAGGATTTTGAACTGTTTAATTCCTATTAGATTTATTCTCAAAACTGGAGCATTATGAGGGATTACTAACAAAGGAAGATAGGTATAAATAAAGGTAAAACTTCATATATAGTTGATTCATTCATGAGTCATGTCTTGTGCTCATAAGTCAAACTTGGACCTTTGCAGATCACCACTATAACCACTAAAGTCCATTTGTAGACTGATTATGTGACCAACAAACACCCCTGCCAAGGGGTCTCATATTGTCCTGCATTTCCAAGGCTTTATTATATCCTAGACATTTGATTTGACTGTATCTTAATTGCAGTAAATAATTATTTCTCTCCAAAAGTTATTTTGGTATGACAGAGGCTCAGTTTGTTAACCAAATGTAACGTTCCTGTATATAACATCTCTGGCCAATTTAGATAACTTTGAAACTCCTAGATTCTTATAGTTAAAACACTGCTGATGGAATAAATATTAAATGTATAATCAGTAATAATTTCCATAGCACCTGTAATCATAGTTAAAATTATCCTGTATTCTTGAGCATAGGAACTGAGTATTGTAACCCCAGCATGGCACACACTGTTTAATTCCTTTCCATCCCTGTAAGGTGGATGGTGTCATCCTTAAGCTATAGATGAGAACATCAATGAACCAAACAAGGTTAAGTGACTTTTCCAAGGTCACTTGCAGATTCCATGTGCAGATGCGAGCCATTTCTGTCTGATTCAAAATCCTTTTTCATTATCACTATGCATAGTGCTATCTTGAGTTTTCACTTATATGAGCCATGCAAATTCAGGATTATGAGGGTATATGTTTACTTCAGTTAGGTTAAAATAAGTCTGAAGTATAAATTGAGCATTCACTAGAGTGGTAGAAGATGTTGAGATATGAATTTCCCAAGAGAGAAGAGGATCAAGGGCAGAAGCCTAGAGGGAAAATTCCATGTCTTAGAAACAAAGGAATGAGATTTTCTAGGAGGAGTAAATTTGAATTATTAACAATTCCTTTTAATCTGACTTCTCTTTCTATTAATGTAGAAAATCTAGAGTTGAATATATACTATTATATACTCTAGCAATTATTATTAAGCAAATAATAATATATTTGCTTATCTCGTTATATATTTTAGTTCCTTGGCAGAGAGAAAGAAGCTGCTCAATTCTATCAAACAACTGAGTCAAACTTATGTTGATTTCAGGAAGGTAAGAGGAATCTAAGTTTATTGTCATGTTTTTTGAATATAAAGTGAAGTAACTCAATTATCTAGAATTATTTTTTAAAAGAATGGAAGGAAATCTCAGTAATAGGATTGTGAATAATGGATTTTGACTTTTATAAACTTTCAGTATTTTCTAAAATAAGCACAGAATATTTAAATCAAAGAAAAACTGAAATATTTCAAGCATACAGAAAAGCATAAACAGACCACTCTACCCAGCTTGTCAAATCTTAACATTTTTGTCTACTTCACTTCAGATCTATTGTTTATAGAACAAAATATTATAGACAATGGAAGACCTCCTTTGTTCCCCTCCTTAATTCTATTTCCATCCTTTCTAACTCAAAAGTAATTGTCATCCTGAGTTTGGTGTTTAATAATTTTGATGAATGTTTTGTGCTATCATATTGTTTTACATGTTTTTAAAACTTTATGTAAGTCATATTTCACAGTAAGTAACCTTCTAAACTTTCATTGAACATTATATTTTTGAGAATCATCTATAACAATACAAATAGCCCTAGTTACCACCTTCAGTCATAAAATAACTTTTAAAGTTGTACTAAATTTTTTTTTCAGTTTTGATAAACTTTTTGGTTAAATGTTAGTCCAAAGTGGCTATACTCTTAAAGTTTAATATATCAATAATTGTTTATTTCTCATCCTTCAGCCCTTTGCAGACATCAGAAGCCCCATTTTTCAGACTCACTGTCACAATAATCATTTTAACAAGCTCAGTCCCCAAACTCAAAAATTCTGTTTCTGGGAATTTGGAGTTGAGACCCAGGAATGTGCATTTTTTACAAGCTCTTTAGGGTGCTTCTAATACCATAACTAAAGAAATATTTTTTGATTGGTTGGTGACAGGAAATGTACCTTATTGTTTAGCCTTTGACATCTTTAGGTTAAGAATACTAAGTTTCAAACCTGGAAGAAGGCATAGGTTATCTCATTTCCCTTTTACAGAGTTATCACAATGCATAATCATTTGCATTTTTCATTAGAGGTGTTTTATGTATTTAATGTACAGCATTTGAGTTATCTCAGAACCATGAGAATACATATTTCAATTTTACTGTTTCAAGTTAGCCTGCATAATTTCCATTGAAAATGATGTTTGAAAATATTTAATTAATATGTTTGGTTCAGTCCTACAGTAATTTATTTTTATAGATAAAGTCATGGTTCTTACACCAAATACTTTATTTGAAGACTAATGAAATCCCAGCTCGTTCTGAAAAAGTTTTCTAATATTGAAATACTTTATTCTTTTCCATGAAAAGGAAATAGAATGATCACCTATCAAAGATGATATCTAAATATTTTGTCCTGCAGTTGGAAGAAAGTTGCTGTCCTGTATTCTCTTTTGTCCTTCCTCAGTAGCAGTAGCATAGGGTATTCTCTTCAGGTGAGATTATCTCAGATGATCTCTGAAATCACAGTTTCACAAATATTTTCAAAGTAATATTCAAGGCTGTTAGTGGTTTCATTTGCCCATTTTTATTCCTTTTTTTTTGTTGATCATCAAAAACAGAAAATTGCTTAACCTCATTTATAAATGACAAATCACAGTAATCGAAAATAGATTTTAAAGCTAAGTACTTGTGTCAGTGAGTCATTATATAGTAATAAAATTGATCTATATATTTTAATTAATTTATTTTGATTAGTTTCAGGTATACAATACATTGGTTAGACATCTATATAGTTCATAAAACGATCCCTCCAATTGCTCCCTCCCTCTGAAAATGATATCTTATATGATCTTAGCTTTATTACCAGTACAGTTGAATAAAGAATTGATTCCTACCCTAATTTGGTATCCACATTTTATTCTTAAAAACAAAACAAAACACAAAATTAGCAATATATAATTCACATACCTTACAATTTATTGATTTAAAGTATACAAGTCAATGTTTTTAGAAAATTCACAAGGTTGTTCAGTGATGTTCAGTCATCACTACAATCTAATTTAAATTGTAAGAGTTCTTTATATATTCTGGATACAGATCCCTTATCAGATATATGATATGCAGATATCTTCTTCTAAACTCTGGATTGTCTTTTTTAGTTTCTTGGTGGTGATCTTTGGAATACAAAAGTTTCTCATTTTGATGTAGTTCAGTTTATCTATTTTTTCTTTTTCTTCTTGTGCTTTGGGTGTCATGTTTCAGAAACCATTGCCTAACCCAAGGTTACAGCCTTTTTTCTTGCCTCATTTTTCTTCATGCCAAATTTAGTTCAATTGGCCTCGGAGTCCAGGAACTGTATAAAGGTGAGGAGGAAATACAGTGTTTGACATAACAGGCACTACTTTTTCAAATGTATTAATGAATCTTAAGAGAGTAAATGCCTACTTTATATACTTTCTCTTACTTAGTATGTGTTAAATTATAGAATTACTACCTCTGAATCTTTTTCTGATGGCCTTCTCTTTCCTTTCTTCTGGATAGAACTGACCACTCCTTTTGTTTCTTTTTCCCCATTCTCTTTTCCTACTACTCTAGATAGAGATTCTATTATCTTTCCAGGAGGGCAGGAATGATGCCTTGCTCATCTCTTATCTCCAGTGCTTGTCTTATACAGAAGACACTTAATAGACAATATGATCGTTTCATCTTACTTAACTAGTAACATATAGAATATCATATAGCCCTTAAAAGTGAGAAGTGGACCATGTGACTAAATAAAGGAGCACTTTATATTAAATAATGCCAGGAGAACAAAAACAACAGATTACAAACAATGGTCAAAACACTTTAATATCACATACACACATTAAGAGTTGGGAAGAGAATATGAAATAATGTAACTAGAATGTCCAGCAACTCATTGTCTAAACATTAGGGGAATAGTTTTAAAATATTGGTTCATCAATGAAATGGAGCCATTAAACTCATAATTTTTAAGATTTGTAAAAACATGAGTGTCCATGATGCATTTTGACATGAAAAGAATATGTATATTATAATTTTAAGTTAAAAAATAATTTTTAAGTTTTTATTTTTTCATAAAGTTTCTTAAGTTTATTGTTTTAGCAAACTTAGGGTGAAATAAACTTTCTAAAAACCCACGAAAGAAACATGGCAGAGTGAGAAGCATCCCCAGATTTTTCTCCTTAATACAGCAATAAGTTGAACATCTAAAACTCAACAAAAAATACCAAACTGCACATCAGCACGTCTGAGCATGCAATCTGCATAAGAGTTACCACAGGTCAGAACCCTAGGAATCCAGTGGTACACTGGGAGAAACCAAGAAGCTTTCTCTCACAGCTGGAGCTGCCAGCAGGAGGAGGGAGAAGGAATAGGATGCTTTGAGTTCCGTGAACAACCCTGCCTGGGAGAGCTGTGAGCTCCACACGGCTGGCGGCAGTGCCCAAGGATCAGGGCAGAAAGCAGAGAAATGGGGACAGCAGAGAAGCGCGGATGGCAGAGAAACAACAGTTGATTATTACTAGTTATGGCTGCAAAATGCAAGGCTGAGCCACAGCACCCATTTTCCAACCCAAAGGACCCCTTTCCCCATATCCTCCAAGACCAAACGCCTCGGAGCCTCAGGAGAATCTGAGCAAACACTACTGAAACTGTTGCTAACACTGACAGGGCTGAGACTGAGGGTAGCGAGCATGATTAAACATCTATATATAAAGGGAAAAAAATGGCATTATTAAGACTTTATATAAAGCAGAAGGCTTAGACACCACCTACTGGAAACCAAAAGAAAAATGCCTTTGTAACAGGCTAAAAAGAGAGACCTTTAAATAATAAATCTTCTTTCTGGAAAAAAAGCAGAATACATTTCCATTAATGCCCAGGTGGCAAAATAGTCTATTAAACACCAAGAACAACCAAGGTGACAAGGCATCTCAGAAAGAAAGAGAAAAATCTCCAGAAATAGAAATATGGGACTTAATTGACAGAGAATTCAGGATGGTGCTTCTGAAAAAACTCAGATCCAAAACAATTCATATAAAAAATTTCAGGAATTGAAAAAACAACTAGATGAACAGAATGAGTTCTTTAGCAAGGAAATTGAAACCCTCAAAAAGAACCAAATGGGGCTTCAGGAGATGAAGAACACATTGAAAGAGAAGAAAAATGAAATAGCAAGCTTGGGAAATAGAGTCAACCAAATAGAGGACAGGATCAGTGATATCAAAGACTCTAGAAATACATCAGAAGGAAGAAGAGATAAACCGAAGAATAAAAAATAATGAAAGAGAAAGATAAGAACTAGCTGATACCATCAGGAGAGGAAATATAAAAATAATGGGCATTTTTGAAGGGGAGGAAAAGGAGCAGGAATTAGAAAGCATTTTCAGACAAATAGTTGATGAGAATTTCCCAAATCTAAGGAATGAGCTGGAGCTCAGAATTCAGGAAGTCAACAGAACAACCAATTATCTCAACTCAAAAAGTTTTTTCCCAAGACCCGTTGTATTAAAATGATCAAAAATCAATGACAAAAACAATTCTCAGAGTAGCCAGGGAAAAGAAGATGGTAACCATAAAGGAAAACCCATTAGATTATTGTCAGACTTCTCAGCACAAACCTCACAAGCCAGAAAGGAGTGGAATCAAATATTCAAACTATTAAATGAAAGCAACTACCAGCCAAAAATAACATATCCAGCAAAGCTCTCATTTAGATATGAAGGAGAAATAAAGACCTTTCCCGACATATAAAAATTGAGAGAATTCTCCGCTATGAGGCCTCTATTACAGGAAATACAGAAAGGGATCAGCTCACCTAAAACAAAATGACCAAAAAACAAAACAAAAACAAAAACAAAAACAAAACATAACTAGGAGTAAGGTGACTAGCAGGCAGATAGAAGCAGAGGAGTGCAGCCCTTACTAAGAACAGGGCATTATAAGCTTAAACAGTAAGAAGAGAATTGCTATAGCAATTGCTATACTAATGAATGTTCAGCATATATAGGGACAAATTGAGATAACAATGACTGAAAAGGGGAGGATTCAAAGATCCAGATTCGCAAAGGGGAATGGAGATAAGGCACATGCAGAAGAAAATGGACTATTATACATATAACTATCCTCTACATAATTTGTAATGGTCACCACGTGCCAAAGATTCAAAACTGAAGTACATAACATAAAACAAGAAGGATTAGAGGGAAACCCTCCCCCCCCAAAAAAAAAAAATCAGACATACAAGGAGAAGGAAGCAATGGAAACACCAAGCTCCCAGGAAGCAAAAAATAAAATGGCTATAAGAAAGCCTCATATTTCAATAATCACCCTAAATGTAAACAGACTGAACTCACCAACAAAAAGGCACAGAATTGCAGAATGGATCAAAAAACAAAAACCAACCATGTGCTGCCTCCAGGAGACACATTTCAGTCTCAAAGACAAATATAGACTCAGAGTGAAAGGGTGGAAAGTGATATTTCAAGCAAATGACATTCAGAGAAAAGTGGGAGTAGAGGTACTAATATTGGACGAAATAGACTTCCAAATAAAAAATTTAAAGGAAGATACTGAGGGACACTTCATAATGATAAAGGGAGTCATGCACCAAGAAGATATAACACTTATTAATGCTCCCAATCAGGGAGCCCAAGAATATATAAAGCAATTACTAACAGAACTAAAGGGAGAAACAGACCAAAACACTATCATAGTAGGGGACCTAAATATCCCACTGTCAGATATGCACAGATAATTCAAACAGAAAATCAATAAGGAAATAACATCCTTACATGACACATTAGACCAACTGAACATAATTGACATTTACAGAGCCTTTCATCCCCAAATAGCTGCTTATACATTCTTCTTTAATGCACATGGAACATTCTCAAGGACTGACCATATACTGGGACACAGAGATAGCCTCAACAAATATAAGAAGGTTGAAATCATATCAACCATATTCTCTGATTATAATGCTTGTAACTGGAGATCAACTGCAAAAGAAAGTGGGAAGAACCACAAATACGTGGAGATTAAACAACATGCTACTGAAGAATGACTGGGTCAGAGAAGAAATAAAAAGAGAGATCAAGAGATACATAGAAACTAATGATAATGATAGTACAACATATCAAAACTTTTGGGACACGGCAAAAGCGATAATAAGAGGAAAGTTCATATCATTACAGGCCTATCTCAAAAAACAAAATCGAGCCCAAATAACCTAACATTTTATCTTTAAAAACTAGAAAATGAAGAACAAATGAAGCCTAAACTCAGCAGAAGGAAAGAAGTAATCAAAATGAGAGCAGAATTAAATGAAATTGAAAACAAACAAAATGCAACAAAGAGCTGGTTCTTTGAGAAGGTTAATAAAATTGACAAACCCCTGGCTAGACATACTAAAGAAAAAAAGAGAAAGGACACAAAATAAACAAAATAAACAAAATCAGGGATGAAAGGGGGGAAATTATGACAGACACTGCAGAAATACAAAGAATCATACTATGAAAAAGTATATAACCCCAAATTTAATAACCTAGAAGAATACAGTACTTAGAAAGATACAACTTTCCTAGACTGAATCAAGAAGAACTGGTAAATCTAAATAGACCAATCAGAGCAGTATGGAAACTAAAATAATAATCAAAAACCTACCATAAAGTAAAAGTCCAGGACCAGATGGCTTCACCTGTGAGTTCTGCTAGACATTCAAAGCAGTTATAGTACCTATTCTCCTTAAACTCTTCCAAAAAATCGAAGAGGAGGCAATACGTCCTATATGAAGCCAATATTATCCTGATACCCAAACCTGATAAAGATAACACCAGAAAAGAACACTACAGACCAATATCTGTCATGAACACAGATGCAAAAATCTTAAATAAGATACTAGCAAACCAAGTACAGTAACATATTTAAAAGATTATACACCACAATCAAGTGGGCTTCATCCCAGGGGCACAGGGATGTTTCAACATATGCAAATCAATTAATGTGATATACCAAATAAACATTTAAAAATAATATGATCATATCAATAGATGCAGGAAAAGCCTTTGACAAGATACAGCATCCATTTATGATCAAAACACTTAACAAAATTGGTATAGAAGGAAAGTATCTTAACATATTAAAGGCCACATACAACAAACCCTCAGCCAACATGAGACTTAATGGTGAAAAACTAAAAACCTTTCAGCCAGGATCAGAAACAAGACAAGGCTGCCCACTGTCACCACTGTTATTCAATATAACATTTGAGGTCCTAGTGAATACTCTCAGGCAAGAGAAAGATATAAAAGGCATCCAAAAAGGAAATGAAGAAGTCAAACTATCACTATTTGTGGATGACGTGATTCTCTATATAGAAAACCCTAAAGAAGCCACAAGAATACTACTGGAAACAATAAGCAAATGCAGTAAAGTTTCTGGATACAAAATCAATGTTAAATAATCCATAGCATTCCTATACTCTAATAATGAAGTGTCAGAAAAAGAAGTGGAAAAAATAATTCCTTTTACAATTGCGACAAAAGAACAAGATACCTGGGAATAAATCTAACAAAACGTGAAGGATTGTATGATGAAAGCTATAAGACCCAAAGAAGGTATAAACTATGCTGTGTGATAGGTTCTAAGAATATGGCAATAAACAAGACAGACAAGGAACTTCAATTTGAAGGAGTTTGAAAATCATGGATTAGATTATTTATCAGGCTTCTTTTTTATTCTGTAGTTTTCTCTTTAAAAATGCAGTTATGGACAGTTAAGAAGTATATTTAAAGAAACAGAGGTGCATTAAATCTTCGCCCCTATTTAAAGCCCCTGTTTAAACTTAGAGTAATGAATAATTGTGAAATTTACCTTTACTAAGTAAGCATTTCTGAGTGACATTAACTACTATAGACTTTGACCTTCCTGCCTATGATTTTTGTCTATGGTAGGAGGGTTTCTTTCTTTCTTCTTCCCTCTCTCCCTCCCTTCCTGTCTTCCTTCCTTCCCTAGTATTCTAGTGATGGATTCTATATAGATATAATTAGAAAAAAAATTTAGACACAGTGCTAGTAGTAATGTGGCTTATATGATCTGAATGAGTATATTAAATGAATGTTTAACTTGAATATAAGACTTACTTATTAAAGGCTAATTAAATTACATATTTAAAAGATTGAAATCCTTATCTTTCTGTTATTAGAATCAATTAAGTAAAATATACTCAGATCCAATATATTTGATCTTTCTGGTAGTGATTTCTAAATAAGATGATGATTTTTATATCTTGTCATTTCCCTTTGTATTATTGAGAACCATTAAATGGCTTTGACTTTGCATTGTAGATAGTCATGGCTGCACAAAAATATTTAGATGGAGTTATTTGTAGTTACTCATTAATTTAAACATCATTTTCTAGGTCATTAATGATCCTATTCATGGCCACATTGAATTCCACCCTCTCCTCATCCGAATCATCGACACACCTCAATTTCAGAGGCTTCGCTATATTAAACAGTTGGGAAGTGCTTACTATGTTTTTCCGGGAGCTTCACACAATCGATTTGAGCATAGTCTAGGGTAAGAGGGGAACTGGGGAGGGAAATTGGGGTGGGAAATGATTGTCTCATCTTTTAGAGAATAGTTTTATGAAATGGTAATAAATATCCTTGTTTTGTTGATGAAAATATTGAGGCTTTAATTTATTTTACTGTATTTTATTTTTTTATATATTATAAACCACTGCAGATCTTTCTGAGAAAGATAGTGAAAATGTCTATTGGTAGTAGGATGAAATATTTGTGTTTACATATTACTTAAAAGCTAATAAGATTGTTTACTGTTATAATTAACCCTGTAAGTTTGATTATTTAATTGCCTGTAGTCTTAATTTAGTCATGTTGCCCTTTGAAGCCTGGAAATGTGTAAATCAGAAAAGCACAAGCTTAGAGAAGCTGGCTCTTCCGTTATGTTCAACTAAGTTGAGACTTTGGTCTGCTTTTCCGTTATAAAATGTAGAGCCAGAAGGACATGGGCAGGGAACTGTATGGTTTCCTAGATTCTCATGAAGTACTCACAGTATATTACTTTGTTTTTCTGTTTCTTTGTTTATTTTGAAGCAGTTTTAATTATCCAGAACACATGTATCAACTCATGTCCTTTCATCCATCAACAAATGTTTACTGAAAACTTACTTGGCCCTACCAAACCAACAAGGTAGCAATTGTCTCTATGCTCATGGAGCTTAAAGTTTAGAGAAGAAAGATACTGTATTCATTCAGAAATACTTTCAGGAGGAATTGCTAAAAGCTCATTTAACATTTGTTAGGCGTTTTATCTTCAACCTATGTTGTAAACATTACAAAGCCAGAAGTCCTGCTTATTCTTTTAAAAATAGTGGTAAAATACATGGAATATAAAATTTACTATCTTAACCATTTTTAAGTACAAGTTCAATAGTGTTAAATATAGCCATATTATTGTGCAGCCAAGCTCCAGAATTTTTCATCCTGCAAAACTGAAACTCTATATCCATCAAATAATAATTCTCCATCCTTCCCTGACTTCCCAGCCCCTGGTAACTTTCTCTTTCTATGAACTGGACTATTCTGGGTAACTCACATAAATGATACCATACAGTATTTGTCTTTTAGTGACTGGCCTGTTTCATGTCACATAATTTCCTTAAGGTTCATCCATGTTGGAACATGTGTCAGAATTTCCTTTTTAAGGCTGAATAACATTCCATTAAATATATCTACCACATTTTTTTATTCCTTCATTTTCGGTACACACTGGGTTATTTCTACCTTTTTGGCTATTATAAATAGTGCTGCTATGAACATGAGTGTGCAGATACCTCTTCAAAACCCTGCTTTAAATTGTTTTGGGTCTATACCCAGAAGTGGAATTGCTGGATCATGTGGTAATTCAATTTTTAATACTGTTTTTCCACACCAGCTTACATTCCCATTAACAGTGTACAAGGGTTCTAATTTCTCCACATCCTAGCCAGCATTTGTTATTATTTTGAGGGTTTGTTTTGTTTTGTTTGGTAATAGCCATCTTAATAGATATGAAGTGGTATCGTTGTTTTGATTTTGCATTTCCCTAATGATTAATGATGCTGAACCAAGAGGTCCTGCTTTGGGGATTCTGTTTGTATGTTCCTACCTAGTTTCAAAAGACTATTCTGTTAAATTTCCCCTGAGATATATTACAATATTTGAGAAACATATGAAAGGTTAAGGGACAGAAATATTACTCATCTTTCAAACAAGAGTGACGTTTTAAATTTTTTTTTTTGCTCTGCAGCGTAGCACATCTAGCAGGATGTCTAGTTCGTGCACTGAGTGAGAGACAACCAGAGCTGCAATTGAGTGAACGAGATATACTCTGTGTTCAGATTGCTGGGCTTTGTCATGATCTCGGTAAGCTGTATAAAGAGCCAAAGCTGTTATGAAAAACCATAACTTGCTACCTCCATTTGAAATTTAAAAATCCAGCTAACCAAGAATAATATAAAAGTTGTATTTTAATTCTTCAGCTAATATTAACATAAATGTGCCATTGTGTCTTCGTAGAATGATTTGTAAGATCAAGGCATTGCTATTTTATTTTCTTTGTAGCCTTTCAGTGAATTTACCATGTTAAACATCATTGCTACAAGTTATAGGAAAGGACTTCCTTGATAGTAAGGTTTTTCTAACTACTATGTTTAGGATGATGTGAATTTGATTTTTCTTTTATCCTTTATTCTTTTATCTTTTATCTTTTTTATTTTTTTCTTTATTGAATAAAATTGCCATTTTTCCTTCAGTTACTGTGTCAGATCCAATTTTATACATAGACTACATATTCTACCCTAGCAGATTAACAATAGATTTAAAGAACTTCTTTTCTTCCCTGATCCATGTGAAGTCTTGGACCACTGAACTCCAAGTAAAAGAATATTATCCTTTTCCTTTAACAAAGAGACAAGAGACTGAACTCTTTTTTCACAGGAGTTTTACCCATATCCCTATAGTTTAGCCCTACCTATTAGAGGACCCCAAGAATTTATTTGTGCCCTCTGGGCAAGGAAGGTGAATATGTTTCAATAGCCAGACACTTCAAGGGGTAGAGTATTCTCTTCAGCACATCATGTTGCAGATTTCAATAGAATTAATACCACTCCCAGATGATAAATTCAACAGATTCCTGGTCTTTTGAGAAGGAATGAGAGGGAATCATTGGGAAAGCTTTGCCAGTTTCCAGGAGTTTGAGCACTACAGTAATGAGCCTTTCTGTACAGATTGTGACATGCCGAAAGACCCAGGACTGGTCCAGTGGGCTCCCTCTTCAGCCAAGTAATTCACTTCTACAAAAATTCTGATAATTCCAGAGTCGTGTTTCAATAAAATTTTATATTACTAAGTGTTGTGGAATGTTAAAATCACTTATGAATAAAGTAAACATGTGATTTCCACTTTTGATTGCTCATTTCATCAATAAAAACCCAAGAAACAGCCCCAATATGTATAATTTATTACAAATATATTATGTACATTATAAAATTTACATGAGAATAGATATTTTTAGTGGACAAGAATAATAAAGTTCTAATATTATTCCTACATCCCAGTGGCTTGTCTTAAAACTGCTGTTTTAATACAAATATTCCACCTGAAGATACCAAAGCTTTTGTTATTAACATTCCTTTAAGTTACACAAAACTGTCTTCATCAGATTCATGTATGCTCTGGTGATTTAGAGACCCCTCTCTGGAGAGCTTACTTTCCTATATAATTTTACTTCCTGTTCTCTTGTTTTACAAAGTAGGAAGGAAGGATTTGTCTTCCCTGTATTATTGGTAGATTGTTATATTATCATTAGATTATTATTGATAGATTATTGATTTCTGTTGACATTCAAATTAGAACTAAAAAGATAAAAAAAAGTCAACTCACTTTCTATATTTTACAAACATTTTGCTTGTTCTAAGGCTGCTTTTGTTTTTAAGGTCATGGGCCATTTTCCCATATGTTTGATGGAAGATTTATTCCACTTGCTCGCAAAGATGTGCAATGGACGGTATGTATTCGTATATTCAATAGTTTATAAAATAAAGACTATTTGAGCTACACTGATGGGTTATAGTATATTTCCCCATTATAGTTTTTGTATATATATGAAATTCAAATTGCTATATATGTTTTCCTTTGATTCTCACAGTCTGTAAGGAAGAAATCATTATCTCCATTTTTACAAATGTAAGGGAAGTTGAAACTCAGAGGTGTATTGATGCACCAAGAATCACAAAGCTGTTAAATGGTAGAGCCAGCACTAGAATGCCAAGTTTTCTAGGTGCTAATTTAATGATCTTTCTACCCTATCATACTATTATAAAATAAAATAAATAAGAGGCCAACCCCAGTTTGGACTCATTTTTTATGACCATGAAGTTACTGACTGCTGCCAAGTTTCATCATTACATTAAGTGAACCATTTTATAATTAGGGATTCACAGGTTTCTGACCCATATTTTTGGAATTAGTTTTTGAGAAGTAAAGTTAGTTTTGAGAAATAAAATTTGATGGGCTCCCATTTTCGGTCACACTGTATTTCTGGATCCTGGAGTAGAAAAGGATATTAATATGTTTTGAATGCTTCCTACATGTCGACCACTATTTTTTCTTTTTTTTAAAGGTATAATTCACATATAATAAGTTGTACAAATCTTAAGTGTATATAGTTCAGTGAGTTTTGAAAAATGTATGCATCCAGTAACCACTACCCAAGTCAGGATAAGAATGTTTCCAAATCTTTCTGGAAAATTCCCTTGTGAACCTTTTCAGTCAATATCTGTGCCCCGCCTACCATCACCTTCTAATTTTTATAAACACAGATTCATTTCACCTGTTTTTAGAATTGATGTAAGTAGAATTGAAATTGGAGGGAAACTAAGTCCGAACCTTGTGCTACCTGCACCACTCACAGCCAAAAGACCGACACAGGAATTGGGCTAAATAGAATAAGCATTTAATAGAGAGCTGCTTCAAAAGCCTGGCTCCCCAAGTGTCTTGGAAGCACTGATTACCTAGGGAAATCAGTAGTCAATGAAACTAAGGCAGTGGAGATGTCCAAGGTCATCAATCTTGTCTTTTCAGCCAGGGCCTGTTTCCCAGGCCACCTGGAGGGATGGCAAGAGGTACTGGGTGTCTGGTCCTGGAATCAGCCGCTGCTTCATCCTGTTACCTTGTTCCTTGGCAAAACTAGCTCATCATGGGAGTAACTGCCTTCCCAAGGGAGCGAGATTAAAATATGTGCTTTATTACAAGAGCAGATAGCATTTTTGAGAATGGTGTCCATGGGAACAGCAGAAAATGTCCTTGGGAGCAGATATTGCTCAGAGAGTCCTTTGTTCATTGTCTTTCCTTGGGGCTGCTAAGCAAGCAACCCTTTTTGTATTCTGAGTGCACAGAGGGGCTATGCTTGAATTAACTCTGTGTTCTATCCTGACATAGCTCCTTTATGTCACATTCTTTGGGTCCTTGTATCAGATCCTTCTTCAATTCCCTGTAGTCAAATAGATAGAATTCATATCTATGAAATAAGTTTAAGATGGAATTGATGGCTGTGATGTTGGAGGAGGGCTTGGGCCTCAGGTGACTTCTGGGTCCTTGGTACTTAGTGGTGATGGATGTGCAAGCGGGAGCCCACAGAATTCAATAACAAGACATATTCCTATAATAATAAAACAAGAGAAAACTAAGAAATGTTTCCCTCAGACCAGCAATGCTGGAGAGTTAGGAAGTGAATTGGGATAGACCAAAGTTGAAAAATCCTTCTCTTTGATTATTCTTCAGTCGTGAGAGAATAGGGGCGATAAATGCTCTATTTCCTGCTGAAAAGTGGTGGAGTTCCAGAGTTAGAGGAATAACACCGTTCTGTACTCAATTAAAAATATTTTTTCCTGTTTTCTGTGAATATTCTGCATTACCATATGTTTACATTTTCTCTGAGGCCTGCCTTTAGTCCCTAAAATGTTATGAAAACAAAACAGAAGGTTAATAATCAGAGTAAACTATAAATCAGTTTCTGAGTCTATAAGGCTGTCAGTAAAGGTTTCTAAATATAAGGCTGATAGTATTTCCTACAGCTTGAAATGTTTTTGATAATGTCATCAGACGCCAAGGCAAACTCTCTGCATGGCCCACCCACATAGCACTAGTGATGGAGACTGTTCATACATGAGCTGTTGCAATTCTATGAAATTTATATTAAGTTGCCCATCTTTAGCTTACATAGCTTGAAAAACAGCTTTAGTTTTCAGTGATTCTTGGGCAGAAGATGTGGGGAAAATTAGAAACATGTTTGAACAGACATAGGCAAATATTAACTAGAATTCAGGATCTAGTCCAATTTATAAGTAAAAGACAAAATAAAACTCAAAAGACAATTAATAGCATTAGAATCTAACATTCACAAAAGTATATTATAATTTCTATTGAAACATTTTTTCTCTATTCAACCAGTTTTTTCTACAGATAGACAAATTAGGGCTAATTTATTTGTAAAATAAATCCTTTAAATAAACTTGGCCTATTCATTTGCATAGTCTAGCACAAGAATATTAATTAACCATATAGATAATTTAATTCTGCTTTGCTGGAATCTTTTATAAGGAATCTTCAGATGGAATTTAAAAGGCCTAGCAAGGCCAGAAAAGCCAAGGCAAGGATTTGCCATCAAAGGATGCCTGTAATACCTAGAGGTTTTGAGTGAGTTCCTCTCTTCATGAGGTCCCCAAAAGTCTTAAAGTTCCTGCACCTGCCAAGAAGTGACATTCTTTACTTACATGGTAAGGCTGCTGAGAACTATATAAGTAAGGTGCCAGGCCAACATTCGCAAGGACTTTTACTGGCTTTGACTGGCTTCCATAAGTCAATCTTAATTTCTTAAAGCAGTCTGGTCATTCCCAAGTTTATGCCTCTCAAACATGACATTCTTGTCAAAGGTTTGTTAATAAAAACCAGTTTGAAATAATGTCCTGTTATAAAGAGAACAGATTCTTACTGAACTTATACAAATAATTATATTGCTATGAAAATAAAAATACTCATTAAGAGTTTTTAGATTCTGGAGGGATAAGTAAGGGATTAAAAAATGAATGTTCCAACCTGGTTTACAAAGATATAATTTACCAAAATGCTTTAAGTCACAGCTAGCTTAAGAGAAACAAATCCCCTTATATCAGTTTTTTCATGAATCTAGTTATTTCTCAGAGTTTTCCAAATCTTCATCTAGTTGGAAGATATAATCTGAAAATTTACTTTTAGAAACCTGTACTTAAACTAAGCCAGAGTCCTCTCTAGGAATCTTTCTGGAAATGAAACATACTCACAAAAATATCAGAGTAAAACGATGACAGTCCACAAATGACAAAACTAAAATGACATGGTTATAGATCTGATTATAATGTGATTGACAAAATTTGTTTTTCTCTGCAAAATAACATTTTAAGAAATCAAATAGAATTACAATTGAAAATATTAGGATATTGTAGACATTAGAGATCATAATCTCCTGAAAATGCACCTTAATAATAATATATACATACAAATATATCATAATTATTTCCTTATTTGACAGAGTTTCCCAGATAACTTTAGTCTATCAAATACACCTAATAAAAATTTTCTTTTACAAAGAGAAAACAAATCTTTAAGGCATTCCAGCTATTTCCCTGGAATAACCCACTGGAATAACCCAAAGCTACTTCCAGGTCAAGAAGAGTCCTGGGAAGTGTGTCAGATATCCTTGACTAAAATATATTATTTTAAAACAATATTAAATTATTTACTAAGAGTGACAATAGAAAACTTTAAACATAAATGCAGAAATATATGTAATTATTAACAACACTCAGTTCTTACTATTGTGGAAATTCAGTTTTTTTAAATAACCAAGGGCCTGATTTAGACAACATAAATCACAAAATTATTATGGTAAAACACAGAATCTCTGTTCTCTAGGAAGAAAACTTTTTCATGTCAGTAGCAGACCAATAGTCTAAGAAACCTTGTCTTATTTAGCAAGGGAGAAAACCTAACTCTAATTTTGCATCAGCTTACTTTTGATATTTCAGTTAACTTACACTATTAAATTTATTTTAATCTTATTCAGCTTGATCATACATAAAATGCCTTTTTTTAAGGAGTCATTTCCCACAAGCCTTCTACAACTTTCTTGGTCACTCTTAGTTTGTCTCTTCTTGCTCATTTAGAAATAACCAACCATCTTTTAAGAGAAATCACTTTTTAAAAAATTCCTTCAAAAGTGTATTTCCACACCTTGTGCTTTCCTTCCCTGAAAACACATATTATTTCCTTCTATATCAATTAGATTATAACCCTTAGAACCTTAATTTCTAGTAACAACTAAAAGTATGTAATCAGCATTCTTTAGGTTGGCAGGTTTAAGAATATTTTATAACCTTTAGAAACACATGTTCTTTTACTGGCAAAGCATAAATGTTTTTATTAGCAGATCTAAACTTAGTTTTTACCTCTCTGCAATAAGAGGCTAAAAGTAGACAAAACCAGATGTATCCAGCAGGCAACTTTTTTTTTTTTTTTTTTTTTTTTTACTGTAGATAATTGTTTGTTGAATAGTTTGCCCTTTCCCCACTGATCTATAATACTAACCCCAACATTTATTAACTTTAGATATCATGAACCTTTCTGGACTCTGTTCTATTTCATACTTTCTTAATTATTCTTACTTTATAGTACATCTTGATAGTTGGCAAGACAACTGTTCACACATTGTTCTTTTATTGAATATATTTGGCCCTCTGCTCTTTTTTAAACCCTTTTTAAAATTAAAGTATAATTGACATAACAATATTATATTAGTTTTAGGTGTACAACACAGTGATTCTATGTCTATACATGTTGAAGTGATCATCACAATAGGTATAATTACTATCTGTCACCATATTAAGTCAATACAATATTATTGATCTACATTCCCTGTGTTGTGCATTACATCCCTATGACTTACTTATTTTATAACTGGAACTTCATACTTCTTGATGCCCTTCACCTATTTTGTCCATACCTCAACCCTCCTCCCCTCTGGCAACCACTAGTCTGTTCTCTCTGTGAGTCTGGTTTTGTGTTGTTTTTTTAGATTTCACATATAAATGAAACTGTATGTATTTATGTTTCTCTGCTTGATATTTTACTTAGCATAATACCGTCAAGGTTGTCACAAATAGCAAGATTTTATTTTGTATGGCTGAATAATATTTCATGGCTTATAGACCATATCTTCTTTATCAATTTATCTATCTATAGGTACAAGTTGCTTCCATATCTTGGCTATTGTAAATAATGCTGCAATGAAGATAGAGGTGCATATATCTTTTCAAATTAGTGTTTTTATTTTTATTTTTATTTTTTGGTTAAATACCCAGAAGTAGAATTGCTGGATCTTGTGATACTTCTATATTTAATTTTTAAAGGAAACTCAATATCATTTTCCATAGTGTCTGCAACAATTACATTTTCACCAACTGTGACGAGGTTTCCTTTTTCTCCACATCCTCTCTAACACTTGTTATTTCTTGTCTTTTTGACATAGCCGTTCTGACAGGTGTGAGGTGATATCTCATTGTAGTTTTGATTTCCTTTGCTCATCTATTATAAATTTTATAATTTTCTCCATAAAGGTCTTAGACATCTTTTGTTCTATTTACTGTTAAGTTGTTTATGATTTTAGTTGTTATTGTCCGTGCTATCTTTGTGGAATTTAAATTTTTCTGTATACATAAATTTTTTTCTGAACTATTTGAAAGTAAAGCCTAGACATACCCCTTCATTCATAAACACCTCAGTGGGTATTTCCTAAAATCAAGAATATTCTCTTACATAACCTCAGTACAATTATCAAAATCAGGATTTTAATGTTGATGCGATACTATCATCTAATTTAAAGGCTTTTCTTTCAGATTTCACCAATTTGTCCATATAGAAAAAGGGGGAAAAACATTTTCTTCCCCTGATTTATACATACATTGCACCTAGTTGTCCTTTTTCTTTAGTCTCTTTTCATCTGGAACAATTCTTTAGTCATTTTTTGAAGAGTATGGATGAGTTATTTTGTAGAATGTCCCTTAATTTGAGTTTGTTGTTTCTCATAGTGTGAGACTATACATTTTTGTCAGAATGCCATGTTGTGTCCTTAGTGAATCACATCAGAGGTGCATAAAATCTATTTGGCCATTACTGGTGATATGAACTTTGATCACTTGTTGAAGGCAATGTCTGCCAAATTTTTCCATTATAAATTTACTATTTTTCATCTTTATAATTAATATGTTTTATTGCTTCAATTAAAAAAAATAGTTGTAGAACCATTCAGGTTTTTGTTTTCATTTTAGGTTAGTTTTTGGTAATAATTGTGATAGGATCGATGTCTCCAGGGAGTCATTTCATCTTTAACAATAATGAATGAGTGAGTAGAAAAAAGATGAATAAAATAAGGCCCATTTGAGATTCTCACCCAAATCTTGACTTCAGAGTTCTAAACACTTTTTACTGGCAAGCTTGTAGTTACCCTTTTATAACCCCAGTAGATGGAAGTGCTAACAGAGCTTGAAACTTCACATTTCAAGGCTGATTAAACAATAGAACTTAATTTTATGGTGATCTTCATTAAAATGGGACTCTACCTGTATGGCCTGGTAATATTCTTCTCTACTGTACTATACAGTACTGCTGTACTGTGAATGATCATATCTCATTAAATATATAAAATAATGAACATGGTTTGTAAAAAGTTTATAGAGTAGTAAAATATAGACAAATTTGACAGGTTTTAATTAGCAATAATCGTGCCTTGGATAAACCTCATTGGCTATGATACTGCCACTGCACAAAACTTGACAGGTTTTAAAATATCTGCAAGAATGTAGTTGGAAACTAGATAATTAACATGCAGTAGAACCTAATCTCTGAGTTATCTGGAATCAAGAGTAATTTGGGTAATCTGGGGTCCCTATGGACTAGAGTCTATAACAGACCATATTATGCTGACTTTTCCCAGCATGAACAGGGCTCAGTTGATATGTTTGAGCACCTAATTAATTCTAATGGACTCAGAACTGTCATGCAACAGTATGGTCTCATCCCTGAAGAAGATATTTGCTTTATCAAGGAGCTAATTACAGGACCACTTGATTCACCAGTCAAAGATAATTCGGTAAGTTTATTTACAACTTAATTTGCAGTGACTCATGCTTTTCATCTGGTCTTTTCTTGATTCCTTCAGAGCTATTTGAAGAGGGATTTAGGCTATTTTAGAGGGACTAGATGATAATATATGTTGTATATTTTTACTGATTAATGTAAAAAATGAAAGCCTTATATATATTTTTCTACTTCTTAACTGAGTTCTTTAGAAGTTATTTCCCAAATTAAAATACATATATAAATATTTTATAAGGAATATGTATCAGTATTTTATATAGAAACCTGAAGTAACTTGGAAAATGTAAAAGTGTGTGTCTTATTTATCCATTAAATTAACATATTTGAAATATTTAGATATATGAAGACCTAGAAAAAAGTTGAATTAGTTCAGAGGAAAATCTGTTTTGTTTCCTTTTTGATCTTTTTTTATTATAAAAAAAGAAATTAAAAATAATTTCATGTTTGAATTCAAGCATTAGCATATAAGGAACATTCTAGTTCATAATTGGATCTTATATTTTTGAAAACTTTTAAACCAGGAAAACTAAGCTCATCAGTTATAAGAAATGTAGTAGAGTTAGGATCTTTTCAGTGGCACAAAAAGGTTTAGTATTAACAAGATATCACATACCTTAGCATTTCTTTTCCATTTTTTACTAATTTAGGAATTAAATGGAAGAAGGAAAGAATAAAACCTTCTAACTTACCTCACATTCCCATTCAAGTATCTGTTTATAATGTTCAGATTAATACAATTGCTTTGCTTTGCTTTGCTTTGCTTATAAATAGATTTGATTCCTATCTTAAAACTTTTCGAGGGTTGTCTTGTCTTCTAGTGGCCATACAAAGGGCGTCCTAAAGAGAAAAGTTTCCTTTATGAAATCGTGGCCAATAAAAGAAATGGCATTGATGTGGACAAATGGGATTATTTTGCCAGGTATGCACTAAACACTTCAGAAAATTGGGTTAAAATCTTTGTATATTTTAAATATATGCAATTTTTTATTTAAGCAAACAAATAAAAATAAAATCTTTGTATTAGTATTAGTATTTAAGTTACAGTTTTCTTGTTGAAAAAATTTCTCTCTCTGCTTTGGAATCTTTCTAGGGACTGCCATCATCTTGGTATCCAAAATAATTTTGATTACAAACGCTTTATTATGTTTGCCCGTGTCTGTAAAGTAGAAACGAAGATGCATATTTGTAGTAGAGAAAAGGTAAGCTATGTCAGAGGAACATCAGTGAAATTATAGTCAATTCCTAGTTTGAAATCTAGAGATAACCATTGAATAATTTGGAAACATCAGTACTTGGTAAATTGTTAATCTCTTTATTTCATGCTCAACATTTTAGTATTTTAAGGCTCTTTCTACTCCTGTTGCACTGAGTAATAAAATTACAATGGATATTTATTGAGTGTTGTACTAGGCACTGTTTTAAGTGCTTTAGACAGATAAACTCAAGTCTCGCAACCCTATGACATAGATACTATTATTGCCCCTTAACAGATGAGCAAATTGAAGCACAGAGAATACATGCAATTAATAAATGGCAGAACTGGAATTTCGACTCAGAAAATTTGACTCAAGTCTCATCCTTAATCACTATATTAGTATTTTAGAATAGTTCAAATGCTAACATCATTAGTTCCTGTTAGATAAGAGTCATGTAACTAAAGAGTAGTATAGTATTATAGTATAGAAAGTATTTTGAGAATGAAGAATATTAGAATAGTAATATCTAACTTTAAAGTTATTGGGAAGATTAAAATATATATTTAAGATTCATAAAATAGAACCTGCCACAGAGTTAAACACTCAACAGATTTTGGTTTACTGAGACTGAAAGTTGCAAAGCAATGAATAGTTTTACTAATATGCCTTGCTGGTTTTTTAGTGGTCTCAGGCATTTTAATGAAGTAGCCCTCAGGCATAGCCTTTCTGTCTGCTACTGTCCTTTCTCCTTGTCTTATATACTTGTCCACTAACAAGGGTAACACCATCTGATCCTACACTAATATTTATTTCACGTTTTCCTGCAGGAGGCTGGGAATCTGTATGACATGTTCCATACACGCCGCTCTTTGCACCGTAGAGCTTACCAACACAAAGTTGGCAACATCATTGACACAATGTAAGAAATTCAATTGTTACATCCCTATAAAAATTTCCATGCTTTGCTAGAGTATCATGCATGGATCAAGTTGAGATTTTTAGATAAATTAAAGTGAATTTTAAGTGAATAAATCCAAACCAATTTCCTTACACAAATAAAACAAAAACTACCATAAAGTAAACTTAGTTGGAGAAAGAGGAAGATAATAGATAAAAGGGATGGATGAAGGGCAGAAGAGCTAACTTAGGCTAAACATGAAAAGGCAATGCTGGAATGGCTTAGGACCTCTGCATAGGCAGTTGCTTATGTACCAGATATGAGTCATTAAGATGAGTGATAGGACATAGATAATTGACATTTTGAAATTAATGAAAAACATTAATTTTAAGGATTAAGATTAATGTCTGTTCTTACTCTGTCAATTATTTATCAAAATTAGTAGCAAGTAGTAAAATCAATAGGAATTTCACCTCTTCTCCCTGATCCAGTCAGAACTACTACAGAAAAGTACAGCCAAATCTCTGGTGACTCAGAGACCCTGAGAGGAGTTATCAAAAGTTGGATGTGAGTCACATTATTACCATGTCTCTAAAATAACTTTAAATTGTTTTATTATAAGCCTTTTATGTTCATGTTTACATTTGTGTTGAGGAAATCTTATCTTCTTTTTCTATTTTTTACCCATCTTTTGTCATGAGCAGACTAATTAAAATACATTCTCCTACTTATATGGTTGTTACTTTGATAGGAGGATTTTTTGTTGTTGTTTTTGTTTGTTTTTAATTTGGAGAGTCAGAAAGATTTAGGTTCAGCCTGGTACTGCTTCTTCCTAATTAGGTAAAATAAAAATTTACTTAATTTCTACATCTGTAAAATTGACTTTGATTGCACCTATCGATTTTACTGGTTGAAAAAGGAAATAAGACAAGGTATCTAAAGCCTGCCATAATTCCTGGAACACAGTAACAGGTAGCTCACAAATCACTGCACCTTTACTTAATATGATTGAGAAGCAATTGTCTTTAGAATATTGTGTCTCAAGATTTTATTTCCCTAAAGTATGTTTTCTTAACTTTAAGCAAGGACTATATAGCACATATTTAAAATTTCTCATAAGCATAAATTTTTATAAAATGATTTTTTAGGATTACAGATGCTTTTCTCAAAGCAGACCCCTACATAGAGATTATAGGCACTGAAGGAAAAAAGTATCGCATTTCTACAGCAATTGATGACATGGAAGCCTTCACTAAGCTAACAGGTAAGAACTAGAAGGTAATATAGTGGTCTATTTCAGATAAAGTGTAAGCTGTTCATGGAGTGCAGATGGGTTTTTTTTTTCCCTCAAACATTCTAATGGATTTTAGCTTTTCAAGTGATTATATATTTTGAGATTTGAGTTTTATCTCTGCTTTTTACTAACAAGATAGCTTTAATAAAGTTATTTAACCTCCCTGAACCTTAGTTTTCTCATCTGTAAAATGGTAGTAATGATACCTAACATATAGTTGTGTTGTGATGCTTAAATGAGCCATAGCATCTAGTATAGTATTTGGCCCATAAGTACTCAATATTTACTATTTTTTAACTTATAACATAGCTGGACTAACAGCAGACTAATACCAAAAAACTTGACTTGCCTTTTTATCATTGTTTTTGTTTCAAAACGCAGGATGCCAGGAACATTTCTTCACACTTCAGCAGAAACAAAATCTGTAGCTTAGGATGGGAAGGAAGAGAGGTGAAGGTGGTTCTTTAATGTGGGAAAGTATAGACTGAGAAATAAAGATCAGTAAAGCAAAAGAAGTAGACCAAAATGTATATAGCAGCTAGAGCTCTTAGTTGCAGATCATGAAACTGACTCTGTTTAACTAAAAATAAAGTGAGATAGCAATCACATGGCTTACAGAATCAGTGAAAAGGCTGGAGGTTCTGAAAGTGAGCAAAACAACAGAAGCTGAGCAGCCTAAGCTACAGCCAAGATCACTCTGCATCAACTTCCTGTCTGGTGTGCTACTGCTGTTCTATCACCACTAGATTCTGTGTGTTGCACAGTGCCAGAATGAAACCTAAACCAGTTTATCTCAAACTCTTTGAAGAACCAACATTGTTTATTTCTAACTCCTCACAGACTAATACTTTTCTAAAATTCAATAAAAACAAATTACTGGGAAAATGAAATGTGGGGGGAGGACATACAAAATACAAGATCCAATTTTTATTATTAAATTTGATAGACCATACCTTTCTATAAATATAATCAAAAGAAACATGATAGAGAAAAAACTTTAATTACAAAAACTATATATTCTTTAAAAATATACATGTAGGCAATTAATATAGAGTTCCTCTTAAACTTGTAACTTTTTAGCCACTTTCCAATCTTAACTAAACCAAAAATTAGAAGTGAAATAATGATTCCCCATATTAAATTTATTTGTGCACCAAGAACACTGTGTGCATCAATATTTAAGGTTTGTAATGTGACACTGAGTTTGCTTCTTGCTCATTAATCTAGGTTGGATTGATAACAAAGTTACTCATGGGATAATATATATCTAATTTTTTTCCTGTTTTGTTTTAATAACATCATAGTAGAAAAACTAGTTTTCTATTGTTATGTTGATAGGAATGGAAGAAAGCTTGTAAAAGAATTTAAGCAAGCTGGGGATATTTATTTTTAAGTTTTGTTTATAATGAAGAGGGTGATGTTATGTTTTAAAGTCATCTTCTGTTTTCATCAGAAGCTATAATTAGTTCTAACAATTTATCCCATCTTATATGTGAACTATATTGTGGTGAAAAGAAATGAATTCTAGATTTTATAGACTTTTGGGTTAACTGAAAAAACATAAAATATCATACATTTTAATATGATCTTAACTGCACATGACTATACATAGCTTTTGCTCACTGTAAAGGTTCTGTAACACCCAAACTGGCTTTTACCCTTTTCAATGAGATGAGTCCACTGATCATGTACTTGGATGTTATAGAAATGTCCAAAATCCCAGACAAAAGATTAGGTCACACTCTTGTGCTTTACCTGCCAGAATATTGGAGAACAAGCACATGGCCTTTTCAGCTTTCATCGTTTGAGACAGGGATAATCCCATTCCTTTTGCATATTATTCTTGGCAGTCATATAATCTTTATTGTCCTTAACTACATGACCTTGAAGAATAAGACCATGTGAGCCTTAATACATCTTAATTTTGATGCATGTTAAAGTAAATTGCAGATATCGGTACACTTTACCCTAGCTTCTTCAGCATGCAGATTAAAGTTCAGTACTTATAGAAATTTTCCTTTTGATGTAAAGAAATTTTCCATTCAGTTTGAATCAATGTACAAATTGTAAATGTACATTTGCTAGTTTTGACAAATGCAGGACACAGAACATTATCTTTTTGGTAGAAGGCTTCCTCATACCCCTTCTCAGTGAATTCTTGCCCCCCACCTCACCTCTGGGAGCTACCACTGTTTGCCTTGTCTGGACTTTTCTATAAATGGAATCATACAGTGTTTACTCTTGTATCAAGCTTCTCACTCAGCATTATGTAACTGAGATTCATCCAGATTGCATGTATCAGTAGTTCATTCCTTTTTTATTGCTACATAGTAGTCCATCATATGGATATGCCATAGTTTATCTATTCCTTCTGCTCCCTAAATTCTTATTTCTGATGACTGTTTCAGCTTATCTGGATATAGCTATTTTTTTAATCATTGAAAATGTTATGACCCCATCCTAGATAACCATTTTCTTACCTTTGTCTTTATCCCTCAATATTACTTAGCAGTAGGTATATGTTACCCCTACTTTCCCTTCCACTGCAAGCCGCAATCCCAAAATTCCTTAATTAAGTTGGAATCATAGAATGTTAGATTTAAAAGGACCTTAGAGATCATCTACTTAAAACTCCTCAAATGAGAAAACTAAAGCCAAATGAGGGAAAGCAAAAAAATGTCATTTATCTAATAAATAACAAAGTTAAACTCAAACCAAGTCTTCTCACTCCCAAGTTGAATGTTGTTTATACTATTTTAGAGTGATATTTTAACCATGAAATTTAATAGACAACCAGTTTCCCTTCTATGACTTTTTTCTGAAAACAGGTACATGGAACAAATAGAACTTTCATATGTGGCTAGAGGGGACGCAAATGGTATAGCCACTTGGGAAACATTGGACATTTTCTTATAAACATACATTTATCCTATGACCCAATAATCCCTCTTCTATCTGCTTACCAAAGGAGATAAAAATCTATGTTCCCTTTCCCCCTACCTAAAAAAAAATTGTGCCTGTTAGAGTAAGATGAAAAGCATAAGAAAGGTATCAGTAGAGCTTCATGGTTTTCAAAGGTAGGAGAAAGTACATCTCTGGTTTTGATGGACTGGGGAAGGCTTTGCAGTGTGGTGCCTTTTGAAATGAATCTCAGATTAGATAGACTTCCAAGAAATGAGAATCTGTAATGGAGAAAAGCATTTCATTAATTCAGTTGCAAATAGGGTAGATAAAGGCATGGATTAGAATACTATGGTCTTATGTTAAAATTGCTCTGTTTTTTAAACAATATTGCAGTTTATAACATATATAATTATAATATATGAAAAATTAATGAAAACCCCAAATGGGAAGATTGTTTGTAGAAACTATCACCGAGTGGGTAAGGAATATGTTAACCATAAATTGTGTAGGGAAGGCTGTATGCACAAGTGGGTTGAATGACACAAGGTTGCTAATATTTTATTTTGCCAAGAAAGGGCATTTTAATAAAACCCATTTTACAAAATGCAGCATTAGATTCAGTCAAAGATTATCAATGAGTGCTAAAACTTTGGTTGAAAACTTATTAGGATAATCTTACAGTCCCAAAATATTACACGGCAGTTTATTTAATTACTAAAGAAAAATAAATTTTAATAGAGAAAGCTAGAAATGATCGCCTGAACCAATGGATGGATCTTAACATAACCAATAATGGTAACAAAGCTCATATGTGATCTCGATGCTATGCAGTGAGTGAGGCACATCTCTAGGACTGTGTTTTGACAACAGTGTTTAACCTGAATCTGATGGTGAAGAAACAATTGAACAAGTTCAAAGCGTGGGACCTTTTACAAAATGACTGCCTAAACTTTTCTAAAATGTCCACATCATGAAAAACAAGAAGTCAGGGAAATTATTCTAGTTCTAGATCAAAGGAGACTAAAAAACATGACAATTAATGTTGTCCATAATATCTGATTGGTTTCTCTAATCATAAATTATGTTATTGGAACAATTAAGCAAATTTGAAAGTAGACTATATGTTAGATATTTTTATATCAATGTTAAATTTTTTGACATGATTGTGGTTATATAGGAAATGTTCTTGTTCTTGGGAGATATATGCTGAGTGAAAGGTCTTGATGTCTGTAATTTTGAGAGGTTTCCTCAAAAATTTGTGTGTGCATACATGGAGAGTGTACATATGTGGAAAACATACTAACAGTTGATTAATTTAGGTGAAGGGTATTTTATTTTTAAATTTGTTTACATAAAACATAGGAGGAAGAGGAAAGAAGGAAAAAAGTACCTTATACTGTCATCATAGAATTGAACTTAAACTTTTTATTAAGGAAATTTATATCACTTAGCTTCAACAGTTATCAACACACAGCAATTTTGCTTCATCCTTCAGACACTGGACCATTTTGAAATGGATCACAGACATAATTTTGTAATTCCTTAAGTATCATTCTCTTTAAAAATAAAACAAAACATGACAGTAAATTAATACTTTATGTACCGGTAACCAAGCCTCAAGTCTTCAACTCCAGGGCGGTCTTGTTTCATGTCTGTTCTTTCTCACTCACTAGATTACTTTGAAGCTAATCCAGGACATTGACTGGAAAGTTTTTACAAAGGTTTTTTTCACTTCAACCTTTTAAAAAAGATTTTCACATTGTTATAACCATAGCGTGCCTACATTTGTAAACTGCTTAAAATCACTCTAGAAGTACAGCAATGTGTGAGTCTTTCCAAATCAAGGTTTTTTATTTTAATGTAACTGACATTTCATCAAATTGGCAGATAACATTTTTCTGGAGATTTTATACTCTACCGATCCCAAATTGGATGCAGCACGAGAGATTTTAAAAAAAATTGAACGCCGTAATCTGTACAAGTACGTGGGTGAGACTCAGCCAGTTGGAGAAACAAAGATTAGTAAGGTAAGTTGAGTCGTCAAACACCTTCTCATTAGTGAAAAGTCCTCTGTCCTCGTGAGGAAAACCATTAACTTGTCACAATACCAGGATTCTGTTCTAAGCCCTTTACCTTCATTCTCATTTAATCTCATTTACATAAATACAGTGTTCTTAGGTCTGTCCTATACATGAAGAAACTGAGGTTTGGGAAGAGATTAAATAACTTGCCTGTAGATGCACAAGTAGTAGCCAGGATTCAAAGCCAAGTCTAATTTATTCCATACCTTTACCCTCTCTTCATGGAAGTAATAGGGACCCTTAAAATAAGGTTTCTGCATGAACTTAATTGTGACTCTGAGGACCTGCTACTACTTAACTCCTTTCACAGTTTATAAGGTTCTCCCAAATGTTGCATGCCTGTCTTAGTTCATGTATCTTTTTCCTCTCGTGCTTGTTGAGGATTTTACTCTTTACCAGGAAGCCAGTGACATGAGCCATACTGATAACCACCTTACCTTATAATACTTCCTTGGGTTACACTTTATTTCTTCTTGTTTTACTAATAGGTTAATGCCGCATTTTTTTAAAATATGAGAATCTTTTTATGGAAGTTGCTCTATGGTGATTTGATTAAAGGATAGCATAGACACATTTCTGATGTTTCCAAACCTTACACATAAAGGATCCTTCCATACATAGCTCCATTTCATAATATACTGTTTTCTATTAGTTTGGTTAGGAATAAGAAAATTATAAATGAAAGAAGGAAAGTATAGAGCTGTGCTGACCAATACCATAGCCACTGGTCACATGGGACTTTTTGAGCAGTTGAAATATGACCAGTCCAAGTCGAGATGTGCCATAAGGGTAAAATACAAACCAGATTTTGAAAACAGTACCAAAAAAATAAAATATTTTATTAATATTTTAATATTGCTTATACATTTGAATGAAAAATTGGATAAATTGGAATAAATACTTTAAAATATTTTAAAGAATGGCATAGGCTCAATATTTGTTAAGGGTATATGTCTACTCATTTTTCTTACAATGCCATTTTCAGAGAGAGAACTTCTTCATGGCACAAGCACATAATGGTGAAGAACTGGGGTTCTAATATGAGGAGTTTTGTCTTTTCTAGGAAAACTATAAATGGATTCCAAAAGAGATTGCTGAAGCCAAACCTAAAGCAGTATTCATAGAAGCTGAGCTGAAGGCTAGCGATTTCATAGTGGATGTAAGTAGTTTGCCTGATAATATACTAAGTATAAAAGTATACATTTCATTATAGAAAATTTGGTAAATAACACAAAATTGAAGAAAATCACTTGTGAATTCACAGAGAGAACCAAGATTAACTAGTTTTTAAATTTTCTTTGACATGTTGTGAGTGTTTTTAATAGAATTATAGTCAGGTGATTAGTAGAACATTGTGTATATTGAGTTTTTAATGTTTTTTTGATCACAAAAATAAGACATGCTAATTATTTTTAGAAACAGCCTATACACAAAGGAAAAAGTTAAGACTTTTTTACTCCTATTTTCATAGAGGCTATAGTGTCTTCTTGTATCCTAATGAGAATGACAAATGGCTTTCTCATATTTTCTTTTATTTCTTATAGGAAATATTTTTCAGAATTCTATTCTGAGATTTCAGGACTGTGCTCCCTATGTATTTTTTTCATAGGCCTCTCCTTTGTTATTTTCTTGACACATCTATGAGTGATGGGTAATCTCTCCAAAACCATTCTTTGTCAAGCGATACAATGAGCAAATTGCCTGCCGTTGAACCTAACCACTCTCTGTTCACTTGGCTGTGTGCTACAGTGTCTCAGATCTGCAGATCAGGCTGCAGTTTCTTATTTCATTAGATGAGGTTCCATCAGAATAAAGGGATCTCACATTCTGACTTCCTGAGACTCTGAAAGACTTCTCTCTCCAGAATGTTTTCCCTGGCGCTCAGGTGTCTACCTTTGCCCTCAGTGCTATATCAAGCTTAACACAGCGCAGCGCCTAGTCAGTCTCCAATCTCCCATCAGGTTTTTCTCTCAAATCTCCTAATGGATGTTGGATCACAGGTACCTAAAGAGGCCATGTATAGGAAAAGATGATATATACATGAAAAGAAGTTTAACCTTCTTTTTAACCTAAAGACAAATTGATACAGTAATGAAAGATTTTTTTCGACTATTAGACTTATGAGAACAAAAAGTTGTATGAGATTGTGTGAGAATAATGATATGTGAAAATGAGAGGGTAAGTTGATTCCAGAGACCAAACTAGGGTCAATTTTAACTTACCCAGCAAGTTTTGTGAAATTAGAAAAAATATATACGTATCTCTCCATAGGAAATACAATGCAATGATGTAAACATTAAATTTGTTTTTAACATGGAAAGATATTTGTAATAAGTTAAAAAGCAGTATATAATGAATAATTTTATTTTTTTCTTTAAATATGTATATACATGTATATATACAGTGAACACATTGAAAAAAATTCTTGGTATATTAATGGTAAAATATTAACATTGTTTCTGCCTGGGTAGTGAAATTACAGCTTTTTTTTTTTTTTTACAGTGAGTATGATACATGAGTTTTATAATCAGAAAAAAATCGATCCATTTTAGAAGAGTTGTAAAAGCCCTTCTGTATTCTGAGAAAACAAGTAAAACAACTAATTAGGTGGTTTATTATGTATTAGCATCTCAGTTTTAGTTTAATAGTATAATATATTTATGTAATACATTTTCCCATACCTTGCTTTTTTTTAGGACTATGTGTAGTAACTTTTATGATTATTTAATGGGCTATAAAACTTAATTTTACTATTTAGAATTAAAGATTCATAGTTGTTGGTCTGTAGCTACTTTTTAGTCTTGAGTCATTGGGATCTCCAACTATTATAATACTACCCTTCTGGAAAAACAACCATTTTATCAACTCTATTTTAGGGATGAATTTCCAATTGTACATTATAGAGACAATAGGGATTGCTTTTTATTTCTATTCTAAAGTCAAGGAAATAAATACTGAAGAGCTAGTGGACTTCTGAAAATTGCTGAAGATTTTTATAGTGTTTTATGTGTAAAAATGTCAGGGCTGCTTTGGGTTCCTTCCCACGTGAAGTGACACCTAGAAGAAAAGCCTATGATAGCACCGGCCCTGGGATCATGGGGAGGACTAAGCAATTGCTCCCTCCCAGGTGAAGGGATGCAGCACATTCACTTCTGTACCACAGCTGAATGTCAAATGTCCACCTTTCTCTCACAGGCTACTTATAATACAGCCACCAAATCTCATATTCTTCAGTCACCACTCACAGGCTAAGCTTTTACCTACACCACCAAATAAGTAAGCCCACCTCCATCTGCAGCTGGGTTCAGCCTTCCCTCTGCTACAGTGGGGGCAATGTCTCTCTTCTTATCTTCTACTTGTGTTCTAGACCAAGGCTGCCCGACAGACATTTCTGATGATGGAAGTGTTCTAGATCTAGCCACACGTGGCTATTGAGCATTTGAAATGCAGCTACTGCAACTGAAGAACTAAGTTTTTTATTGTATTTAATGTTAATGACTTGAAATTTAAAAAGTCATCTGTGGCTAGGGCCTCCCACATTGGGCAGTGTAGCCATAGAGATTTTCTCAGCACTTTTGTGGAAGCCTATGGTATCGAGTCTGTTCTCTCTTTGACTTTCCCATCAGCTGTTAAACAGACTTTCATTTTAAGAAAATAACGAGCACCACACTCTTTACCCTCTCTTCTTTAGTTGTCTCCCCTTACTTTTTTTAGGTACCATATTTCTCTCTCTTGCATTCTAAGAGTTGTCTTCTCTTTTTAATTTATTGACTTCTGAACCTGTTTTCTGTTGCCATCACTATACTAAAATTGCTCTCACCAAGACTTCGGTGGTACCAAACCCAGCAGACAGTTTCAGTGCTCTTTGCCTCAGAGCTACTTCTTCTGCCTGGATTTCGTTTCTTTACTACCTAGGCCTGGTTAATTCCTGCTTACTTAATAAAGTCATTTTCCCAGGAAAACATTTCCAGCCATTCACCATAAGCCCCAAACTACTTGGTTCCCCAGTTACAAACTTTCACAGCACCATTTGTTTTTCCTTGATAGCTCTTATATCAAATGTGGTTAGATAATTACTTTTTTTTTTTTTGAGAATTTTTTATAAGAGTTGATTTGGGCTCAAACTAACATATACCAGAAAGCAAGATCTCAAATCCTTGTGATAATTACTTTTATAATTATTTGTTCAACCTCAGTTCAGGCCACATGGTCTGTGGGGGCTGGGAGTCTATCAAGATTTCTTGTTATATCGTAAGTGCCTACCACAGGTGTCTATCACATAGTAGGTATTGACTTCATATCGTACTTACATTGAAAGCTCATATACTGCAACCCACTCCACCCGAGATTTCAGAGGCTTTTGGGTCATGTACCATTTTTATTCCACTATGAGCCACCTAACCAATGCTCTTATTTCTGAACCTCTAGAGAGCTCTGCTCCATTTCCTGTGGTGCCCCTACAACCCTGAATTCAGTTCTTATTGTTATTAAATATGTAAGTGGTCATGTATTTATTGCCTTTATTAAGGTTATCAACATGAATTATGGATTGGAAGACAAGAATCCTATTGATCACGTGTACTTCTATTGTAAGAGTGACCCCAGGCAAGCAATCAAGATTAGTAAAAATCAGGTAACTACTTAGGTAAAAAAAATATATATATGTACTGTTGTGGCATTTGGCAGATCTTTCTAGTAAATTTGCATTTTATATGCAGTCTAGGTCCTAAAGTCAATGTTAAAAAAAAAACGGAAGCATATCTTTAAAATTAAAGTGTACCTGACTTTATGTAAACTAGATCATTTAGTTTTTCCTGTTTGCCAAACATAGATAAAAGCATTTTGCGTCTAGAGGATAGGTGAAAAATCTGCTGGGAAGAAAGTATAGTATGGTTGAAGTCATGTAAGTTAAATGTGCTTATTCACCTATCTTTTGTATGAGAGTCTGCGGGCTATGTATAGTTATATAATACAAACCTTTGTCTCTTATTAATCGGCAGGAAATTTTGGGATGTTTTGCAATGTGACAACTAACATGAATTCTTTTCTTTCTGTTACAATTGGGATAAAATAGCGAACTAAAGTGGTGCTTTTAGTAGAGCATCAAGAATGGAGGTTGGGAACAGCTGATCTCTCCTCCGCGTGGGAATTCAAGGGGGCAGTGGAATCTTTCCTTCTTTCAAAAGGTTTCCCAGCTTTTGCCAGAGAAATTTTCAGAGCAGCTGATTCGAGTGTATTGTAAGAAGACAGATGAAAAGAGTTTGTTTGCTGCGCAGCAACATTTCGTTTACTGGTGCTCGCTCAATAACTACACCAAGCCGCAGGTGGGTGGCTTAGTATTCACATACTTGGCAAAACATTTTAGACTTAAGTAAAACCCAAGAGATCCTTACTTCCCTCTCAACGTTTTTCACTTAAATTATAGTCATTGGGTTATGATTTTGAAAAAAAAAGTTTTTCCACTTTAAGCTTTCCTTTTAAAATCTGTCAGCTGGTGATTTCTTCCTATACCAGTTGTGAGTGAGTATTCAGTTTATCGTTAGTGTCTTAATGATAAAAGTTTAAAATGGTGAGCCTGCAACTAGTACTTTATAATATTCTCCTCAACTGTTTTATACAGTCCTTTCAGTGATCCTGGGAGTGAATCATAATGTCCATATCTTTCAGAAAGGGTTATTAACACTGAATAACTTGCCTAAGTCCACATACCACTAATAATAAGTTTCCTAAGTTCTTATTTCAAATTCATCATTCCAAAACCTATAAACTATTTAAGTTCTCTAGCATAAGAGAACAGTGAGGGAGAGGAGCCAAGCCGTACGTAGTTGTCAGTCCTCTAATGTTGCTAAAAGGATTGCTTATGCTTATGCTTATTGACCTACAGGTAGGAGGTGCCTAGCAATCGATCTTTATTGATTGACTAAATGAATATAGTTGGCAGACAGATGAGAAACAGCATTCTGCTTCCTAGGCTAGGACTCCCTCTCACAACACCGTAGCTGCCTTTTCCTCCCATGCATCAGGTAATTAAGGAAATAAAAATGAAAGGTCCGACGGATATGCACGCGTAGCTCAGGATGACAATCCTAGATGATGAGTCCAGATGAGTTCTGTCAGGATTCAGATTTGAGAGAGCAGACAGAAAAACCTTCTGAAGGAAGGAGGGTTCTACCTGTTCCAGAAGGTCAATTGTGTTTGGGAGAGTAGCGAAGAGAAATGTGGACACATGGCAATGGGAGCAACAGAAAGGTATGAAACTGCAACAAGACAAGTGTGTCTGGGGGGACCATAAGAAGACCTGCTGACTGTCGCAGAAAATTTTTATTGTTCACTGATGAGAGGTTAAATGGCAAAAGTAGACTAGATTATGGAGGACCTCGGATAATCAGGTGTGTTTAGGGGAGGGGTCTGGGGCATATCATAGTCCTATAGGCCAAGAGCACTGGGTGTCACTGAGTGTTTTAAGCAAGAGAGTGACATATTTAGGTTTGCATTTATAAAATTCACTAGAATTAAAATTAGAATGGGTAGAAATAAGGATGTTTGGTAGAAATAGAGATGGATTTGAAGATGAATAATGTTAACTTGGAGATAGACAGGTCTTCCAAATATGACTATCATGGCAATTGAATGGCTGCTTTTAGTAACTCTATCAAGTCAGATCCAGTCCAGTTCAACAGAAGAAATTTAATATGGGGAATGACATACAAAATTTTTGGCAGAGCTAAATGAACAGAGGACAGTGAGACAACAGCAGGAAGCTGCTCCCACCTCTAGGATAAGAGATGGGAGTCCAGGTGCTAGGGTCACCTGCAGAAGCTGGAACCACAGAAGAGTCATGGCCACTACTGCCTGCGCCAGAGGGAATGGGGGAGAAATACCCAAGCCTCTCTCCTCTCTGCATTTTTCTAGTCTTCCACTGGCACATCCCAGTGGCCAAACCTAATAGGTTGGGAGATGGGAAATATAATTTATAAGAGCAGCTCCTGTTATACAGAGTAGAGCATAGGAAGGGTAAAGAGTGGATCTGAGAGCAAATAGGCCAATGAAGAGCATAGTATCCTACCACAAACATCATATTCCTAGTGCAATAAAGGCTCTTAAAGATCCTATGCCCTTGTATAACCTGAGAATCTAGCTACAAATTCAAGAACGTTTAGGATAGAGTCAGGTGTTAAAGGGTCTTGATTCTTATATTCTTTGCTTTCAAGTCATAGTATCACTTCACTTTGAGGCCATCCCTTCATTTTACCTGGAGTCTATGTTGATGGGCCAAAGCTGTAGCTTTAGTTAAGTTCTGTGGGTATGTACTATCCGTTCCCTTTTTTTGCCCTCTTGTAGACCAGGGCCATATATGGTAGAGGGGATAGGCAAGGAAGGAGCAGGGGTCTAACGAAGTCCTTCCTTCTCCTGGACAAACTGGACAGAGTCTGTGTTCTGTGAAGGTGTGTGAAGGGAGAGGGTCGGAGAAACAGGCAGTGTTTCTGACCGTCTTTGAAGAGAACAGGTTTGGAGGCCTTTGCTCTGAAGGCTCTTACCCGCTTAGGACTGTGCTGTTTCTGATTTGACCCAAGCACAGGGCATATATATAATTTGGGGTTTCCCAAGAGTAAGTATGTCTAGAGGCAAGCAGTCTGTCAGACAAAGATATGTATACCTGAGACTTTCACTGAAATTTTGAAAACTGGCTTTACTCTTCTTAGGTATTTTCTCCTTGACAGGATGGTGATGTTATAGCCCCACTTATAACACCTCTAAAATTGGAATGGAATGACCCAAATTTAGACCAGAGTCCAACTATCATCCAAGAAGTATCCACAGCTCGACATCAGCTTTTTATGGATGACTCGATGTGAATGTCTACAATCATTTGTTAACAACCTTTTCTCTCTCCAACAAAATCAATTAATTGAGAGAATTTGATCATATAGTTCTACAAATTCAGTGATCATATAGTTCTACAAATTCAGCTTTTTATTTTATATTTTGAATTACACATATGCTGAAGCTAAGCAATTTTTATTCAAAGAAACAAAAAGGTGTTAGGCAGATCTTGCTATATACATGCTATGAAAAGCATTACTTTACCTATTTTTAATATTAAAGCCTTTCTCTTTTAGTAGTCTATTTTAGTAGAATAATAGTTCTTTTATATATGCTGAATTTTTATAACATGATTGTTTTTTTTAAAAGAAAACTTGAAATGAGACAAGGGTGCACATTGGAATTTGAAGTTGGGATTGTCATGTAACAGCCATGGTTAAAAATAAAATGAAATGCTAGTTGCCTGAGGAGGTGCCCCTCACCCCGAATTTGAGGATGGCTCTCCTTAAGTCATCTAAATGTTAGTGAAAGACACCATCTCTCACCATTCTAGCCAATTTGGGTTAAACAATAGGAGATGAGAACCAGGAGTGGGCTCCAACTCTGGTGAGAGGCCTGATTCATTTATTCAATAGATCTGAGGGCTGTGGCCTTTGAGGAGACCTTTATCCCCAGTGGCAGAGGTACCTCACTAAAGCAGGCCGTCCTCTGGATCAGTTGTGGCTGTGGCTGTGGCCCTGGACAGTTTCTTTTTCCCCCGAGTACTCACTACCCAAGTCCCGTGGGCTTTACTGCTGCCCAGCCTGGGGAAAGAGGCTGCCCTCTGACCTGCTCCCTGCATCTCGCTTGTGAGCTGAGCAGAGGTTAGCACAGGTACCATCCTCAGGGCTACTCAGCTGGGATTTGGTTTGTGGTGATTCTGTGCATTTTATGGTTTCAGAGCAAAGACTGAGCTGCCTGTGCTGAGCTGAGTAGATTATCCAATGAATTCTAGTTTCCCTTATGTGAATGGATGTTCTTTACCTCTAGTGGTGGAGTAGGCACCACTGTGATTGAATAGTGCTCCTGTGCCAAGGGCGCCACGCCCCCCCACTGCCCCTCGCTTCCAATGCCAAGTGCCATAGAAATCCACCAAGAATACAGTCTGGAGTTAGAGCCAAAGCCAGTGGTGGATAGAGGGTGCTGAGGATGCAAGGCAGCGAGGAATGGTAGTCATGACCTCCTAGCCTCTTATGCTTTGCTATTCCCTATGGCAGCTGAGATGGGGAGCCAGCCCTAGTTCTGGGCCGGTGTGAGTGGTGGAAAGAAGGAACTCACACCTCAGGCCAGCAGATTATTCAGACTATTAGGAGTGCTGCCACCTCCCGCTGTGTAACCAGGTTCTGCTCTGTTGACACTAGGGTGGAAAGTATTTAGAATGTCTGCCATTCTGCATTGACACCACCCCCTTCCTCCATCCCTCAGTAGATAATCAAGAGTTGACCCTAATTCATAGGAGAACAGTTAAAACCCTTCTCACTCCCACCATGGTGCTGCATGTATGGGAAAGTGTTTACACTTAGACTCAGACAAGCAGAGGTGAAGGCAGCTGTGGTACTGAGTCATACTGTTTTGGTCAAGGTGCCTCTAAAACATTCAGTGGAGAGAAGTCTAGGCCTTAGGCTTCATGTACTCAGAACCAAGGTCAAAATGTGAAGCATCTCTGTTAAGATTGTTTTATTTCTGCAATTTCTACCTTTAAATCATTGTAGTTTATTTGGAATTTTGTAGTCCCGATATTGTATCATTGTGCTGTCTGAGAAGCAGCTTGAATCCATTTTGTTTGCATCTTTTGTTACATATAAGGCAACTGCACTTTATGCTCTTTACAATTGTTTTAATTATGAGAACCATGTACCATTTACAAGGTTAGATTTATCTTAAAAATCATCTTCACTGTATAAAAATTGAGACGTTAACAGCTTAGCCTCTGAAAGTACTGAATGTTATCACCTTGAGAATGTAAATAGAACTGCAAGTTTAAATGACTGGTTACTTCATTTGGGTGAGGGAAACAGCTGCAATAAAGCTTCATGAATGTATCTTCATCTTAAAACCAAAGGTGTCTTCCTTCCTGACTCTCTCACCCTTGCGTGCCCAGTTTTGACCCTGTTTGCAAAGGAAATGGGTCTAAGAATATACCCAGTTGGTTCTTAGTACCTCAACTCGCTGTTGGGTCTTTGAGAGAACGGGTGGTCTTTTACATAGCCTGTGTTATTTAGTCTTTGTTATTTCAATAATGGAGAGTAATAGCACAATAATCTTTTCCTTGTGGCAGAGGGTAGGCACTAGCATGGGGAGGGATGTGGATTTTTCTTAAATTTCTGAGCTCTCGTGCCAGAGGACACATCCTTCTTCTCTTTTATCCTCCCTAAGGTTCCCATCTACAGAGCTTCATCCTCTTTATCAAATAAGTGTATTGTTCATTTGCTGCCTTCATATCTTCCTCATGACATTAGAGATTGCAAGCACCCAGCACACTGGTAGCAGACAAAAAGCCCTCAGTGTTCTAGGAAAAGAATGATACTGCTACAGTCTATTAGTTTCATAGGTTGAGCCCAGGTTCTGGGGTTTAACAATATCCTCTAACTTGGAAGTTAAAATAATTTTCAAAACATAGAGTAGAATCCTATTTTTATAAAATATACATATATGTCTCCATGGAAAATTGTCTGAATATACATGAAAATGTTAGTATTTTGGGGAGTGGTTGAATTTTAGGCAATTTTAATTTTTTAATGTCTTCTGTTTTTTTCCTACAATAAACACTTATTAGTTGTATAATTTCTAGAAAGATAACATTCATGAGGGACTTTGTACTACCCAGGTGAGTTGTAAACATCTTTCACTCCTTCAGCCACCTTTGTAGGTATAAACATCTTTCACTTCTTCAGTCACCATCCCCAAGTCTGTCATGGGACCCCAGGTCACCAGGAGGCTGGCTCACAGCCACAGTCAGCACCAGGGTACTTCAGCCCTGAATTTCAGACAGAACGGGCTGCCCTGTGTATGGGAGGTCCAGAAGGCCCTGTTACCTCAGGAAGCTGCCTGCCACAGGGGCATCAGCTCAGAACCCAGGCCTCCAGCTCCTTGATGCAAAACTGCTCCTGCCGGGCCAGCACTTCATTGTTGAAGGTCGCGCAGGGGTGGCTTCCCCCATGATACAAGTCGCCATCCAACCATAGCCCAAACTGGCCACTAAAAAGAAGAGGAAGGGCTTGGTATGGCTCATTTCCTGGGTGTCGAGACCTTTCCGATCCACACTATCAGCCCTCAGCCGCACCATGACCGCAGCCCAGTTTTGCCTGAATTGTTGGAGAGACTACACATTGTTCCCCACAAGATTTAGAGTACTATTTTGTTTTGTTTTTATAGATTTAATGTATACAGTGGTGTAACCGTCACCACAGTCCAGTTTTAGAACATCTGGATTCTTTCTAAGATGGCAATGTTTAACCAAAGGAGTGAATCTCACAGGCATGAGCCTGAGCTCAAAACACTTCAGAGAGCATCCATTCTCCTTCTCTCATCTGCCAGCACACCTAGGCTGGAGCTGGGAAGTGAGTTACTGCAAGTCAGCAATGGCTGGTGTGTTCTGTGCCAAGCTGCCTCTCAATGGAGGCTTTTCAGGCAGCTGGGAGAGCAGAGATTCTGCCTGGTACTAATCAAACAATACTGGCATCTTTGCCCTCAGGATAAGATTGATTCTGCTGAATTTGCAGGTCATACCAGATGCGAGACTAACCTTTCCTTTCTAACCCATTCCACCTCCTACCACTCAACACACACACACACACACACTCAGACCTAGTTCCTGGACAGATGTCTGCCTTTCTCCAATGAGGTACATTCCCCGGGATTATCGGGCTGACAGGTAAATTGGAGGCTAGCCCATTTGCTCTACTCTAGCCTTATCCAACCATGAGGAATGCTGCTCCCCAAATTACATGAATTCAGACTAAGCTGTCACCAACTGTAGACACTTTAGAGGGTGAGTCCATGCCATCCTTTCCTGTCAGTATTGACTTAGAGCAAGGTCGAAGGGTTGACTAGGGGACTGGGCAGCACCCTGGGGTTCTTAAAAGGAGAGGCCTGAAAGTTAACCACCAGCCTACCCATTTTATCTGGGGCAGCCTGGCCCAGCATTTCCGGACGGGAGATGAGACCAGAACACAGACCACCCCAAGACTCTGGGAGAGCTGAGACACGCACCTGCCACTGCCCATCATCAGTGAATCCAGGTCTCCTTTCACAAAGAAAGAGTTGTGTCCTGTCCACTTAAAGACCTGAGATAAGATGACAGGAAAAGGCTCTGATTACTGGGCAGGCCCTTACAGTTTGACTCTACACCACTGGGAGGCAGTGTTGTAAAGGGAACATCCCGGGTTCCAACTAAGCTACAGGAAGTGTTCTGGGCTCTGGCTCTTGAGATTTCTTTCCAGTCTCTCTGGAGCTCATCTCCTCTTTGTCTCCAGTCTGAATTCCCACAGCTCCAAAGCCCCGCTATTCTAGGAATGAATCAGAACTCTCTGAGGCTTCCTTCTTCCAAAGCTGGAGAGAGGAGGTCAGGAGATGGGTCCTGATTCTGCCATTAACTACATGTCTACTCAGTCTCACACTGGAGCCGACACCAACCCTGCCCATCCCCCAGTGCTGCCTCACACCCGGTGCCTCAGCACGTCTTGCAGGCCCCACTCCAAAGAGACACCCTGACTACCACCATTTCTTTCTTGTCCATCTCTACTCACTCTCGCCCACCCCATCTATGCCACTGTCACTCCTTGCTGGAGCACAGGTTCCACTGCCTCCCGCCCACAGCCCATCTCCATACTGCATTCTGAGTGGTCTATTCAGAATCAGACCGGATAGTATCATTCCTCTGCCTAAAGCCCTGGGAATAAAATTCAGCTCCTTATTATTGCCAAAAGCACAGCCTGCTCTGACCCCTGATTTTTCTCCCCCTTATTGACCGCACTTCAGCTACACTGGCCTTTCTGTCTCTGGGACACCCAAAGCTATTCCACCTTTAATCTTCATGCTTGCTGATCCCTCTGCCCAGAATGCTCTTCCTGCATTTGGTTTGCAATCACTATCTAAAGTAGCCCTTCCTCCCAGGCCTTGTTTTTTTGTTTGTTTGTTTTTTGTTTTTTTGTTTTGTTTTGTTTTGTTTTTCCTTAGCATTTAGCTCTCTGAGATGACCCTGTTCGTATGTCATTGTACCATTTCTGCAACCTAACATGTAAGCTCCGTGAGGGCTCTCTTGATTCCCAGCAGTATTCCCAAGATACAGTATAGATGTTTGTTGAATGGATAAATTATTCAAGAGTCAATTTAGCTAATAAAAAGATTTTTAAAGGACCACAAAAGCATAGAATATCATTTCCTATACTTAGTTGGAGAAGAACACTGCGAACAACCAAAAGGTTTTTAGAGAAAAAAAAAAATGGACTAATAAAAGATAAGCCCTGGCTCAGAAGAGATAACATTAACAAGTGACCACGAGAAGACAGAACCATTCAAGTCCCCTCTACTTTCATCAAGGAATATGACCTTCAAACTTGAAGGAATAAGATAAATATTGCTACAGAAAAGAAATCGAGACCATGCTCATAGTGCTTCTTGGAACAGTGATCAAGGAACTGCTGAGGATTCATAAGAGGTGTTAGAAAAACAATAGGCAAAAACTGACCAATTTTTGAAAAGGTGAGATTCCTTAACAAAAAGCTAGTAAGACAGAGCAAGCCCCTGAAAAAATCATTCATTTCATTCAATAATTTTTTTTAGCATTTAGCACCAGGCACTGTTTTAAGGTACCGGGTAGAATGATGAACATAACAGATGCAAATTTGTGTCTCATGGGACTCCCATTCTAGTGGGGGGAGGCAGATAAATAAGTAAAATAAATAGCATGTTAGCTGGTGACGAATGCTAAGGAGAAAAGAAGTAGAAAAAGGCAATAGGGTTCCCAGGGGATGGAGTATTGTAAATTAAAATCAGAGAGTCAGGAAGGGCCTCACCAAGATGATGATGTTTGAGCAGAGAACA
This sequence comes from Macroglossus sobrinus, assembly GCA_004027375.1. Taxonomy (NCBI): domain Eukaryota; kingdom Metazoa; phylum Chordata; class Mammalia; order Chiroptera; family Pteropodidae; genus Macroglossus; species Macroglossus sobrinus. The sequence goes on from PVKZ01000211.1 coordinate 1,129,593, forward strand.
AAGGGAAGGGAGAACAGCCATGTGGAGATCCAGTGGAGGGCATGCTAGGCAGATCATCATGTGCATACGTGCTGAGATAGGATCAGGCTTGCATGTTTAAGGACCAGCTCAGGGGTCAGTGTGACTAAAGCAAAGTGAAGGAAAGGAAAAGTAGCCAGAAATAACAGAGAGAGGCCAGAAGACACAGAGATGTGTAGGTTATTGAAAAGACTTTGGCTTTTCTCTGAAGGAGAAAGGAAGCCACTGGCAGCTTGGAACCAGAGTGATATGCTCTGACCTATTCAAAGGATCACTCCAGATACTGTGATAACTGAAGCTGGAAGCATTAGGAGGCTAGAGCAAGAATGAAGGCAAGGAATGATGGTGGCTTGAACCAGAGTGACAGCAAAGGACATAGTGAAAAGTGGTAGATTCCAGATATAGATAGAGATGGCAGGGCTGTCAGGATTTGTTGACAGATGTAGGTTGTGAAAGAGATGTTAAGGACTCCAAATTTTTGGTCTCAGCAGCAGAAAAGATGGGGAGCCCATTAACTTTGTTAGGAAAAATGGCAGGAGGAGCGATTTTGTGGGGGAAAGTCAGGAGCTCGGCTTTGGGCATATAAGACTTGAAATGCCACATTTGAGATCGAAGTGGAGACACTGGGTAGTGATCGGATATATGTGAGGTTAGCATCCAGGAGAAGAAAGAGCCCATTATCACATGGATGGCACAGAAAGCTGTGAGAATGGACGAGACCTGGAAGGAAAAAAGGTTAGTCAGAGAAGAGGCAAGAAGCCAAAACTGAGCTCTAGGACCCTGTGACATTAAAAGGTTGGGGGGATGAGGAGGAACCCACAAAAAATTCTGCCAAGGAGTTGTCGGTGCAATAAGAGGAGAATCTGTAACTTTAGAATTCTAGTATGTGAACCCTGGAAGGCAAGTGGGGATGACTAGTATACAGCATGGTTTAAATGAACAGCTAACCCCATTCCTCTTTCCTGATAAGATGACCAAGCTGGCCAATGGAGGCAACGATGTGTTTTGCCTTTAGCAAGGCAGTCCATAGCTCCTTGTGATCCCGTCGTGCGACCAGATGCTTGTGTTGCTGGATGTATCTGTAGGTGACTTGGCCTGTGCATGGAGAGGAGGCCTCTAATTGCAAACCAACCCACAACTAGTTCCCCATCCGTTGTGTATTTCCACTCCCTTCAACTTCCTTTTTCCTCTCTCCAACTTAGCAAAACCCCAGTCATAGACGACCCCTTCCCTCCACTCTGTCTGTGCCTGAACCTGAGGAGCTGAATGTTGCTGAAGGAAAGCACACACCAAAGTAATGGGCTTGCTTTAAATTCAGAGTCTCTAACCTTCAGTCCTCTGTTTCTCTAGTTGTCTCTTGTAGGCTTCCCTTTCCACTCCCATGAAGACTATTTGAAACCCCTCTTCCCTCAACCTTCACACCCTCTCCTCCATCCTCACCCACAGCCGATGACCTTACTTCATAAGAAAACTGACACCATTGGACATTTTTGTCTTCATCTTCCTACCCTAACACCCACTGATGTACCTGCACTTGGACCAGTCTTATCTTTCCACCTGTATCTGGTGAGCAACAAAACTCTCAGAGCCTGTCAGTGGTGGCCAGGGACCTACTGAGCATTTTTTTTTTAATGAAGATGGGCCGGTCAAGGATGCTCTCCCTGTCACTGCCCTCCTGTATTCCCTCTGTGAAAAGATGGAAGGACACCAGGCACCCTAGCACAGGGGACAGAGCTGGGGACCACTGAGACCCCACGATCTTTGTCCTGTCACAGACCCCACTCCCCGCTTAGAGGGTTGGGAACATCACCTTCAGCTGTGGAGAGAAGGAGAAGAGGAATGTCTCTCCAGTACCATAGAAACCTTTGCTGAGTCGAAGAGCCGAGGAGGAGAAGGCCCCAAATATCTGGAAAGCAGGAGAGCAGTTTGCAGCTGGAAGGGGGTTTAAGATCCCCCTGGCAACCCTACTTTTCAGGTTTGATAATGTAGATTTATTCTAGAGGGACACCTGGGGAGCCTGGGGCAGAGCTTAAGGATGGAGAGACTCCAAGGGTCCATGAATATGTATCCTTTTCCTTAACACTCCCTAGGTTGGGGCCTCGGCCCAGCTCACCTGCCCCTCCTGGTCCCTCAGCACCAGCAGCACCGGCCCACTGCGGCCTTCCATCTGTCTGTACAGGCTCCGCAGACTAAAGCCGTCCTTCAACGTGCTGAAGGCCAGACGCCAGGGATGTCCGGTGACTCTCGAGGGGAGGTGGAGGCTAAGCTGGGGATAGGACTAGAGGTGAGTGAGGAATTCTTGTCCCCCCAGCCACCTTAGGGTCCCAGGAGGACTGAGGTTAAACAGCCACCACTCACATAGGCATGGTGCTTTAAAGGTTATAGAGTAGGTTTCTGTTTCCAGGGGACTTTCACGCCTATTAGCAGTAGCCCTTGGAAAAAGGGATTATTGGTCCCGTTTTATAGATGAAGAAACCGAGGCTCAGGGAAGTGAAGCAACTTGCCAAAAGCCCCCATGGGGAGCAAGTGGAAGAGTCAGGATTTGAACCAGGTCTCTCTGAGGACTCTCTTCCTTTGGTCGCCCTGGCCCCTTAGTGGCCAGAGAATGGATGAGATGTTGAATCCATCCTCCTAATCCTCCCCGCTCATCCTCCTACCCCCACCCCAGCTTTGGCTTCAGTTCCCAAGGGTTGGCTTTACTTAAAACTAAGCTTACTTTATTGTATTCTTAACCTCCTGGCCCAGTGAAGAGAGTGGCATTAGTAGTACTGGATCAATTTATAAGAAAGGAAAGGAAATCCCAGAGGAGAAATAATTAGCTCAGGGTGAAACAGTGAGCTGGAGACACAGAGCAGGGGTGACCCCAAGTGTCCCTGGACCTGGCTGGGGTAGAGCAGGAGGGTAGGACCTTCAGGCTCAGATCTGAAATCCTTGTGCTGTGGGCCAAGCCGAACCTGCCTAATCTCTGAGGCTCCCAGAACCTGGCTGGCTTCTGCCAGCTGCGGCTCCACGGGGTCTTCGGGAGGTGGGGCTGGGGCTGCCTCCTCTTCCTCGTCCTCACTCTCCTTCCCAGACACAGTGTCTTCTGCCTGGCTGGGCTGTAAAAACACAAAGAGGCCTGGTGAGCTGAGAGACGGGAGACAGCAGCTTCCACACCTCCCAGGCCTGAGAGCAGCCGCCCCTTCCCAGGCCCCTGCAACCACCAGCCCAGCCAGAGGAGGCTGAGAAGAGTCCGCCCCAGACAAGACGGCCCTGCCTCCAGCCGGCTTCCTCCCTGGTCCTTGCCAGCTGCAGGTTGAAGGCACACACACCCATCAGATGTGGCCGTGCGCCCTGTGGTTTGTCTACCCGATTGCTCTGGATCCAGAGTGGGTGCCAGGGATCACTTCTCAGCTTGCGGGTAGGAGAGAAGGGCAGGTGACAGCCCAACCCTGGGCACTGGAACCATGTGCGTTCATACATGAAATAATGGTAATAGTAACAACAATAATATAATGAGTGGCTGATACTGATCAGCACACACTTGACCAGGCCTGTGTGAAGTGTTTGCCATGCATGATCTCTCTGAATTTCCCCAAGAATCCTGAGAATGTGTTTATTATTCCCATTTTACAAAGGAAGAGATTGAAGCCCCGAGGCCTCCCTGTCAACCAGTGAAACGATCACATCGTCGTAGGTGAAGCATGTGTATGTTTGTGCAAAATGTGTGCTCATCCGTGTGAATGTGTGTGTCGGCTAAAAATAGAGTTGTTTAGGGAAATCAGTGTGAGAAGGTGTTGAGTGTAACTTTGTGTGTTTACCTGTCAATGTGTTCATGAGTGTGACCTGGGATTGTGTAAATATATGCATGTCATTGAGCGTGTATGTCGGTATATTCATTCATTCATTCATTCATTCATTCATGTGTTTATTCAAATGAACTTCCACTTTGTATCACTGGGTATGTGGGGAGGGTAGGGGTTTGTGTGTGGGTGTGTGCACACACGTGTGCCTGCACACAATGACTTCAGGGCTTTTCATAGAAGGGAGAGACCTCCTCAAGGATGAGAGATGAACAAGACACTGCTCTTCTGTTCCCCAGGTTCAGGCCTGAGGAGGGGATCCTAGCTGTGTGGGGCTTCCGGACAGAGATCCATCTCGCACCCACTCTAGGAAGGAAGGGAGCAGGAGCAGTCAGTGCTCCTTGAGAGTCTTAGTCCCACGGCACTGGGAGCTAAGGCCCTGGGCTCCTGAGTCCTTGCTCTGAACCCCAGGCCAGCTGGGGTGAGTACTAGGATGAGGGACAAATTACCTGCCAGACCCCACCCTGACGGGGAGCTCACCTCCCCTCACCTTTCCTGACTTAAGCCCCAGCCCAGGTTGGATTCCTTACCAGTCGAGTGTAACGCCAGCGAATACCTTTCATTCTCTTCTCCGAGCCCAGCTGCAGGCAGAGAGCGAGGCTTCAGTTCTGCCAGGGGAGAAAGCACCACTGGTTTGCAGATGAGAGGGAGAGGCTTGGGGCACACCCAGCCAGCTGCCCTTTGCTCCCTCTCACCTGTTACTCACAGCTCAAGTTGTCACTGGGCGGATCTGTGAGGTCAGCTACACTCGGCATTCAAGACTTCACTTGCAGTTAGTAATGAACACACGTTAGCCATACACAGTAAATTCTAGATGTGATTCCCTTCCACCTCCTTGCCCTTCTAGCAGTCTGATCTAGGGAGTGTACCCCTTTAGGCAGATGGGTGTCTAGAGTTTCTGGTTCCCTGTGTGACCTTGGATAAGTCCCTTGCACCCTTGGGCTTCAGTTTCCTCACGTGTAATGTGTTAGATCGGGTCATTTTAGAGGCCTGCACAATACTGACAGCCTGCATTTCAATTCCCTCTCAAAGTCAATGAGTGCCTTATAACAGAAGTTTGAAAGGGGCCAAGCCTAGACCAAAAAAAGAGATCTTTAAAAAGCTAAACGAAACAAACAAAAAAAAAAACCTTCATTTTTCTAATTAAAAAAGTAATACATGCTTAATGTAGAAAATTTGAGAAATCTAGAAAAGAATAAGGAAAAATACAGAAATATTTGTAGATCCATCTCTTAGAGATAAACTATCAACTCCTAAAGGTAATTGTTTCAGTCTTTTATATTTATTTCATATGCATGTATATATACAATTTATAAATAGATCATATCACGTATAGTTTTATAAAATGCCTTTTCCACTAAACAAATGAGAGTTTTCCAATGATATTCAGTACCCTTTGAGCACATGATTTTTAATGGCTGCATATTATTTTGTCATAGTGCATCATTTATTCCTCAAATTTTGTTTGCTTCAAATTTTCTGTGACTATAAGCAAATCTGTAATGAACTTCCTTGTTCATAAATCTGATTTTATCCTTTACGATAAATTTCAAAATTCTTCTTTTCTTCTTTCTTTCTTCCTTCCTTCCTTCCTTCCTTCCTTCCTTCCTTCCTTCCTTCCTTCCTTCCTTCCTTCCTTCCTTTTTTTTCTTTCTTTCCCTTTCTTTTTTTTTCTTTTCTTTCTTTTTTAGGCAAGGCAACCCTTGGTTGACCTCAAAGATTGCAAGGACCTTGTCAGCTTACAATCCTTACTTTTTTATTTTTTACGCCTACAGCACCTGGACTTCCTAGGTGGTCTCCCATCCAAGTACCAACCAGGCTTGACCCTGCTTAGCTTCTGAGATCAGATGGGATCTGGCTTGTTCAGGGTGGCATGGCCATAGACCAGGGTAATATCTTTCTGATCATCAGGTCTTACACCCTCAAACTACAGACAAGGAAACTGCCACTAAGAAAGTAGAAGGGACTTAATCATAGCTACACAATGATATAACGTGGAGGTTAAAAGCACAGGCTCAAGAGTGAGGGAATTCAAAGCTTGGTTTTGCCATTTATTTGCTGTGTGACCTTGGGCAAGTTATTGTCTGCTCACCTGTAACATATTTACCTCATAGGACTGTAGTAAGAGTAAATGAAGATAATCCCAGAACAACTAGGATGCTAGGCCAGATCTCTATCCTTCTGTTCTCAACTAAGTGAGATAACACATAGTGCCTGGTGTTTGGTGAGTGCTGAATAAATGACAGTGCTTATTGCTACCCCTCCCACCCTGCGCGTGCGCACACACACGCACACACACACACACACACACACACACACACACACACACACACACCCCACACATACCACACCTCTTTGAGAGATTCAGAGCTCAAATCCTTGACAAGTGGCCACTCAGTCCCATTTGGGCACCTGTGAGACAGTCACTTAGTCCCTTGAGGGGTGCAGAGCTCAGTGGGGAGGAGAAAGTCCAGAACCATGGAAATGTACTCACTGTGCTCAGCCCTGGTACCCTCCTCCAGCCTGTCCATTTGATGCTTTCCTTGGTGCTTCTCCCAGATCGTCCAGAGAAGAGGCCACTTCCAGAACTGGCTCTGCCCACCTGGCTGTTTATATGCAGCAGCTTTAGCTCTGCACCCTGGCCACCTCGTGGGCCTCTGTTCTGACTCAGTTCCAGGCCCTCCTCCCTGGCTCTTATACCTGCCCAGAGGGTGGCAGGCACTGGCCCTGTGCCTGCTCTGGTTCCAGCTGGGAAAACCTGGCACTGATTATCATCTATCAGAAACTCGAATCTCACAAACACACATAAACACCTTCTGGCCCCCAGCTCTGCTTCCATCAGCCCAAAGAGGTAGAACACTGAATTCCTCAGTTCTAACCTGAAGCCTCTTACTACAGCTACCAGGTGCCTGACTCTAAGGCCCTTCCCTCCTGGGGTGTAAATGCTACAGGAAAAGGTTATGCTGTTTGGTTCTCTACCAGTCACCCCATTTTGCAGGGGAAGCCCAGAACTGTGGGGCGGGGAAAAGCAGCACTGCTCCACTGCTCTTTTCTTCATTGGCCTGACCTGGTATTAGGGGAGATTATGCACAGGAAGCCCAGTGTTTGGCACATAGCAGGCACTCTGTCAGTGGGAGATCTCTCTCTGTCCCCAGCTCATAGTGGGACTTCAGTGAATGCTGTGTTATTGAATCACAGAACTTCAAAGTTGGAAGGGGCCTCAGCCAGTCTCCGAGCAAGCGGCCTCCACCCAGTGCAGGATCTCCTGAAAAATATCCTCATAAGTGGTCCCCCAGCCTCTGTTGGGTGGGTGATCCTACTAGCTCACTCACACAACTGAGAGACCTTAGATATTCTGCCCATAGCCAGGTCTGCTGGGGCAGTGCCTCTCCAGGAAGGGTGGAATGCCAGAGGACTTGTATTATGCAGGAAACAGGCACGTGAATGGCCCTGTTTTCACTTCAAACATGGCTGTTGCAATTAATGTTTAAACTGTAAATGGCTCAGGGGTCACACACCTGGCCCTCCATGCTTTCTGGGTCCCTCTCCCCATCCTGTTTTTCTCTTGCCCTACACCTGAACCATTAGGCACTTTGAGAAGCCAGTGAGATTGACCTTGCTGTCCCATTCTTGGTCCTCATGCCCAGGAAGCCCCAAAATGTCAGGAATACTAATTGCCATATAATAGGCCCCTAAAAAACTTCCATGATGGGACTCTAGGCGCCAGCCAGCCAGCCGTCCCAGCTCTGCCTTGCAGCTTGCCTTCTCTCCTCGTCACCAGACCACATACCACCTTTTTCAGGACAACAGTAGTCATTGCCAGGAAACAATTGAAATGTCCAATAAAAAGGGGAAAGGTTAAGTGACCCATGGAACATTTGCTCCACCGATTATTTTTAAGTATTAAAAGTGATGTTTGCAAAGAGTTTATAAACACTTGGGGAAATGCTTCTGCTGTCCCATTAAGTGAATAAAAAGGAGGATATAAAATTGTATGTGCAGTACGGTTTCAGCTATGCAAAAGAAATCTGAAAAGAAAATAACTTTTAGAATATACCGGGTGTTTGCTGGGCTGACTGGCTACACTTTAAACTTCAAATGGGTGCATAAATGGCCTGACATACCCCCTTGCTCATCCTGGAAGTCTGGTTTGCATTCTCCTCAAACAACTCTCACTCCTGTCTCCTCACTCTTGGGCTTGTGACTTCATTCTTCATCAAGAAAACAGAAGCCATCATCAGTCAATCCCTCATTTTCCCGACAGCCCCACCTGCATCTCACCCACTTTTTTGCCTTCCCTCCAGGGCAATGTAGGGAAGGCAAACTGGTACAGCCACTATGGAAATCGGTATGGAGGTTCCACAAAAAATTAAAGATAGAACTGTCATATGACCCAGCAATTCTAATTCTGGGTAGTTACCCAAATAAATCCTTTCAAACACTAGTCCCCCATTCTTGGATCCATCTGTATCCCCTTCTGCCCTCATCTCTTTCTCTGCCTCATCCAACTCTCGCTTGCCCCTCCATCTCAATGGGACAATCCCCTCCATGACTGCTTCATTTCATGTCTTCCTACATTCCTCTTTTATCCACTTTCTAGAACCAGGATTCTTTAAATTTTTTCAATTACAGTTGACATTCAATATTATATCAGGTGTACAGCATAGTGGTTAGACACTTATATAACTTATGAAGTGATCTCCCGATAAGTCTAGTATCCACCTAACACCATACATATTGCAGTATTATCGACTATACTCCCTATGCTATACTTTATCTCCACATGACTATTTTGTAACTGCCAATTTGTACTTCTTAGTCCCTTCACCTTTTTCACCAAAGGCGCCAACCCTTCCTTCTCTCCTATGGCAACCATCAGTTTGTTCTCTGTATCTATGAGTCTGTTTCTGTTTTGTTTGTTCATTTATTTTGTTTTTTTAGATTCCACATATAAGTCAAATTATATAGTATTTTGCCTTTCTCTATCTGACTTATTTCACTTAGCATAATATCCTCTAGGTCCATCCATGTTGTCACGAATGGTAAGATTTCATTCTTTTTTTTTATGGTGGAATAATAATATATATTCTATTTTATATATACCACCTCTTTTTTGTCCAATTGTCTGTTGATGGACACTTAGGTTACTTCCATATATTGGCTACTGTAAATAATGCTGCAATGAACATAAGAATTCATATATTTTCTCCATTTGGTGTCTTGGATTTATTTGGGTAACTATTTGGGTAACTGGAATTGGAATTGCTGGGTCATATGACAGTTCTATCTTTAATTTTTTGTGGAACCTCCATACTGTTTTCCACAGTGGCTGTACCAGTTTGCAATCCCACCAACAGCGCACAATCCCACCAACAGCTCCCTTTTCTCCACATCCTCACAAAGACTTGTTTGTTGATATATTGATGAGAGCTATTCTGACGGGTATGATGTGATACCTCATTGTCATTTTAATTTGCATTTCCCTGATGATTAGTGACATTGAGCATCTTTTCATTTATCTGTTGGCCATCCATATGTCCTCTTTGGAGAAATGTCGATTCAGGTCCTCTGCTTATTTTTTAATTGGATTTTTTTTGTTAAAAAATGTATGAATTCTTTATACATTTTGGATATTAACCAATTATTGATGTATTATTGGTGAATATAGAAGGTTGTCTTTTAGTTTGGTTGATAGTTTTCTTTGCTGTGCAGAAACTTTTTAGTTTGATATAATCCCGTTTGTTTATTTTTTCTTTTCTTTCCCTTGCCTAGGGAGATATTATCAAAAAAAATATTACTAAGAGCAAATCTCAAAGACTTTATGACCTATGTTTTCTTGTAGGAGTTTAATGGTTTCAAATCTTACATTAAGTCTTTAATCTATTTCGAGTTTATTCTTGTATATGGTGTAAGACAAGGTCTAGTTTTTTTGTATGTATCTGTCCAGTTTTCCCAACATCATTTATTGAAGAGATTGTCTTTGCCCGCATTGTATATTCTTGCTTCTTTTTTCATAGATAAATTGACCGTATAGGCATGTGTTATTTCTGGCTCTCTATTTTGTTCCATTGATCTATGTGTTTGTTTTTATGCCAGTACATGCTGTTTTGATTACTATAGTCTTGTGGTATAGTTTGATATCAGGTAGTGTGATACCTCCCACTTTGTCCTTCTTTCTCAAGATTGCTATGGCTATTTGGGGTCTTTTGTGGTTCTATATAAATTTTAGGATTATCTGTAGAACCAGGATTTTTAACTTTGTAGTACTAGGTCAGTTTTTCTTCTCCCTACATGACCTCACCTGGTCTCATGGATTTAAATATTGTCTAAATGTTGATGATTCATCATGACTCCAGATGAACAGCTATCTTGGGATCCACACTCATATATCAATTGCCTTTCTGGGTTCTCCACTTAAACGCATTCATAGACATGTCAGACTGACTGTGTCCAAAAAGAACTCTTCATTTCCTCCTCCAAAGCTGATCTCTCTTACCCCCAACCACCTCCCAGCCTGTCCTATCTTATAAATCATTCCTCCTGTAAATAAAGCCCAAAACTGGGAGTTGAACTTGACTTCATTTTTCTGATTCCTCACTTCCAACCAAAGATGTCTGACTCTTTGAAGCTCCAGAAAATATCTTAAGACTACACTCTTTTTTCCCTCTCTACTGCCTCCACTCTCATCTAAGCCACCATTATCTCTCAGAGACTGGTTTAATAGCACTTAACCCATTTTTTAGCATCTCTCCTTGCCAGCTGATAGAGTGAGCTATGTAAAACATAAATTAAATGATATTGTGCCCTGCTTATAATTTCTGGTGGCTCATTACAGCATCAAGAATAAAGCCCTTGCACAGGGCATGCTTGAGCTCCTGCTATCCACTCCAGCTTTATCTTGTCCTTCTTCCATTACCCATTAAGTTCCAGTCGCACATACCTTTTCACTTCCTTGAACATATATCAAGCTTGTTCCTCCTTCAGAGCTTTTGCCCTTGCTGTTCCCTCTGCCTGGAATTCTCTTACTCTGGCTCCTTGAATAATTCAGTTTAAATTTCACCTCCGCTTAGAGACCTTTCTAACTACCTTGTTTAAAGTAGATTTCTTTAGTAGTTTATCTAATTCTTCTTCAGCCAGTGGTTTGTTCTTTTCATGATCGATACAATCAAAATTTTTTTTTAGTTTTTTAGAAAAACCTCCTCCTCTTACAAGGCTTCCAGGATTTAGTCTCCATTCAGTTCCCATTATGTTGGTTGATTTAGCAGCTTGAATGGGAGAAAACAAACTTTTTCCTCTGGGTAGTCGACATCTTCATTTCTTACTGTCTGATATGATTCTTACAAGTATATTGCTTCATGCCTTCTTGAGAAGAGCTTTGTACAGCACGCAGTGCTCAATAGTGTGACACAGCAGGCTCTGAAATTGGATGGCCCTGATTTCAAATCAGTCCCAGGCCTACCACTTTCAAGTTGTATGACCTTGGACAAGCATTCCAGTTGTCTATTGCTGTGTAACAAACTACCCCAAAACTTAGTGGCTTAAAACAACAATATTTATTTTACAGTTTAGGACAGCTCATTTCTGCTCCACTTGGCATCAGTTGAGGCAGCTCCAAGGCTGAAGGCTGAATCATTTGAAGGTTCATTCTCTCACATGTCTGGTGCTTAGTGGGGACCAGGGCTTGCATTGTTGGCTGGAACACCTACATGTGGCCTCTCCATAAGGCCTGGGCTTCCTCCCAACATGGTGGCTGCGTTCCAAGGTTGAGTGGAGAAGGGGGAGTGGGGCAGGGGCAGGAAAGAGAGAGAAAGACAGACAGACAGACAGACAGAGACAGAGACAGAGAGAGAGACAGAGAGAGAGAGAGATTGTGCTGGGTGGAGCTATATTGTCTTTAATGACCTAGCCTTGGAAGTGACAGTGTCACTTTTGCCATTCTCTTTTGGTTGAGGTAATTACAAAGGTCTGCTCAGTTTCAAAAGGTGGGAATACAGACCCCATCACTCTTTGTGCCAAGTGGAAGAGAGTCAATGACACATGATAAAAAGAGTAATTGGGATGAGCTATATACCACTGTGCCTATCTTTGGAAAATACAAGCAGTCACAGAAGTTTTAACCTTTCTGAGAGCCTCTAATGAATTGGTGAGCGCAGAGCCTATCATAAGTACCCATGGGTCACGAAGCCACAGACCAGTGTCCTCCTGCTTGCATGTAGCCTGCGGACTCCCAGCAGATCTCACTCCTTTTGCAGTTGGTCTGAACTGAGCGCTAGTCCAGAGCCCGTACTTGGACCTTCCAATCCCAGAAACTCTCCCCACTGAGACCTCGATGCTCCCCAGGCTCTCCTGTGGCAAAGTAGGTGTCACCTAAGGGTGAGAGCCCGCTGGAGGGGCAGCCAAAGGACTTAATCTGGCTCTGCCTAGCGGTGGCTCAGCGACAGGGAGTAGTAGAGAGGAATGGGGGAGGTGTGACAGACAGAGGAAAATCAACAGCGTGGAGACAGCCCTGGAAGGAAATAAAGCACCCGCCCTCCCTCCACCAACCCAGGTCCAGGGCTCCCGAGTCATCCGCAGTTGCTCTTGGGAGGGAACGTGTGAGGCTCAGTGCAACCATCGCCAGCCCGTGCCAGCCCCCACTGGGGCCAGAAACCACTCCCAAAGTATAGCTTGTCTGACATCCGATAACGGGTCGCCTCCGTTTTGGCGGTGCGAAGCCTGAAACCGGGGTCGGAGAGGAGGGAGGATGCGGGTCAAAGTGTGCAGGGCCAGGCATGCACTCAGGGCTCCATGGTGCCTACGCCTGTGACAGGGGAGCCAAGGCAGAAGACCTCGGCTCAAAAGCACGTCCTTGAGGTGTGAGGTTTGGATTTCATTCCGGCTCTGCCATTGACCTTGGACTAGTTGCGAGTCTTCCCGAGGCTTCAGTTTACGCATCTGTAAAATGGGATAATTGGTCTTGCTTTGCACCGTTAAGGGGGCGGAGTTCGCGCACGCTCCGCAGAGCGGAGACGGGAGAGGCACCGAGTGTGTATATGGATGCTGGCTCCTGCGTTCTGAGGTCCGCCCGGCCTCTGCTTGGGAGTCCCCAGTCTCGCCGCTCGCGGGGCCCCTGCCGAGACGCTGGGCGAAGGGGAGGCCCCTCTGGGTGCCTTCCCCAGGCCGGCAGCGGAGGGGACAACGGCGGAGCGGCCGAAGAGGGAGCCCGGGCCGCGGCAGCCCGGGCCTGCCTGACCCTCGAGGGGGTCGCTGTTGCCTCGCAGATCCCTCCCTCGCTCGCTGCCTGTGTCCCTCCCTGCCGCTCCCGCCGCGTCCGCCTTTTGTTCGCGGAGCCGCGCGCCCCCGAGCCCAGGCGGCGGGGCGGGGAGCTGGCGGGGCTGCGCGGGGGGCGGGCCGCGCCAGGCGGAGCCGGGGCCCGGGCCGCAGCCGGACTCGGAGCCCGAGGGAGCGATCGGAGTGTAGGCAGCCGGGGCCCGGGCGCGCTCCGGGGGCGCGGCGAGGCCGAGGGGGCGGGCGCCGGGCGGAGCCGGAGCCGGAGCCGGGGCGCCTGGAGGCGAGCGGGCCGCTCTCTCCGAGCTCAGAGCAGCGGAGAGACTGTGCGGCGGGGGTCGGGGCGGCAGCGCAGCCCGGGGGCTGAGGTGAGCCCAGAGCAGCCGCAGCCAGAGCGGCCAGAAAGGCGCCCGGACCCTCCCCAGGGTCGCGGAGGCCGGGCGGGCCCGGGCCATGCGCGCCGCTCGCTGAGGCCGAGGGAGGCCGAGATGGAGGCGCCTGCGGGGGAGCCTCTGGCCCGGGGCTGCGGCCCCCCGCTTGCGCCCGCCCCAGAGAGGAAGAAGAGCCACCGCGCGCCGTCTCCAGCCCGTCCCAAGGACGTGGCCGGCTGGTCGCTGGCCAAGGGCCGCCGTGGCCCAGGCCCGGGAGCCGCAGCTGCCTGCAGCGCCGCATCCTCCTCGCGACCCGACAAGAAGGGGCGCACGGTAGCTCCCGGGGCGCGGGGCGCAGGGACACGGGTGGCGGGGGTTCGCACCGGCGTCCGTGCCAAGGGCCGCCCGCGCCCGGGTACCGGGCCGCGACCGCCTCCACCGCCTCCCAGCCTCACCGACAGCAGCTCGGAAGTGTCAGACTGCGCGTCGGAGGAGGCGCGCCTGCTGGGCCTGGAGCTGGCGCTGAGCAGCGATGCCGAGTCCGCGGCCGGGGGCCCAGCCGGGGCCCGCACCGGGCAGCCACCCCAGCCCGCGCCGCCCTCACAGCAGCCTCTGCGGCCGCCCGCCTCCCCTGATGAGCCGTCGGTGGACGCGTCGTCGGGAGGCAGCAGCCGCCTGCCACTCAGTGCCTCACTCGCCTTTTCCGACCTCACCGAGGAGATGCTGGACTGCGGGCCCGGCGGTTTCGTGCGAGAGCTGGAGGAGCTGCGCTCGGAGAACGACTATCTCAAGGTTGGGGCGTTGATGGGGAGAAGGGAGGCCCCGGGAGGCACCCGGTTGTCATAGCCCTCACGGGATTGAGGCACTAGCCGGCCAGCTGCCCCATTGAACAAACTGGATAAAGGGGACTAAATCCTCAGGGACCACCCTGAAGTCTACCCAAGGCTCCCTCACATCCTGCCTCCCTTTTTATTTGGGAAATCTTCTGAGGTGGGGGCTGGATGAGTTTACTGGCCAAAGGGCCCTGATTTGGAAAGGGGAGGGGGGCTTGAGAAAACTGCTTTGGAAGACGTGTGGGTGGTCTGTGAGGAGCTGGACCTCTGCCTTCAGCTGCTCAGAACCCCCACTCCTAAGCCAGAGGCGAGGCCTTCGATGGCTCTTCTTGCTGGGGTAGGCACTGGTGTGCATGCTGCCAGGGAGACCTGTGGCCAGCCCGTGCCAAGGAAACACAGGGACACCATCCTGAGTCTTTACTCAGGATTGTCCTGGGCACAGGCCTGTCCTCGCCTGCCTTTCAGGGCGGGTCCTGTTTGAAAGCATGACATCTGGGAACATCCCTTTGGCTGGAGTCCACTTCCGCCCAGTCTAACGGTTCCACAGCCTGAGAGGATGATGTCGTGGGAGAACCAGTTCAGAGGCAGCTTCCTAAATCCCAGGATATTGTCTTCTGCCCTCTCTGGAGCAGGTCCTGTATACACAGTGGCTCCACTGACCCCTCACATGGCCCGGCCCATGTCCTTTCCATGTTCCCAGTGAGAGGAAGGAAGCTGCCTCTCCGAAAGGGGCATTCCCTCTGGGCATGAGCGGACCTGAGAGCTACCCCAGGAGAGTCTTTTGCTTTCAGCCTTTCAGTGGACATGAGCACCTACTGAGTGCAAGCCAGGCTCTGTCTGCCCACTACCTGGCACTGTGGCAGCTTTAGGGACAACCCAGCCCTTGTGGGTCAACCTTGGCCAGGCAGACTGAAAGCTTCATAGGCTCTTATCTATTGCCACTGGCTAGGCACGGTTTTGGAAGAGGCTGAAATGTTACCTACTTTTGTCAGTTGATGTCCTGGCACAACACCCAGCGTGCCCCTGGCTGAGAGCCACAGAGTTAATGGCACTCTGCTGATTTATGTCTGCCCAGCAACTTAGCTTTGAATTGTGTATCTTTTGGCCAAATGCATTTCTCTCTCATTAGAGTTTTGGGGTCTTGCTCAACTGTGCCTCCTCCTCCCCATTTCCCCAGGATCTATTATCCAGCATGTGTTTGGTAAATGCTTATAGAATAGAAAGACAGGGCCTGTCTACATCAGGATAATCCACCCCTGAGTAAGTCTTCCCAAAGACCTCATTTAGTGTTGACAAGCAGGGATTCAGTCAGCTCCTTTAGTCTTCAGAAGCCAGTGGCAAGAAGAAGACAAGTAAAGGGTGGGTAGGAGGAAGGAGACAAGCCAGAAGGAGGCCTGTTCCTGCCCTCTTGGTGTTCTGAGCTACTTCTTGTAGCCCCTGCCTGAGCTGCTCTAAACTCAGACCCTGAGGTCCTCACTCCCACCTCCTGCCCACACAATTCACCCAGAGTGGAGAAGATGGACCATAGAGCTTTGCTTCAGGGTCTCCTCGTGCACCCACCCCCATGGATTCCTGTCTATCCCAGAAAGTCACCACGTAGAACTCTGTAAACCATCTGCATCACCCATGACTTTTAAGATAGAACATAGTTCCAGAAGGCTGGGGGTTGAGCCCAAGGTCTCACAGACGCCAAGGCCTAGCTGGGGACCTCCAACTGCCTGGGCCAGGGCTGAGCCTCAGTTTCCACCATTCATTCACTTTCAGGCTTTGTGTGTAGGCCTCAGGCTACTGTTGGATTTGGGGTCTGTAGCTTCCTGCCTATGTGATCTTGGTCAAGTTACTCCATGTCTGTGGACCTCAGTTTTCTTTATTGTAAAAAGGCACAACACATATCTCCCAACCTTAAGGATTAAATGAGAAAATGTGTGCAAACACCACTAGAGTGTCTGGCATGGAGTGAGCCTCAGATGAAAGTAGCTGTCATCACTGCTATTCTCAAGTGGTATGTGACACATTTCCGTGGATGCCTTTCATGTTCTCTTGTGGATTCTTTGGGGGCAGAATAGATCCTCCTCCCCATATGAAGCAGGCTGAGCTCTTTCTCCTGGGCATCTCCCTCATTCATTCGTTCATTCATTCACCAACTATTTGTTTAGTGCCTACTGTGTACCAGGCACTGGTGCAACTGTGGGGATGCAGCCGTGGACTGTATGTTTTCATGGAGTTTCGGGTCTAGTAGGGGAGACTGGGATTAAACAGTCATACAGTAAATCACAATATGGATCGTATAAGGACAGAGAAGGATACAGTGTGCCAAGAGCACATGGGGGGCTGAGGCTGCTCAGAGAGGCCAAAGGCTGAAGGATGAGATGGAGCCAGCTGAATATGAAGCTGGAGTAAGAACATTCCAGGCTGTAAGAAGTAGAAAAAGCCTGTTGATTTTGAGGAACAGTGCTCAGGCCAGAGAGAGGAAGACAATTAGATGAGAGACAATTGGATGGTGAGCAGGGCCAGAGTGTGCAGTTCTCTCTGTATACACTTGGGTTGGTCCCTGAACGTCTCCATTTTAATCCAGCTACCAACCTCACAGAGGTGAGGTGAAATCTAGAGATTGGATATGGCCCGTAAGTGGAGGGGCTGTTACAGGAGGTGTTGGTTTGTTCATTCTGCAGTTGGTAGACTATGGCCACAGTGGGTAAGGACTTGTTCCAGGTCCCAGAGCTGGTTCCTCGGGAAGCCAGGGTTGGAGTAAGAGTCCTTACACTCTTGACGTGTTTCCTGCCCCTCTGGGCCACTTTGCTTCTAAGATTCAAGACTTGAGTTACCAGGAGAAGGACTCCAGATCCCCAGTGTGTCCCCTGCAGGTCTTATGCTTCCTGTTTTGAGTCCTATAGAGTCTGATAGGGCCCTGCTAGGCTCACCCCCAGCTGGTGAGGGGCACTGGGAATTGTCAACTGGAGAGGGTCTCTCGGGTGATGGCAGATCTCCTGTAGCATGAAGCCTGCTCTGGAGCCCAAGTGGGGAAAGAGTAAATGGGTAGATGTTTCCCAATGAGACAAGAGAAGGAGTTGCTACAGAGAAGAGAGTGAGCTTGCTGTCACTTGAGTTATTCAAAGAGAAGCTGGATGACCTCACGTGTTTAGATAGACATAGGGTTTGTAGAAAGCAGCTTGTAAACTGTACAGAATGTTGGTGGTTGTTATTACTCAAGGAGGATTCAGGGGGAGATTCATGTGGTGGCTATAGTTGAGCTGCCTGTCCTAGGGTCCCTTTCAGCCAAGGAAGTCTGAAGGTTATTAACTTTTGAGGTTCCAGGTTTCTAAGATGCAGCTTTAGCTGCAGAGCAGAAAAATTGATTATGTTTGACTTTCAAAGCTTTGGTGGTCTGAGGTCTTCCAGCTCTCCATCACTACTAACCATCTCCCATGTGCCATGTGATGAGGACATGCTGGGAACCCACTGGGTGTGGGTGGAAGAATCTGAAAGTTGGAGCCTAAAGACCTGGCTTTGAGGCCTGACTGCCATTTACTGTGTGGCTATGAGCAAGTCACTTGGCTTCTCTGAGCTACTTTTTTTCCCCCCCATCTTTATAATGAAGATAGAACCTGCCTGGGAAACTTCATAGGATTGTTGTCAGGAATGAGGGAGGCATGAATAGACAAGAAAACATTTGCAAGCAGTGAAATCCTTCATCTCTTGGGGGAATTGTAAGTATTGTTAGCCAGTGAGCTGACAGGATATCTATGTCTTCATTCTTGGGGGGAACTGGGAGTGTGGGTCCCCTTAGCTGTAGGATGTTAATAAACTGGGAGCTGCCCCAGGGAGGGCAAAAAGGTGTGATCACATTCTATGCTGTACAGGCCCCATGAAACAAGGCTCCCAGCTCCTTGGAGGTTCCAGATGTGAGTGTTTGAAGTGCAGCTAATCTAGATGTCAGCCCAGAAGGGCCCAGAAGAAGCATGTAATCCACCCCCACTTGCCATTGTACAGTTGAGTAAATGGAGGCTCCAAGTCACATAGCCAGGATTCCAAACCTGGTTGGTTTAACTCTAGGTCCTGTTCTTTCTGCAGTATGACTGGAGCAGTGAGCTTTTGGTTGCTAACAGTGTCTCTAATCTTGGACATTGGTTAGTGAGAGGAATCCTGTTGTGTGCCAGGCTCTAGGCTAAGATCGGCTGGGAACAGGTGAAGAATAACATACAATGGGGCCTGGGATCTGGAGCCTGCAGGGGGGGATGGAGGACATGCGTGTATGGATATGTGTGAATATGTACCTACACCAATGAAAACTGTGATTGGAACAGGGGTCTGAGATCCTGGAAGAAGTGTTAAGTGTTTCGATTTAGCCTTAAGGGTTAGATAATGGTTAGGCTGGAGCCCCGAGTGCTGGAATGTTAGAGCTGACCTGGGGACCTCCAGACCACTAATCCCTGGAATTTTATAGCTCTTGTCTCACAAATGCTATCAACTGTTGATCACTTCCAGTGTGCCAGCTCTGGGTTAAGTAAGCCCTTTAATCCTCGTAGCAATCCTGTATAGCGTGTTCTGATATCAGACCCATTGGACGAATGAGGAAACCAAGAGGCTCTGTAATGTGCCCAAGATTGCACAGCTGATACACTTTAGACCCTCTTTAGACAACCCTGCAGAACTCCCCGTCCCCCATGGCTCTTCTACTCTCTGAGTTTCAGAGTGGAGTTCTTGCCTGGCTTGCTGGTTATAAGCTGTATGACACTAGGTGAAACACTCAGCCTTTCTGAGCCTCTGTTTTTTCCTTCTATAACATAGGGGCTAAGTATGCCTGTGCCAGGGTCATAGGGACCCTTTTCAGTGTGATGATATAGATCAAGTACACAGTAAATGTCAGTGCCTGTCCTAGTCATCACCTTTCCCTTACCTGCTTCTCCAGGCATTCATTCATTAATTCATTCAACACATATTTTCTGAGTGTCTCTTGGATATCAGGCTTTGTGCCAGATGTGTGGCACAGTAGCCAGCAAGTTGTGAAGCTCTTCTCAGCTCCTTGGAGCTGTAGAGGGAGGGCTCCAGTCTATCTGTCACTGAGTAGGGGAGAGCGGTGGTCAACAAAGCTCCTGGCTGGTCCCTGCCCTGAGTCCCAGCCCTCCTTGTAGCAACTGAGAGGTGACGTGGAAGAAGCTGCTCTGAGCTCTGGGTCTTTAAGAATCCTCAGCAGTTTGTCATGGGGGAAGGGGACAGCTCTAGCAAGATGGAAAATGAGATGGAAAATGTGAGGCAGCTGCTGCTGAGGCCTGGGGGGACCATGGCTCCCAGGGCTCCCAGCATTCTTTGCAGAGGGGCTGGGCCTGTGTCCCTGGGCACACTCTCTCTTGCACACACAAGCATATACACATTCACAGCTTATATTCAGAGATTCGCAACCACTCACAAACATCCCAATTACATATCCAGTGACACACTTACATTACATACTTCCAGAAGCACACCTCCAGACATTAGAGAGGAGACATGCTCAGAGAAATACAGATACACAACCTCCTATTTTATCACACCCACACATTACCAAATAGACACAACAGGGACTCAAACTATCTAGGAGACCCCTAACTCAGAAACATACCCTCACACACACATCTTATACTCCCAGACACACTTGGCCATGTCCCAGAGATGGACACACAGTCGGGAGAAACACAGCCTCAGACAAATCGGAAGTATACATACATATGCAGGCACACACACACAAACCCACGCAGACTCGTTCCGCACAGGCGCTAGCATCCACGGAAATCCACAGAGCCACCCCTGCCAAGTGGGCACAGATACAAGCTCACAGCCAAGATACCCCCACCACACACACACACACACACACACCTCTTTCACAAAGAGAGCAGCAGAGGCCTTTGCACAGCGATCCAGGGCTCACAGACACTCATCCCAGAGTCACTCATGCAGACACTAGCCATATACACATAAGCATGGACACTCAAACATCAGGCCTGAAGTATTTGCTAATGGGAGCCAGAGCCCCACAAATCTGGGTGCCCTGACACACATAAACATACTGTGACTGTGACATTTCACCCACACGGAAACACAGGAAATCCTGGTCCGTGTCTCCCTGGAGCTAATGTGTACAAACTACTCTTTTTGGCTCCTCAGTCTTCCTTCCATAAGGCTGCTGGGAACAGTGAGGAGTATGGTGGGGGCTTGATTTTGTACCTCCTGGATTTGGGGGCCCTAGGAACCTGGCCAAGGCTGCATGGCAGGTGGAGGTGGGGCCAGTAGGTCACCAAGTCAGGAGAAACTGCACCAAAGGCCTTCAGGCCCCAGATACCCAGCACTTGGGCCTGGGCCCAGTGGGCTGAATGAAATGGAGCAATTGTCAGGCCTGCCCACAGGAGAAACACTAGCCAGGGGCAACTCCCTTCTAATCTCCTTGGGATTTCCTGTTTGCCCTCATCTCCCTAGTCCTCCCCCTCTCCCTTTGCTGGAGGCTGTGGAGAGCCATGCCACTCTCATCTCTAAAGGGTGCCCTGTTCTTCCTGGGAACAGACGAATAGGAGGCCAAGACACAGGAGGTGGAGGAGATGTGGGCTTGCAGAGAAGGGGCCTAGAAGAGAAGGCATTAGAGCTAAGGAGTTAGCCTTGAGTGGCTGCCTCTGTGCCCAGCTGCTGGAACAGTGCCTGACACATAGTAGAGACTCAATAAATATTTCTCTGTGATTGAATGAAAAGCAGTGATTGCGATCTGAAGATAGGCTGCAGGCTTAACACAGAAGAGCTGGAGGGCATGGTGGGTGAGGGCAGTGATGAGGGAGAAGCTGGGGAGGAGAGTTGGGCCTGCTTGGGAAAGGTACTGAATGCCGAGCTGAGCAGTCAAACTGTGAACACCTTGCTGTGAGGGGGCCACATTGACCTATAGCAAGGCTAGGAGCGGACCACCTTCCATGTGTCTATATCACTGGGCAAAAGGCACGGGGGCCCAGCATGGGAGGGAAAAAAGGCTGTGTGGTTTCACAGACAAATCCCACCTTTGGGGTCAGGTCCCGGGGCCTGACACCGGGGCTTGTCACCTCTTCCCTGTGTATGATCTCCATGTGCAAATCTCCTTATCAAGCATCAGTCTTCCTGTCTGTAAAATGGGAATTGAATCTCTTTTGTGCAGGGCACTTGAGAGGATTCACATTCAGGTGTATGACAATCCAGCATAGTCCTGGGCACAGAGGAAGGAAGGGAGCCCCACATTCTGTGTAGCCTCTGGGACAAAGGGAGTTCCCCAGGGGAGGGCCTTAGCTAAGTTCCAGGCAGGGGCCTGACCAGCAGCCAAGGTTATTACTAAGGTCATTCCCCCAGGGCCCCATAGGCATGACCTCATCTGTGGTCACATTCTCTGCCCTCTGGTGCCAGAAGGAACTTGGAGCTGGGGTGGGGGAAGAGCCAGAGACTGGGGTGTTCTAGGCCGGACTGACCCTTGCATTCACTGGAGGCCACAGGTCTGCATTCTTAGCAGATAATTCTGGCCTTCCTAAGGAGTGGCAGGGAGTGAGAGAAGGTGGGAGCAGCAAACCAGCCCTTCCCATCTCCAGTGTCCAAGGTGGTTAAGAGCACCATGGTTTACAGCCAGGCTGACCTGGGCTTGAATCCTGCTCTGCCTTTTCCTCTGAGCTTTCCCTTTATGAACCTCAGTCTTATGTGTAAAGTGGGGATGCTTATCTGTACAGTGTTGCTGTGAGGATTAAATCAGAACTCATGTATGTAAGTATTAGGTGGGGCCAGCTCATGGTAAGGGCTCAACAGCTCTCCGCCCTCATCACTCATCATCAGGCTCAGTGGGCCTTGAGTCCTTGATGGCAAAGTTGTGCCTGGCTCTGGGTGTGGTTCTTGGCATGGAGCAGAGGCATGGGAGGTGTGTGTAGAGCTGAATTGCATTATTGGTCTCCCTCATGTCCCCTCTTTCCCTCCCACCCCAGTCTTTGAACAGCTGATGTCTGTGCTGCAGGCCCTATAACCCTTTGCTGATGGAGGGCCACCTTGAGGTCTTTCCTTTTAAAACCAAAGTGAATAATCTCCCATTGCCTGAGCTATAGAGAGCACTCAGGCTCCAGTGGAAACCCAGTTTGGGGTTCCGCAGCCAGGCTGGACCAGCTGAACATCTTTCCCCTGGTTTTGCCCCAGATCTGGTTATCTTCTGGGTCAGTAGTATCAGCCTCCCTTCTCTGGGCCCCTCCTTGCCCCTGCCCACGTGTCAGATCAGCCCCTGTGATGCTGCCTCCCTCAGCTTCACCTCTACCCAAACTCCCACATGCTCCATGTACCTGAGGCCTCTGTTCCAGTGCTGTTCCCACCGTGGGACCTTTGCACTTGTGGTTCCCTCCTGCCCTTTGTTTCCTCCTCTACCTTAGTGCATTCAGCTCCAGTCCAGGCTTCTGTGTTAGATACCTAGGAGCTTCCTGTAGGCTCCTTTGGGGTGTTTACCTCTACTGTTAATTAGGTTATTAATTAGGTAATTATAGGTTTTATGTCAGCCCCTCTCTCCATGTGTTCTGTTCTAGGACAGGGACATTACCAGATTGAGACTTAGCCCCTTCTTTTTACACAGATATAAACAGACTCAGAGAGGTTAAGGGGTTTGCCAAAGGTCACACAGCCTGCAAGAGGCAGGCTGGGGTCTCATGGTGCTCTTTTCAGATTGCCAGGGGGAATAGCAGGAGCAAAGGCTCAGCTGTGTGCAATGATGGGGTGTGCTGGAGCCTCAGACTGTGTGGCCCAGGGCCACTCCCTTAACCTTCCAGCCTCACTTTCCCTCCCCAAAGACCTCTGAGCTCTGTTCTCTCCCAGCTCAGAGATTTGGCTGCATCCCAGAGGCCGGTTAGGGGATGTTTTAAACACATTGGGATCCAAAGCTGCCTTCCTTCCTGTCTACACAGAAAGGAAAGTAGGGATACCCGCAGGCGCCCTTGCTGTGAACGTTCCCCAGAGGCAACAAGGGCTGCAGATGTCTCCCTGCTCCATCCGGTGAGGCCTGAAACGGGGCAGTGACAAGCCAGGCCCGGCCTTGGTGGGCACAGATGTCTGTTCAGCTCTCAGCCAATATATGCACACGCACGCATAGCTTCCCACCGGAGGGAGTATCTGTGGCCTCAAGCGCCCAGCTGTGCCAGATCAGGGGCGGCATTCCCGATTGGCTGTGAAGCCTTTATCTTCCTGAGTCTCTCTTTGCTTATCTGTAAAATGGGCATATAATAATAATGCTCCCCCAGCAAAAAAGGCTATCGTGAGCACAAGATAATGGACCTCCATTTAGAGCTCAGCCCAGTGTCTGGCACATGGTAAGCCTTTGTAAATATGAGCTATAATTATTGTCACTATTGTCCCAATATAGAGATTGTCTAGTCTAGTTTATCACAGCTCAAGCTAGACTCAAATCCTGACTGTGCCACTTAGTGTGACACCTTGGGCACCATAGTTGACCTTTCTGACCTCAGTTCCTCATCATTCAGTTGGGGCTAACCTGGAATATCCCGAGATAACTTGTGCTGCCTATCATGTGGCTGGCAGAGGGGGAGCTCAGCAAGCAACTTGCTCATTATTTATTGGTTTTAGAGATGCAAGTTCAGGACCCTTGTGTCACCTCATTACCCTCTGGGTCACCGGGACCAGGCAGCCTCCATGCTAGCTAGAGTAGGGACATTGTGTGACATAGCACTGGCCCTCCTTTTCCAGGGCCTTTGACCTTGACTCTTCCAAAACTGGAGCCCAGCTTCCACCAAGGAGGCTAAGGTGGGCTGAGATCTGCACTGGGAGACAGGAGCCCAGAGTTTCTTCCTACTTAACTCAGGACCCTCTTGGGACCTATGTCCCAATCCCTCTGTAGGCCTCGGTGTCCCTGTCTGTGAAAGGTTGGAGTCTTTGCGTTCTCCTGGCTCTATTGCTATGCCCAGAGTTTTCGCTTTTCAGCTGAGAAGGAAGTGGAGCTTTGCAGAGCCTTCTACCAAATGAATAAATGGACCCCTTTGGGGTCCAAGTTCGATGATCTCATTTGGAGCCTTTACGAACCCTGGGGGATGGGCAGAAGGGACAGCAGATGGCTGCCCTGACCTCTCAGGGGCCTGGCATGCTGCCCCGTGGCCACTGCTGGCCCACCCTGCAGGTCAGCCCTTCTGGGCTGGGCTGAGTGGCCCATGCCAGAGCCAGGGTGGCAGATGGGGAGTCAGCCTGGGCTTTGGCCCAAGGGAGGGACCGTGGTGGCCAGGGCAGTGTGGGAGAAGGCGGGCCAGGCAGAGGCTCCTGTCACTTCATGGGGCAGTTGCTGCCCACAAACCAAAGGTTCTAGATCCTCAGCAATGTCAGTCTTTCTGGGTCTGTTTGCCCATCAGCTGGTCAGATCTTTAGAACTTAGGGAGGAGGTGATATATTGAATAAGATTTGGAATCTGGCAGGAATGCAGCCTGGGAGTTGGTGGGCTAGGATTTGAGGCCCACCACAGGGGTCTGAAGCCTCCATGGGCATTAGCATTACAGAATCAAAGAATTAAATTTAGACACAGCAGCTCTGATTGGAAGTGGTTTTCTGCAGGGGAGTGGAACAGGATGGTAATCTTCCCTTCCTAGGACCCATTTATTCATTTGGTAGCTGTTTATTGAGCTTATCCTTTGTGTGCCAGGCACCATGCTGGGCTCTGCCCTCCTGAAGCTTACATATTAGTGATAGAGACCAACCTTCCATAAACAAACAGATCAATAAGTAATTAGTATCACAAATAAGCCTGTGATACATTCTGTTTAAGAAACAGAGGTTTGATATGGACAGAGAAGTCTGGAAGGCTTCTCTGAGGAGGTGGCATTTAAGTAGAAGCTTCAAGCAGGAAGGGGAGCCTGTAAGGCAGAGGTGCAGGACAGGGAAGTCAAGCAGAGGGGATGGCAGGAGCAGAGGCTCAGAGGTGGGACAGGCCAGGTGTCTAGGGTTGCTGGGAGAAGACTCAAGTGGCTGTAGTGTAGTATAGCCAACTAGAGAAGGAATACAGGAAGATGATGATGGAGAGGTGGGCAGGGTCAAGCTTTTGTTTGTTTTTAATTTTTATTTTATTTATTTGTTTGTTTATTATTTATTTATTTGTTTGCTTATTTATTTATTTATTTATTTATTTTTAGGTGAGGCGACCCTTGGTTGACCTCACAGATTGCAAGGACTTTGTCAGCTTACAATCCCCTCCCTTTTTTTTTTTTAAACACCTATAGCACCTGGTCTTCCTAGATGGTCTCCCATCTAAGTACTAACCAGGCCCGACCATGCTTAGCTTCCGAGATCAGACGGGATCAGACTTATTCAGAGTAGCATGGCCATAGACTTTTGTTTGGCTTTTAGGCCAGGTAATTTACCTATAGTAAAATGAATTTTAACAAATGCATACAGTTCTGTAACCACCACCACAATCAAAATATAGAACACTTCCATTGCCCCCTAAAATCCCCCTGTGCCCCTTTGTAGTCTGTTTCTCTCTCCTTCCCCAGCCTCTGACAACCTCTGATCTGTTTTCTGCCCCTATAGTCTTCTTGCCTTTTCCTGAATGCCATATAAATGGAATCATACTATATTCAGTCTACTGAGTCAGTCTGACTTCTTTTACTTAGCATAATGCATTTGTGCTTCATCCATGTTGTTATAGTATCAATGGTTCATTTCTTTTTATTGCTGAGTAGTATTCCATTATATGGATGTACCACCGTTTATCCATTCACCAGGTGAAGGACATTGGGTTGTTTCCAAATTTTGGTGATCATTGGAGGGTTTTAAACAGGAGAGTAATGGGATTAAGAAAAAATCACTCCATGTACTGTGTGGAGAACAAATTAATGGGAAACAAACTGGCTGTCATGAAGATTAAATCCAATGATTTGGTAATGAATCTGGCCCGCCATAAATACTCACTAATTGTTCATACAGAAGGGCTGTGTCTTTGGGCAGCCGGGGAGGCTTCTTTGTGTAGGTGGCATTTGAGATAGAGGGGTATAAAGACAGGAGACAAGTACAGAGAGGAAGGAGGCCCAGGCAGTGCAGAGTCCCTGTGGGAGCTAGGTGAGTTGAGATGCCTGCTCCCGACCCCTTGTGTACCAGGGTTTCTAGTGGTCTGCAGGACTCATATCAGAGTTCCCTGGGAGTACTGGATGAATGGTCAGCTCCCAGGGTCTACTCTTAGCCATTTGGCGGTTGACTCTTAGGTAGGCGATAGCCAGGGAACCTCTGCTCTGGAATAGTCTCTTCCTTGGTGACTGGTAAGAGGTGACCTCCTCTTGCCTTTAAGACCTCAGGACCAGCTGGGAGCTGTTGCTCAGGTTCAAAATACACATTGCCACTTGTTTTTCTGCAGAGGGGCCTGGTGTCTGAGTACTTTAATCTCCAGCCTTGCAGGTCAGGTGACCTTCTCACTATCTGCTCCTACAGACCAATTCCATCAGACCCATGCATCTGGAGTCACTTGCAAATGTTTCAGTAGTCCCCAAATCTAAACTTCTCCCTTCTATCCACATTACACAAAGATTGATCACCTTATATTAGGTATAGATTTCCTATAGAAAGCATTATTTCCTGAGATGTTTAAAATATGGTTTGAAAGCGCCCCTCTGCTCTCCAGCTTTATTCCCTGATGGTGGAGGGCCGGGGTCTGGGGTAGTGACATAGACCCTGCAGATGAAGCGGCTCTGGAAGGAACTGAGGCTTCATCTTATTTTGTGCCAGGACCCCTTAAGCTGTCTGCTGTGTATAATTTTCAGAATAATGTTTTTAAATATTTAAAGTAATGTATAAAAGAAACCAAATATGTTGAAATACAGTTATCAAAGTATATTTTTAAATTATGCTATAGTAATATGTGTATTTATTAACTGATAAGGCCTGTTGACAGGTCGACTTACTACTGTCGACTTACGACTTACTAATTTTAAAGCACTTATGAATGTAAATAATATTTTGACATTTCTGCCACAACTGTTATGTAACATGAAAATATCTGCGTTTTCTTTTGGTGGCAAAGTCACAGGTACTGCTAATACCCCTGTGGCTTGTCCAGAATAGAAGGAAATGATAATTTTTAGCTAGAGGTTAGTAAAAATAAATATGTGATTTTTTTTTCCTTCCCATCCAAGTTCATGGACTCCCTGAATTCTGGTGCAGACGAAACAGCTTGAAGTCCTCAAATCTGTCCTTGGAGGTCCCTCTGTGTGACCCTGGGCACAGCCCACCTTCCCTGTGCTTCTCCCGGTTCTTCATCTCTAGAACAGGGATGGTGATTCCTGCCTTGCCTGTCCATGGGGTTTCTGTGAGGACCCATGAGGTGATTCAGATGGAATGTCTTTCTAAACTGTGAAGCCCTGTGCATATTATTAGCAGTAGCATGAGCTCATGTTCAGTCCCCTGATCCAGCATGGACCAAGAGAATTTTCCTGGCCAATTCCCTTGGGATTCCTGGGAACCAATCCATTTTGGGATCAGGTCTACATCTGAGATGCTGCTTCCAGCAAGCTGACTTCATGGATCATGGAGGAGAGGGCAGTAATGTGAGAGGATGGACAGAGCTGCATTTTGTGGGCAAGGAATACGTGGGTGAGCAGGAGTTTCCTGGGTAGACAGGCCCTGCACATCGATTTTGGGGTGGTGTGGGGGACTGAGCCCCGCTCTGGAGCTACCCAGGCTCTTCCTTTTTAGAGCTGGCTCGGGGCAGCTAGGAGGACCTGTGTTCTAGGCTATGGAGAGAGACTGGGCAGGGCAGAAGCCATACTCATTCTTTCATTCATTCATCCACCCAGATCCAGTGATTATGTGCCTGCTCTATACCACATCCTGAGCGATGCTAGGGACCAGCTCTTGGGGAAAATACACTTGAAAACAGGCAATGCAGCCCAAAGTTGTTAGCACAAAAGACCAATGGAGTTCAGAGTTTGGGAGTAGAATCAGATTGGGGGAAGAGGGAATGTTCTGGAAGTATGAACTAATTAGAAGTTAGCCTAGCAAAGGCCATTCTAGCAGAGGACACAGCCCGAGCAAACCTGGGAGTAGAACACAGTTAAAATTCATGAGCCCAGGGTCACAGGACTTGTTTGGATTCCAGCTCCATCTTCTGAGCAACAGTTTCCTCATCTGCAAAATGGGAACATTTTCAGTACCTACTTCACTGTGCACATCCTGTGCTTGGACTGGGGCCTGGTAATTAGTGAGCCTCCTCATAGGTGGTAGCTCCTTTTAATCATGGTATATTTGGGATGAGGGTAGGGGTGGGGGTCAGAGGATGTAAGGACAGGGGTCAGACAGGAGTCAGGAGGAGACCAGTGGTGACTTGGGTTCCAGGGTAAGGAGCTTTGACCTAATACAGAACCAGTGGGACCTAGTGGGGAAGATAGAAAGCCATCTGTTTTTTGTCAAATTTTCTCCAAATAGGTATTACATCTATAATCAGAGCAAAATAAACATTTTCTATAAAGGGAAAGGCTGACTACCCCGGCAGCAGTGTGAGCACCCTATTCCTCATGCTCCCTCCTCTACTCCGCATTCTCAGTCTTGGTTAGAAGAGAGGTCAGCTGAAAAGAGTGGCCAGAGGGCATGGGGGGCGGGGGTGGCTGGCAGGCTCAGTTGCATCTGGTCTGAGCACCTTTCCCCAGTTTCTTTGGGCTGGCCTTAAGACTAGGCGAGAATCAGGGGGCCTCCATACTCTGAGGTGGGCACTGCTGGGCATTGTGGCCTTTTCTTGCCTGCAGTGGAGGGTGAGTTTGAGGATTACCCCACTGATGTTGGGGGGACTCTCACAACCTTGTTGAGTAGCCACTAGGCCTGCTGAGTCTAGTGGAGTTTGGTCCCTCCTTTCCTACTTTCACACAGTTGGGGGGCTCATCAATGCCACTAAGCTGTTTTTGAAGGAGCTGGGAAGGCTGGGCTCAGACCTCCACACCACCCCATCTTCCAGGTGATTCACAGCCAGTTTCCTTAGCTGGATTCGTCACTGGAGAGCTTTCTAGGGATAGGGTTTTAGGACTGCAGGACTGAAGAGTCCCAGGAGGCTCAGTGAGATTTAAGAACCTCTGGACTAAAGCAGGGTCCTGCCTTCTTGGGTCCCCTCCCCATGTCCCAGCAGCCCCATGTCCCTGTCCCCACCACCGTGGGCTCGGAAAGCTCAGCCCCTGCCTGAGTCCTGCATACACCAGCTTCTGCTGCCCACATCCCAGCAGACTCAGCCTGTGCGGGTCACAAGCTAGCCTTTGTGGACTTGCCCTCTTACACGGACTGTGCCAGGAGGGGCTGACCACATTCTGCCCGCAGCTGGGACAAGCCC
Organism: Macroglossus sobrinus; assembly: GCA_004027375.1. Taxonomy (NCBI): domain Eukaryota; kingdom Metazoa; phylum Chordata; class Mammalia; order Chiroptera; family Pteropodidae; genus Macroglossus; species Macroglossus sobrinus. The sequence goes on from PVKZ01000211.1 coordinate 1,159,225, forward strand.
CCGAGGGGCCTTGGCCCCCCTTAGCCACCATGGAGAGATGGAGCTGGCGTGAATGCAACATCCTGCATTTTCAGAAATTGACTGTGGTGAAGGGCAGGCCCTGGAGAGACAGCTGCTCATGTGAGAAAGATCATTCATTCATTTGCTTATATAATAGATGCTTACTGAGACCCTGCTTTGTGTCAGGCCCTGGGCTGGGGACTTGTGCTGAGACACATGACTCTTGCCCTTTTAGGAAAAAAGACTGGAAGGAAACACCCTGCATTAGAGTCACTTGGGGGGCCCCCATCAGTAGGTCACCATTAGAGCATGAGAATTTCTGACAAGTTCCCCAGTGATGCTAATGCTGCTGGGCCAGGGACCACACTTTGAGAGCCAGTACCAGGTGGAGGAATTATGAGCGATTTGTTTTTTCTGTATTTTCAAAATGGTCCCTCTGATTGCTGTTTACTTGTATAGATAGAAAAACCAGTTATGTAAAACTTAAAAAAAATAAATGGTCCCCCACACTGACTCTTATTGTTCTGGATGTGGTCCTATGTTGAGGGATGTCACCTCCCATGATCTAAGGTCATACATCTGTTAATTTAGCCCAGCATCATGAGCTTGTATGTCCTCTGCACTTCCCCTTGGCTCATCCTGAGCTTCAGATTCACTCAGACCCCCATATCCTCCCTTTCACCAGGTCCTGTCGATGTGACTGCAAAGAGAATAAGGGAGATAGCTAGTGATGAGGATTTGAACACAGGCCGATCTGGAAGCTGGTTTAGCTTGGATGTAGTTCCTGGTCTGCACTTCTGAGTGCTGTTTTCTTTATTCTTCCTTAATCTACCAGCTGAAATAGCATGTGGACCCCTCACTTCCTCATTTCTTTAACTGGTGTGATCATCGACTGTCCCACTTCCCCACTTTCCTCTTTTAGTTTTCTCCACTTGGTTTGGTGGTAGAGTCTGTGTGTATATGAGGGTGGTATATGAGGGTCGGGGTGGGGGTCCTGGTGAGGTGACCATTCCTCTGCATTTGGTATAAGCAGAATCATGCATTTTTGGGGCTGCCTCTGAACCTACCCCTAGGAGAAAAGCTATGGTGGCAAGTGAGGATTAAACCCTTCAGTTGGTAATGGGAACAGGAAGTGTCTGTTGGGGTTGGGAGAAGCGGATACTTGTCTCCTCTCTCTTCCTCTCCTGACTTCAGAACCACTTGAAATAGTCCTAAGAGTCAAACCTATGGATGTCAAAATCCCAGTGGGCTTTCATCCTAAAAACTGGCCTGGAGGGTACCACTTCCTAACTCTGCCTCAGAATTAAACTGACCCACCTAGTCTCATGGGGCACAGGACCACCCCAGGCCATTCCTCCGTAGGAAGCCACCCATTTCTTTGTGGAAAGGGACGCTCAGAGGCCTTGTAAACCCAGTTATCCAGACTGTGGCCTCCTCTGCAGGGCCTACAGAGTTGTTTTTTTTTTTTTTTTGCTTCTTGGGCCCCCCTGTCCCATCAGCACTATCTTTGGGTGCTCTGGCTCCTGATGGATGCCTTCAGCAGATCATTCATCCTCTGTGATTCAGTTTCCCTTTTAGAGTATAATCTTATTTAACTCATTCAGTCACTAAGAGTAGAGATTATTGTTCCATTTGTGGCTCAGTTTTACATTTGTTATTAGACATAATAATTATCCATTTCTTCTTCTGAATCTCCTCACTTATCCCCTTATACTTTGTTTTACACTGGTATGTCTTTTTGTGTCTGTTTACCTAACTAGATGTGTATTTATTCATTCAGTTAACATTTGTTGGAAGTCTGCAAGATGCTAAGCCCTGTTCTGGGTGTGGGAGATACATTAGGGAGCAAGGCAGCCCTCCAGACACTCAGTGACTCTGGGAGACAAACTATTAAATAAAGAATTGCATATGTGTTCATGGTGACAAAGAGGAAGTGAGGAGCATCTGAGAGCTAGTGACAGAGGTAGGCAGAAGCTGCTTGAGGAAGTGAGGTCACCCCCCACAACCTCCTAGACTTAAAACCCAAACCCAGACTCTTTACTCGGCCATTCAAGGCTCTGGTTGGCTGATCCCTGTCTGTTTCCCCAGCTTCAACTTACCCTCTAGCTACCCTGGCGTCCTTGCTGTATCTTTACACACTGCCCTCTTTCCAGCCAGTCTCTGGGCCTTTGCCTGGAGTAATCTCTCCCTGGCTCACTCTTCTTTTCATGGCTGTTCCTTCTCGCCTCAACTCGAATATCCCTTTTTTTAAAAATGGCTTCCTGACCATGTCCTCTAACACAGTACTACTTTATCATATTACCCAAGTGGTGGTTTTTCATATTTTTTATATATAGAGAGAAAGAGAATGTCTTCATTACTCTTAACAGTATTTGAATTTGAATTTATCTGTTGGGTTACTGTGTCTCTCCCCAGTGAGACTTGGGGCTCTCTGCAGAAGATAAAGAAGGGGCCATGTTAGTCTAGGTCACCACTCCTCCTCCCTGCCCCTATGCTTGGCACTTGATCAGGGGCCTGGTACTCAGTTGGCACTCATAAAATACTTGGTGAATGAGCCTCCTGTTTCCCCAGCTTATTAGTTTCCTATTGCTACTCTAACAAATTACCACAAACTTAGTGGCTTAAAACAATCCCGGATTATTAATTTATAATTCTGGAGGTCAGAAGTCTGGAAAGCAAGGTGTTGGCAGAGCTACGTTCCTTGTGAAGTCTCTGGAGAAGAGTTCTTTCTCTTTCCCAGCTTCTAGAGGCTGCCTGCATTCCTTGGTTCAAGGTCCTTCCTCCATCTTCAAAGCACATCACTCCTACCTCCGCTTCTGTTATCACATTGTTACTGTTGCAGCATTCGAGTTTCGATAACACACACACACTTCTAGGTCCTTTTCACTGCTGGAGAAATGAATTTCAACTCAGTGACTATTTTATATATGACTATTTAATAAAATGTTCATTTATTAAAAGCACATTATGAGGTAGAAGACAGGTTAAGCCTAAAACTGGATAGCTGGAACCCGGGAGGAGGGGAATGTCTGCATTATGTTTGGGGCCATGATGAGTGGTTTCAAAGGCATTCTCAGGTGTGCGGCAAGTGAGGTCATTTTGAGTGACACCTGGCTGCTATATAACTCTTTGCCTAGTGTGCACGTGCGTACCCAGAATTCTACTACCATCGGGGTGTTCTTTGGGTGGTCTCTAGGCTGCTCAAATTTCTTTGTTCCCCCTGTCACTCATGTCTGACTAGCTGCCTAACAACATCACTCTCCCACTTTGATACCCTCACCTTCCTCTTATAAGGACCCTTGTGATTACATTGGGCCACCCAGGTAACCCAGGAAAATCTCCCAGTCTCAATATCCTTAACTTAATCACACTTGCGAGGTCCCTTTTGCCATGTAAGCTAACATATTTTCAGATTCTGGGAATTAGGACAAGGGCATCTTTGGGGGGTGGGCATTATTCAGCCTACCACACCCAGGCCCCAGGACAGAGCTGGGTGTGGCCTGCACTCAGGCCTGCTGGCCACTGCCACAGGGCCCAGTGACTGACCACCTCTTCCCCTGCAGGATGAGATTGAGGAGCTGCGGGCAGAGATGCTGGAGATGCGGGACGTCTACATGGAGGAGGATGTGTACCAGCT